>OX457048.1:17915019-17958478 GCA_949752735.1 Lumbricus terrestris
CACAATACAGAGAGTTAAAAAAAAGAAGTACAGAAGAAAGTTAGAGAGGATAAGCAAAAACAAATAGAAGAGAAATGCAACGAGCTGGAAGAGAATAACAAGCAAGGGAACATGAAAAAAGTATACCAAACGGTCAAGACACTAACTGGGAAATTCAGCCCAAAACTTCTTGGAATAAAGACAACATCAGGAGAACTGATAAGAGACAAAGAAGGAATTGCAGAGAGATGGAAAGAATATTGTAAAGAGCTATATGATGACAAAGATGGAAACAAAAGTGAAGAGATGAGATACACAAAAGAACCAGCTCCATTAAGAACAGAAGTGGCAAGGGTTATGAAAGAAGTGGCAAACGGATGGACGAAGTACCAATAGAATTATTTAAAGCAGCAGGAGAGACTGCACTGGATCGTATGCATCTCATTTGTAAGGAGTTATGGGAATCTGGAGAATGGCCAGAGGATTGGACGAACTCAATTTTTATACCGATACCTAAAAAAGGAGACCTAGGCAATTGTGGAAATTACAGAACCATAGCCCTGGTATCTCATGCCAGTAAGGTTATTCTAAGGATCATACTGGAGAGAATAAGAGGAAAGACAGAATCTGAACTTGCAGACGAACAGGCCGGTTTCAGAAGAGGAAGAGGCACCAGAGACCAACTAACAAATCTTAGAATTATAATGCAGAAAATGCACGACCACCAACAACCGCTGTACATGTGTCGTGGACTTTACAAAAGCGTTCGACTGCATATCACATGAACAGCTATGGGCGACAATGGCAGAAATGGGTTTTCCATCACATATCATCGATCTACTGAACAAATTATACTGCAAACAACAAGCTAAAGTAAAGGTTGCAGGTACACTATCAGGAGGCTTCAGAATAAAGAAAGGAGTGAGACAGGGATGCGTGATGTCACCTCATTTGTTCAACATCATGGCAGAGACGGTTATGAGAGAGGCCCTGGAGGGATGGCAGGGAGGAATACGGATAGGAGGAAGGGTCATTACTAACCTAAGATACGCAGATGATATAGTACTATTAGCGGGAACAGAATCGGAGTTGCAGGGACTGACAGAACGACTACACCAAGCAGGAGAAAAGAGAGGTCTGAGGATAAACATGAATAAAACCAAAGTGATGACACAAAAAGGCAGAACGTGTAATATTGAAATTGGAGGACAAAAACTGGAACAGGTGGACACCTTTCATTACCTAGGATCGTTGATAACTGAAGATGCAGACAGCAGCACAGATATAAGAGAGAAATTAGCAAGAGGACTCAACACAGGGACAGCATTGAAGACGCTATGGAAAAGTCATAATATCAAAATGATTACCAAGATCAGACTCATGAAGGCTTTGGTATGGCCAGTGGCGACATATGGGTGTGAAAGTTGGACGATCAGAAAGAGAGAAGAAGACAGAATAAATGCTTTCGAAATGAAATGTCTAAGAAAGATCTTGAGAGTGCAATGGACAGAGAAAAGAACAAACGACTGGGTATTGGAGAAAACGGGAACAGAAAGAACCTTATTGAGCACGATAAAAAGAAGGAAACTCACTTACTTCGGTCATTTGATGAGGAAACAGGGGGGCTGCATAGAAAAGGAAATAATACAGGGTACAATTTCGGGAGCAAGGGCAAGGGGAAGACCGAGGATGGGATGGATCGCTAACATCATCGCGTGGATGGAACTACCTTTCGAGAGGATACTGAAGGAGACGGAGGACAGGAAAAAGTGGCGAAGGCATGTCCATGAAGCGACCAACCCTCAAATCGAGGATGGTTAAAGACAAGACAAGACAAGACAGTTATACTTTGTATGCTATTAATTCCACCACCATCACTACCTAGACTCCCTTGTTACCATGGTCCTGAAAGTACAGGCATAGCGACTATAATTAGCGAGAACATGCAGAGATCATGCATGGCACGTAGCATTTGTTTACTTTTGAAAAGATTTATACTTTCTGGATTTTGAGATGGATGGGTGATGGGAGAGTTGGCACTCTGCCCCTCTTCCCCCAACATCTACAACGGATTCTTATCACAGTTAATCAGAAAATGCCTTAAGTAACAGCAACCGAGAATCAATGAATAGCCAAGACCAAGATGAGGATGCTGATGCTGTGGCTGATGCTGCTGTTGCTGATGCTGCTGTTGCTGATGCTGCTGTTGCTGATACTGACCTTGGCTTCAGAGGCTGAAGCTATAAACAGCTAAACCTAAGAGCGCCGCTGATCAGATTGCGATAGACTGACGAACAGACAGACAGACAGAGAGAGAGAGAGACGTGGTCAAATGGACAGACAGAGAAATGCAGATGAGGGTCTGAGAGTTGAGGCAGATGGACACACACACACACACACACACACACACACACACACACACACACACACACACACACACACACACAGACAAACGTACAGAAAGAACGAGGCATAGATAGCGACAGATGCATTGTGATGTACGTGTATATGCTGTCAGAGATTAGATAGAAGACAGATAGAGACAGACAGACAGACAGACAGACAGACAGACAGACAGAGGAACAAACAAGCAGACAGACATGCAGACCACATACAAAAGCAAAAGCAGACGGACGTATAAAGAGTCATGCAGAGTGTAGCAACACAAGACGATAGCTGTATATATATGTATGTATATATATATATGTATATACAATTATACATTATATATATGTGTATATATATAGTCATCGAATAAATTCATGTATTAATATATGGCTTGCATGGTCGACGTCGTCGCCGTATAATCATAGTTATTGACTGTGAGAAACCCTCATCCGTCGAGTCCCCGAATTACCCAGAAGCCCCATCTGCATCTGATTCAAATGGACTGCGAGCACCTGCTGGCTTCCGCGTATATTGCGCGGCGCTGACAAGGCTGTCAAAAAGGTTTTCTGGATTCTGGTCAAATATCGAACGAATTGTAAACAGTTCGGTGCACAGTTGACAGTGACGACATGTCTAGTGGCAGCAGAGACCATCGCTAAGACTAGTGTGGCCACAGATCAATTGCCGTCAGCAGAACCAGAATCTATGATAAAGAACTCAGTTTCTAGGTCTCTGCCTTCAACATCTTTTGGCACTCTTGCCAGTTGCCACCTCTTCGTGATCATAGGGGAACATCCTTCGCAAGATAGGACATCTTCGCATAAGAAAATACCCTTCGCATAAGAGGACACCTCATCGCATCAAGTGGACACCTTCCTTCGCATAATAGGACACCTTATTTCGCACAATATGACACTTTCCTTCGCATGAGAGAACACCCTTCGCATAAGAGGACATTTCATCGCATAAAGGGGAAACCCTTCGCATAAAAAGAACACCCTTCGCATAAGAGGACATCTCATCGCATAAAGGGGACACCCTTCGCATAAAAAGAACACCTTACGCATAATAGGACACCTTATTTCGCATAATACGACACTTTCCTACGCATGAGAGAACACCCTTCGAATAAGAGGACATCTCATCGCATAAAGGGGACACCCTTCGCATAAAAAGAATACCTTACGCATAAGAGGACACCGCATCGCAAAAGAGAACCCCATCAGATAAGAGGGCAAACAATCGCCGATTGGTTAAAGAGCTCGCGTTTGAGTCCAACAAGAGGACAGCATGCATCATGAGGACATCTAAAAAGCACAAGGACAGCATGAGGACATGTATAAAGCATAAGCACAGCATGAGGACATCGAAAAAGCACAATGACAGCATGAGGACATCCAAAAAGCACATTAACAGCATGAGGACATCGAAAAAGCAGAATGACAGCATGTGGACATCTCAAAAGCACAAGAAGAGCTTGAGGACATATGAAAAGCACAATGACAGCATGAGGACATCTAAAAAGCACAATGAAAGCATGTGGACATCTCAAAAGAATAAAAACAGCATGAGGACAACTTAAAAAGCACAATGAAAGTATGTGGACATGTAAAGAGCATAAGAACAGAATGTGGACATCTCAAAAGCACAATAACAGCATGTGGACATCTAAAAAGCACAAGGACAGCATGAGGACATCCAAAAAGCACATTAACAGCATGAGGACATCGAAAAAGCAGAATGACAGCATGAGGACATCGAAAAAGCATTAGAACAGCATGTGGACATCTCAAAAGCACAAGAAGAGCTTGAGGACATATGAAAAGCACAATGACAGCATGAGGACATCTAAAAAGCACAATGAAAGCATGTGGACATCTCAAAAGCATAGAAACAGAATGTGGACATCTCAAAAGCACAAAGACAGCATGAGCACAACTAAAAAGCACAAGGACATCATGAGGACATCTAAAAAGCACAAGAACAGCATGAGGCCATCTAAAAAGCACAATGACAGGATGAGGACATAGCATAGTCTGCACAAGGACAACCGTAGAGGCAGACTGAAGGAGAGGCAGAGGAGGACAACGCATATGCAACAGTAGCAACAGCAGAGCAACAGTCGCAATGATGTAGCGATGATGAGCAACGGTTTGTTTTGCTGGCTCCTTCCTTCACTTTTCCCTGATTCATGTGGAGTGGCAGCGGCGGAGGCGGCGGAATGTCATTCCACGAGATTCCATCTTTTCAATCGTGTGCTGCGGACCTTAGTACTCCACTGAGACCAATTCCAAGCTCCATGCCTCCTCTGCCGCCGCCGTCTAACAATCCACGACTCACCCGAAGAAGAAGACGGAGTTATCCCGGCAGGGTGAAATATGTTCACCCACCCTCCCACAGCCTTCCCCCCACCTCACGGAAATTGCTTCGGTTATGACGATGATCATCAATTATTTACTCCCTCCGCCTCAACTGACGCACGATCCCCCACCCACCCCACCCAACCCCCACCCAACCCCCACCCCACCCAGATTATTAGGAGTGCGCTCTTAATAGCAACGGTTGCTAATGCGTGCAGGCGTCGTCTCCAGGCGTAAGCGTAATCGCATATTTATAAAGCGCCATTTCAACAGAGTCAGCGTCGACCTGACACACAGGCAGACGCAGACAGACGCAGGCAGAGGCAGGCAGACGCAGACAGACGCAGGCAGACGCGTGCAGACGCAGGCAGAGGCAGGCAGACGCAGGCAGACGCAGGCAGACGCAGGCAGAGGCAGGCAAACGCAGGCAGACGCGTGCAGACGCAGGCAGAGGCAAGCAGCAAAGCAGGCAAACTGGCAGACAAATGGAGGCAGGCGCTACCAGGCAGACAGACAGAACGACAGGTGGATAGATGTTGGTAGATAGGCCATAGGTGTAGGCAGGGATGGAGGCTAGGTATAGAATTAAGAGTATAATAGGGTGAATCTAGTACGGACCTGTACGTTGTCCCTGACGTGCAGTTCGAGCAGTCGCCCGGAGGGAGCACGCACGTTGACCGTATCACCGCTCAGGTAGTTGTTACACTTCCAGTGTTCATAGTAGAACTCGGAGCAGGTGACGAGAGCAGACGAGGAGACAACGAGAATCAACGTCAGATGAACCATCGACCATCTCCTCCGACCCTCAACCGCCGCCCCCGCACCTACCCTCCTCCTCCTCGTCGTCGTCCTCATTCTCGGTCGACGGTCAACTACCCCCAAGTTTAGAAATATTTTCTTCAACGGCCTCTGATGCCATCCAAAACTTTGCTAAGCTAGAGTATGTAATCGAAAGAGGCTCTGAATGAGCAGAACCTCTCTCTCGTCGTGACAGTTCTTGCAGCTTGTTCGACGCGAATGGCTTATGGCAGCGGCGATGAGATGTCAGTTAATCCAGATAGTAGACGACCGCTGTGGGCGTCCTTATAATTGTTATGACAGCGACGTTCTGTTGAGATGTTCTGTTATCTCGAACACTTTCGATTGATGCGATATACATTACTTAACAGTTCAATGTCATGCTTCTTCTTCGATCCGATGATCATCAATAATTATAGACTTTTGTCGGATTCAGTCGCCATCATTCCATCAACTTACATCTCTCCGCGTGGCATTCGTCGCATAGCGGCATAGACCTACAGATCGCAAGATAACCATGACAGCGCCTATACAGCTAAATAGATCTACGCATAGAACGCTGCCACAAATAGAAACGAATCATATTTTTCATTAACTGCTTGCAATTCCATTTGATAGAATATTATTCTGCCGAGGTCGACGACAACGGCGTTTGTCATCGAAACGTTTAAAATCGCAGACTTAGTGGATTTCGTAATCTCACGTGAGTTGGAATGCACAGAATGATTGCGTCAACGGTGTTGTAGAATGATTGCGTCAACGGTGTTGTAGAATGATTGCGTCAACGGTGTTGTAGAATGATTGCGTCAACGGTGTTGTAGTCACCTCTTTAGAAAGCGAATCAGCATAGGCCTTGCCACAATGACTAACCTTTGAATCTTTGAAGCCTTAAGAAGTCGTTAATCTGTTGGAATCATCCCTGCAATACTTGATAGCATACTAACTCCTCATCCTCCACTTCCGTGTCCAGTACCTACGTATGAGGAGCGACGTCGATATGATCAGCATTAACGGGTGACAGTCAGATGTATACAGTCTGCAATTCAGGATGTGACCGACTCATGGAAGCTTTTCCGTTGCATCAGCTGTCGACATCCGTCATCGACCGCAGTCACGCGCAGTGTCACCTAATCCGCTTGAATCCGTTTCTTCCCAAATCCACCTCCTCCTTCGTCCTTCCTACCTCGTCCTTTCTTCGTTGTCCTGTCCTGCGCTTCACGATACAACGCATCTCATCCATCGACGTCATTCACACACAAGTGGAGTGGACGCCGAGAAGTGGAGTGGAATCCTGGAGAAGAAGAAGAGGAAGAGGAAGAAACGGAGCGAGTGTAGAGGCAGGCGATGTTGCAGACGATGTTGTGTCGAATGCAGTGACATCTAGCGAACGATACAGACGACGACGACGACAGCGGTGACACCTGGCGAAGTCTACTGTTATTAGCGAATGCAAGTAAGTAAGAATGGCTGTTATTACTCCATCAGCAATTGCGCAAAGAAACATCGAAATTTACAATGACACGTGACACATTAGGAAAATTAAGTCGCAAATAGCAAACGCAGAAAACAATAATAATCATTACGTATAATGATTATAATATTATTATTATGTTTATAATAATAATAATATTTAAAATAATAATAATCATTCATACTAATTCATCCCCGAGGCAATTGAGTCACTGGGCCCGATAAAGCGGACAGGTCTATCATTTCTTCAGGAGCTGGGCCGCCGCATGACAGAGGCAACGGGCGACCCCAGAGAAAGCACGCACCTGTTCCAGCGGTTGTCAATATGCACGCAGCGGTTTAATGTCGTTGCATTTAGGGGCACATTTGAGCAATACGTTGGAGACGAGAACCTATAAACTAATTTTAATCTTTTACAGCCTGAGGGATCTTTACTACCTCGGGCGACAAAAAATAATAATGCGATAATAAGAAAGTAGCGGCAATCCGTCCACGTGTAGACTGCGAGGAATAGATAAGAAGCACAACTGTTACAGCTGTGTTATGCGCCATCCGTCGGATTGATGTTGACGCTGAATCATGCTCGAGGAAGTGACGTATACGTGGGTTCATGTGGGTTCATGTGGGTTCATGGGTTAACGCAGATCATGCCACAAAGGTATCGTGTTCGAGGTAACACGGCCGAATCAGATGTCCTATGTATCTTGATATTCGCAGCAACAGATGTAATTGTAACCCGAAGGTAATTTTTGAGAATTAACCTCTCCTTCTTCTTCTCCTTTTCCTCCTCCTCCTCCTCTTCAGGCTCTTCTGCCTCCTACTCCTCTCCTTATCCTCAATTATTCCTCACTCCAAAACACCCACTGTTCGTCTAGGTCAGACTAGGTGGCAGTATAGGTTCCAGGTCTAAGACATGCACGGTGTACCCATGTCTTGAAAAATACAGGCACGCACGCAATCAAACACGCACAGACACGCACATACGCACACAAACACACAAACGCACGAGGGGCGTTGCGGTGGTGTAGGGGTTTGATTGGTGACTTGCGGGTTCGAACTTCGAATCCACCTCAAGCCGCCGCTTAGAGACTCTGAACAAGTCCTTCACTCGTAATTGCTCGTGCACTTCGGCGTGAATCTCCGATTCAGTGTCCGCGCTGTCGTTCTAGTCGGGAGCGCCTCTTAGTAGTAATCTCGAAGGGCGCTATGACAAGTACTCTTTCACGCACACGTACAGATAGGCCTATAGTTTGGCCGTTGAAAGTAGGATTTGGATATAATAATAATAATAATAATAATAATAATAATAAAAAAAAAATAATAATAATAATAAGAAGAAGAAGATGAGTAGGGCCAAAAAAAAAAAAAAAAATAATAATAATAATAATAATAATAATAATAATAATATTCTCTTTATTAACAATCCGGTTTGACACACCGCAACCGGTTACAATGTACACTTATGCAATTTAAACAATTCACAAGAACGGAGATCACAGAATACACAAATCTTAACTACACTAACTGAGCAGACCGCCTGCAATAATCAGGAAAATCTTTTTTATTATGACGACGTCGTTAAGCAAACGTTTACAAACTACTAGGCTATAGGCCTAAGCCTCTACTGACTTCTGTAGGTCCTACTCTGAAATTATTATTTTTATTCTTTGTACGTTTTCCACAAGAATTTGACAGCTATGCTGTTAAGATTTTTTATGTTCGATTCTCTCTGACGCTCAAGTCTTATTCGTTAAATTCAACAATAATTATTGTCGATTTTGTTTGTATGTAGGTCATCTAATTATAAATAATATGTACAGCGGTTAAAATTCAGTCTTCGTGTGAAACAACAACAGTACCGGGAGCCTGGGCTACAGAGTGCACGAAACAGATAGCCTTGGATTTTCCATGAATCAGCATTTCCCTGTTAGTTTCGGTTTCTAGAAAGTGGCGCAAATAAAGTTCTTCAGCTATACTGCTGTAGTTGTGATAGTAATCAGAACTGTAGTAGTTACGATACTAATCAGAACTATAGTAGTTACGATTCTAATCAGGAAGTTCTGTCGACTAAACTCTTAAGAGGTTTAGTGTTCAGCATTTACGATGGTCGTCTATACATGTACATGGCACTCTAACTACGACTTTTGTGCTTGGAATCTAAAGCTTTTCGCACGAAGCAAAACCATTGAATCTTGAAGAGTTATAATAGGCCTATAGCAGACGGCCTAGCTTACATTTGCACACGCAGGCCATCGAGCAGCGATCAAACTACAAATGGGTAAGCTTAACCTTACGATTCTCAGTCAATCTAATCATTCTTAAATATTTCAAACTGGGAAATTCAATTGTTGAGTTAGCTGGTACCTATAGCCTATCGTGATTTTTTTCTCTCTGTATGTGTGTGTGTGTGTGTGTGTGTGTGTGTGTGTGTGTGAGTGGGTGTGCGTGTGTCTGTGTCTGTCTGGTGTGTGACCTGATAGATGCATGGTGCTAGATGTGTAAACCTATGCCCTGTGCATCATACATCCTAACTTGGGCGTTGCATTGATTCTAATGTATCTCACCGAATATGCATCTAACATTCTAAATCGTATTTGTAAACCTCATATTATGATATGCGATCTATCCCGATGTCACAGTGCCCGACACTTTCGCCATGTCCCACGTCTTCAAGAATCTGTGGCAAACGCTTTGGTCTCCTGTGAACTGTCGTCCTAATTGCTGTAAATCTCTTTAATATATAATTAATTAATAATTATAATTAATTATGTTGATATATATATCCTAAAGTCAAGCAGTATATGCTGATGATCAATCGTAATCAGTCTCCAAATCTCTAAAGCGCCACTCGAAAGCCAAACGTAGGGCACCAACTTATTCACGAGTGCTGTGTCTAGTCAGAAGGGCGGTACAAAACAGTAGTCGGAAGGAAGTCTTAGTCAGGTTGCCAGGGTATCAGAGATGGTATAGAGAAGCTGTTAAGGTGGGTGCCGTTTAGGCCGAGAATTTGAAGGTGGAAGATCAGGTGAGTTGGGGTAAGAATGCATGCCTAAGAAAGTGAGCCTTTGGTTTCGAATGGAAGATCCGAGGAGTAACGGATAGAAAGGCCTGGGACAGTGATGGATAGAAAGGCCTGGGAGAGTGATGGATAGAAAGGCCTGGGAGAGTGATGGATAGAAAGACCTGGGAGTGATGGATAGAAAGGCCTGGGAGAGTGATGGATAGAAAGGCCTGGGACAGTGATGGATAGAAAGGCCTGGGACAGTGATGGATAGAAAGGCCTGGGAGAGTGATGGTTAGAAAGGCCTGGGAGAGTGATGGATAGAAAGGCCTGGGAGAGTGATGGATAGAAAGGCCTGGGAGAGTGATGGATAGAAAGGCCTGGGAGAGTGATGGATAGAAAGGCCTGGGAGAGTGATGGATAGAAGGGCCTGGAAGAGTGATGGATAGAAAGGCCTGGGAGAGTGATGGATAGAAAGGCCTGGGAGAGTGATGGATAGAAAGGCCTGGGAGAGTGATGGATAGAAAGGCCTGGGAAAGTGATGGATAGAAAGGCCTGGGAGAGTGATGGATAGAAAGGCCTGGGAGAGTGATGGATAGAAAGGCCTGGGAGAGTGATGGATAGAAAGGCCTGGGAGAGTGATGGATAGAAAGGCCTGGGAGAGTGATGGATAGAAAGGCCTGGGAGAGTGATGGATAGAAAGGCCTGGGAGAGTGATGGATAGAAAGGCCTGGGAGAGTGATGGATAGAAAGGCCTGGGAGAGTGATGGATAGAAAGGCCTGGGAGAGTGATGGATAGAAGCGCCTGGGAGAGTGATGGATAGAAAGGCCTGGGAGAGTGATGGATAGAAAGACCTGGGAGAGTGATGGATAGAAAGACCTGGGAGAGTGATGGATAGAAAGGCCTGGGAGAGTGATGGATAGAAAGACCTGGGAGGGATGGATAGAAAGGCCTGGGAGAGTGATGGATAGAAAGACCTGGGAGTGATGGATAGAAAGGCCTGGGAGAGTGATGGATAGAAAGGCCTGGGAGAGTGATGGATAGAAAGACCTGGGAGAGTGATGGATAGAAAGGCCTGGGAGAGTGATGGATAGAAAGACCTGGGAGGGATGGATAGAAAGGCCTGGGAGAGTGATGGATAGAAAGACCTGGGAGTGATGGATAGAAAGGCCTGGGAGAGTGATGGATAGAAAGGCCTGGGAGAGTGATGGATAGAAAGACCTGGGAGAGTGATGGATAGAAAGGCCTGGGACAGTGATGGATAGAAAGGCCTGAGAGAGTGATGGTGGGTGACCAGCAAGGATGGAGGAGGAACGGGAAAAGAATGGAATTCAGGAGGCAGGTCAAGAGTACATACTACATAGCTCTTCAATTTGGCTATATCAAAGAACATGCCAGAGCAATTATTATAACTTGAAAATATAGCCTGTCAGCTTACATAATAGTACTATAATTACTGCTACAAGCCTGCAACTCGTGATCCTATGAAAGCTTCTGCTTCAGCGACTCTCGGTCGCTCTTCAACGAGGAAATCTGCCTCTCTGGAACATTGCCGCCGTTCCCTGAGCTGTGATGTCATTTAATTCATTTATTATAATTATTATAATTCTTATAATAATAATTATAATAATAATAATAATAATAATAATAATAATAATAATAATAATAATAATAATAATAACCGGACGGGTCTATCATTTCGTGAGGAGCTGGGCCGCCGCATGACAGAGGCAACGGGCGACCCTAGAGAAACCATGCACCTGATGTGTACACCTGATGTTGTCAATTTGCACGCAACGGTTCAATGTCGTTGCATTTAGAGGCACCTTTGAGCACGTTGGAGACGAGAACCTAAAAAAAGCTTTTACTATTTATTGTTTTTCAAGCCTGAGGGATCATATATACCTCGGGCGCTAAAAAAATAATAACAATAATAATAATATGATGATGATGATGTGGTTTCTGCCAAGTCGAGTCAAGTCGTTTTGGCTCCAAGTCGTTGACTTCAAGTCGACCTCAAGTCACTTTAAGTGTACGGTCAGGTCTGGCCAGATTGGCTGACCAAAGTCACTCCCAGGTCTCTCTCTCTCTCTCTCTCTCTCTCTCTCTCTCTCTCTCTCTCTCTCTCTCTCTCTTTCTCTCTCTCTCTCTCTCTCTCTCTCTCTCTCTCTCTCTCTCTCTTTCTCTCTCTCTCTCTCTCTCTTTCTCTCTCTCTCTCTCTCTCTCTCTCTCTCTCTCTCTCTCTCTCTCTCTCTCTCTCTCTCTCTCTCTCTCTCTCTCTCTCTCTCTCTCTGTGGTCTTCACGCGGTATCTCTGGACAACCTAACTGGCTTGATGTAGTACTGCTGGAAAAGCTCATGAACACCAAGCATTTAGCTTACCTATGTAGTGGTTTAGCAGTGACTGAAGCTTTCGAGTCAGCGTATAGAGTCGCTGACTTTTGCTGACGAAATCTGTTTTAGACAACTTCCGACGAGGATATCGGTCGCCGCCTCTGACGAAACAACTGAAGAACATTCTCGACCAGTATCCCGATGATGGCCAGATCCTGAAGGTAGGCGACCTACTCATGTGCAGTCAGTCGGAATGTGTCACCGGTGTTAAGGAAAAGATTGGACGATATCGCTGAGTCCAGACGTTTTGATTCATGAGGCATATAATAGCCGCATATTCAACATGAAACCAATTAACAATGCAATCATATCTGGAGATGATCAAGAGTCTCCTGACATTTCTACCATCTGAGAAAGAATAATATTATTTGATTCCTTAACGAATATATTTCTACCTTTAGAATTTTGTTAGAAACCTGTGTGAAAAATTAATCATCTTATTACAAGACAAGAGAGGTTCGAAATAGAATTGAAAAGTATAAAGTCTCAGGTAGTCTATTCTTCTCTACTTACGGACTTACAATTTAAAGCGTCTCTCACAGTACAAGCTAATCAGAGGCGCTCCCAGCGAGAACTTCCCGCCGAGAGGAACCCCTTGAAACAGAAAAGTCTTAACAGAACGGACAGAATAACCTTCCTATTATACACTGGAAGAGCATTCCACTGTAAAGCCAGACCACTTGAAGGTAATGGTATACTTATATAATGCATACGATGCTGTGCTGTGCTGTGCTGTGGTGGTCTGAGACCGAGGTACCGGGTACTTGAAGTAACTGTTGTCAGCCTACATCGCGAGTGAGCTTTTTAATTTTTCTTAGGAACTGATACAGAATGCAGAAGATGCTCGTGCTACAGAAATTATATTTCTGTTGGATAATTCTTCCTACGGCACAGATCCGAAGAAGCTGCTTCATCCTGATCTTGCACAGTTTCAGGTTAGTCACATGACGTGTGCATATGAATTTCCGATTGTTATCTCTTCAATACCGTATCTCAGCAATTGTTGTTCCATATTGTCATGGCAAATATTGTCTGTATACGTAGGCCATAATTCAAACTAATATCTTCGTATGGTTCGGACTGTGATTCTGTACAGTGCATGGTGCTCGATGTTCGTCCAGCCTCTAGACCTACGTGGGCTGTCCCCTTGACCCCCTTCTCAGAGAGACTGGACGACCACAATTCGCTTTTTACCATTTACCTTCACCAGTATACGGCAGTTATCGTCTCACTGTATCATATTACAAACCTGATTATATCCGATAAATTCGTCACAGTAATCTCGATGCATTGCTCCAAAGCTTTTCACTCGGTCCGCCACCACTCCATGAAACTGAAGTTGGGAACGCTGGACTTTCCGATTGAAGCTTGGAATGGCGCTATCGAAGTTCTGCGATTGAGATTCTGAGATCAGTTCATGGTGGTAAACTGAATCCAAGTAAGCTGGTCTGTCGAGTGAATCGGAATGAATATAGGTTCTAAAGCTTCCAACTTCAACAGCATGGAGTAGTGACAAATTTCTGTAGCACGAGCATCTTTGACGTGTGGACATGCTAGTGAAGTTAACATAGTAGAGACTTTGGTCTTGGAGTAATGCATCGAGATTATCATAACGAATTCGTCGTTTGAGATAAGCAGGCTTGTAATATGTTGCAGCGGGACGATCATAGTGGTGAAACTTGGTTAAGTTTAAGCGAGTTACATTAGGACATGGCTGCAATTGACTTATACTTTACAGTGCTGTTTGATGCTAGGGTCCTGCCTTGTACGTCTACAACAATGCTGAATTCAGCGAGGATGACTGGGACAGCATTGCGAAGCTGCTGTTCAGCAACAAAGAGGAAGACCCGATGACAGTGGGACGCTATGGAATGGGTTTCAAATCCGTCTATCACATAACAGGTGACATGGAGCAGATAATACTTGCGCTAAGTGAAAATAAGAAACACTACTGATGCATAAATGCAGAAGGATTTGTGCTTTGCTTCAATGCATTAATTGTACGTCAACAGTCAACACAAGAGTGCTCACACAATCTGGCTGATCCATGACGGGAGCACACAGTTCTCTGGAGCACCCTAGGTCTACTGATGGAGCTAGCATTGACTAAAAATCACACTGTAGTCTTAGCAGGGGAAAACGCCGTATGCGATTACGCCAAAGTCCCTGTTTGCTAGCGTCCGTATGAACGGTTATAATGAACCCATATTGGACCCATAAGAGGTTCCTATAGAACCCATGTGGATCCCATCATGGGCATGCTAATGAAGTAAACGTGGTAGAGTGCAGTCTTTCACCACTTCATCTCTTCTTCAATTCCCAGTAAAGCCTACGAAGTTTTGTTTGTGTGGTTTGTGTGAAAGTCGCTTAATTAGGCTGTAATCTCTCTTTTCAAAATTGGCTAGTGACCTAGATATCCGTGTCCTTTTGACCCCTCAGACAACAAAGGTTGCAGGCTGCAATTCACGCCCTGTAGCTTCATACGGCATACAACCATCTAATGAGTCTGTGTAAGTAAATTTTCTGTGCCGTTAATTTGTTGTATTCTAGATCTTCCATGTGTTGTAAGCGGAGATGCGATTGGTTTCATGGATCCTCATGAACGCTATTTCGATGATCCTAAGCACGGTGACAAATCCTGTTCTCTCTGGAAATTCTCGGAAGATTGGAAATCAATGAAGAGACTTGACCACCAATTCCGTCCTTTCCTTGAACATGGAGACCTTTTTGGACTTTCAGACGAGACTATCAACAGCAAGGGTTGCTACTCCGGAAAGACGCTTTTTCGGTTTCCGCTGCGTACATCGAAACATTCAGAGCTCTCCAGTAACATCTACACTAGGGTGCCAATGAAAAACAAAGTTTGAGTTTTTTTCGGTCTCACCCCTTAGTTTTGTTCATTTAGCCATAAAACTGAAACGTATCAAGTTTTGTAGCAATTAGGTAACATTTACTGGCTGCACCACACCTGTGAAGTTTTGAAAATCTGCAATATGGAATCACATAGGCCGCTATGTATAGCAGAATGCTATGCATCATGCACGATACACATGCAGTGTTCCTCGTTGCATCAGTGTTTAATACATATTTTTGGCTGCAGTCTTTGACTGAGCAAACTTTTTTGGGCGCTTGAGAGTGCAGGTGATGACTTTTAACCACCTTGAGCAGATATTGCTTTGGCTCCTCTTGGTTCGTGATGGCGGACTTGAGCATCTGTTTCAATGCGACTCCCGTTCAGCTGTCTTTTTTTTACCACCTTCGCTATTATGCCTTGCACTCTGCCCTGATTATATGCTTCACTGGTGTTCCAAAAGCTTGGATCATTGAAAAGGAAATCTTGTGGGACATCCATGGAAGTAAAAATATCTTTGTGTTGTGTGACACAAAACGAGACAAGTGTTTTCAGAGATTCAGTTCTTGTCAATTAATTATTGTCAATTGAACTGGACAATCTTCTTCGCTCAACTTACTAAGGACTGCAACCATGTCAGCATGTCAACTTTTTCAGTAATCGAAGGTTCAGTGAAGTGATTAACTCAAGTGCAACAAAAATATAATGGCGCCTGAAAGTTTTTATGGCTACATCTGCACTGTGTTAGACTACAAGATCTTACAATATATGTAAGTCGTTTCGTGGTGCAGATGTGGATGATGTGCATGTGTGCCATGATATGAGATAATTATAGTTTAAATGTCTAATCACAATCATGTTAAACTGTTAAGCCCAGGCAGCTCAGAAGCTGCCAAACGAAATTGTGGGCGAAACAAATAAATTTTAGGATTGCTTAAAAAATGTCCCACCCATCGTGTCCTGTCGTAAGCTTCAGGTGTGTTATATGGATACCTGCATTACTGGCCAAAGGTTCATTTCTTATAAACAACAGCGACAACTGCAACAACAGTTACTTATAGTCATCTCTTGGATGATAGCCTACTGTTGCAGGTACTGACAGTTAAGAATTGATTCCGATGGCCTGTGACCTATATAGATGAGGCTGCAGCTGCCAGGATAAGCGTTGCATTAAATGGTTTGTCCATTACCTACATGCATGTTCCTTGCAGTGTTGATGCTACATCAGGATTAATTATATGCTTAGTGGCTTTGTTGTCTTCCTTTTCTTTACAACAGGAATCTTCACATCACTGTCTTGGTCTTCATTTGTATTGCCTCCATCACTGTCGTCTGTCTATATTGCCATCTGCAATTTCAATAGAATTGTCATCTATTGACACCTTACTCTATTGTTCTCTTTTCTTTCTGTTTGTTACCTGTTTTTCTTACAACGTCGCTCTTCAACTTTCGCAAGCTTTAAGTCAACATGTCCCATGGATGGATCCGATTTGACCAGGGTCTATGACAACAGAGGCCGTTATCCTGGACAGAAATTTGCTCGGCGTACTACAGCACTATGAGCAGCTTTTGTCCCATACTCCCACGTCTTCCTTTTCATTTTCTCCCATTTTGCCAAGCACATTGCTCTTTTGCTAGTAATGTTATAAGCATAGAGACTTAATATAAAACATAGATATGATATAAAATTGATATAAAGCAGATATAAACAGAAATGATGGCAATCTACAGAGTTTGGCAAATTTCAATATCGAGACAGACGAACATGTCAGAAAGTAACTAGCATTACGGCACATATAACTATATAAAACTTCGGGAGCATGGTGCATCCTCTAAATGTTTATATATTTTGTTCATTTTTTTCCTGATTAGCCCCCATATACAAAGGAACATTTTCAGAGGGTGAGACCACAGAAAATTAAAACTTTATTTTTTGCTGTGTATTTCATTGGCACCCTAATCTACACTCCAGACAAAATGCGCGCATTGCTCAAAGATCTGGAGAAGGATGGTGCAAATCTGCTGCTCTTCCTTACGCACTTACAGCACATTGAAGTTCACGAGAAAACATTTCATGAGCGTAAGAAGAACGCTGTGAAAAAGATTCTTGACATCAGGCTAAGCGAGTCGTGTTCTAGAATCGTCACTGATCAGCGTTTGAAGCTTAGCAAATTTTTTACTGCTCTGAAAACTGGAAAAGTGATGGACACGACTTTGTCGGTTTCGTTTCCAATGAAACTGGAAGTAAAGTCATTTAAAGACACCAACAAATGTCGTTCAACTCAACACAAGTTTATCATAACTCACTACTACAATGACAAAATGCTAACTACAGAGAAAGTAAAGGAGGCGAAAGATTCGCTCAAGGTCTTGCCCTGTGTTGGGGCAGCAATTCGATTAGATGCTTCAGGCATTGAAGGTCAGATCTACAGCTTCCTGCCGCTGCCCCTCGAAGCAAAAAGCCCCACTGGTCTATCGACGCACGTCCATGGCTACTTTGCCCTTGATCAGAATCGACGTCACCTTAAGTGGCCGGATGCAGGTAGCAGCACCGTCAGTGACCGCCATCACGTCTGGAATCTGTTTCTCATGAAGGAACTTGTGCCACAAGCCCTCGTGCAAATGGCTGAATACATCAGCAGCCTGCAGAGCGGAACCCTACCACCGGAGCACCTCAGAGTTGCAGCCAACTTCACAGCCAAGACAGGGATCGCACAGTTTCAAGCTGACACCCTCAACTCCATAATGCCCAACATGCAATGCATCAACCCACGTTGGCAGCCATTGGCAGAAACCTTTTACAAGGAAATCGTTCAACATACCGTATTTTTCTCCGAAGTGAAAGGCGGTACGTGGTTAAGCATAACTGACCAGGAAACGATTGTGGACAATTCTGATGCAACGACTCACGTTGCCAAAGTTCTTCGAAAGATCCTCATAGCGAGCGACATGAATCTTGTGTCTGTTCCAGGATTTGTAATCAGTGGAATTGAACGCTTCAGCCGTCAGTCACTTAGACAAATACAACCGGAGGATATCTGTACGTGTCTTAAAAGAAGCAGATCAGTGGAATTAAGCAAGGAGGAAAGGACGTGTCTTCTACCATATCTACTCGAAAAGTTGGACGAAAGAAAACAGCTGCGCCAACTAATCGGAACGCCACTCTTACCTTTGCACAACGGAACTTGGGTAAAATTTGAGTCTAATCTTTTTGCGACAACAACAATCTACATTGAAACTGAGGCGCATCCGCAGCACCTACTTCCGGGACTCCAGAGTAAATTCATCAGCAGAACCGGTGGCGTCAAAGGCAATAGAGTGCTGCTGTCAATCGCCAAAGCAGGTAATTCACAGGACCTTCTTCTTCTTTAGTTCTCTGCCGTCAGGCAGGTTCATATGTCCAATGACGCCACGCGTATCTGTTCTGTGCATCCTCCTTTAGTCTTCTGTAACCATCCTTTGCCATCATCCAGTCCAGTAGCATTGTTCTTGGTCTTCCTCTTGTCTTTTTCCCCTCCATTCTTCCTTCTATAATGTCCCTTACTATGGTGTCGCTCCTCAGGACGTGGCCAATCCAGTTTCTCTGCCGCCTCCGTATTGTCTCCAGCATTGACCTCTCTCCGACCATTCGCAGTATTTCTTCGTTCGTCTTGTGCTCCGTCCAGCTGACATGCTCCATGACAAGGACCAACTAAATCAAATCCTATCTAGATGCTCACACAACATCATCTTACTTTCTTTTATCTTATTGCATGTTAGGCAAATATCGAAGGTAGCTGTAGCTTCAGGTGAAGCTGGTACCAAAATTGTCAAACATAGAGAATCCCGGATGAAATCCTATTGATGGGGAAAGTCAAGATGACAGACAACGTGGGCAACGTGTGTCTAATGCAATGAATGTCTGTGAACAGAACAATACAGAGCTCCGCCATTGTTGTACTCTGCCAGTGCCAGTTCCAAGCCTGGATGAAGGAGGAGGGCGACACTAATCGTCTCTGATAATATTATATGGCAGTGTCGTTAAACCGCAACAAACGTTAGAATGAGAGACAGTGACTGTAGCTGTCAGTTAAACTGTAAAAATTGAACATCGATTTCATCTGATATCATTCAACCATTTCTATGGTTCACTTTGCTTGTCACAATTAGGTATGCATGTAACGACTGTGCCTTTTCACTCAATCCATATCCTGGTACTCTGGTATTCAGAAGCAAGCGGACTCCGACGGAGTCAACGCCTATACACCCAACCTCGTATTAATTACGGCGAAACCGATAATAAGGGATCTGGTCTCATGAGGCAGAATGGACTTTGAACCCGGTGCATGAATATGGCCTTACTCTTTGGATGGACCCTGCAGAGGACTCTACGGCGAAGCGATTCACCTTCGAGGGCGGAAGTACCAGTTACTTCCGGTCCCAACAAGGGGTTCGCGACATGCAACTATTCATGCATGCATGTATGTATAATTTATCTGCATGCCAGTAAAGCTTTGTAAAGCTCGATATGCCAGTGTAGAATAGCTCTATGTCCATAAATTCGGAAAGTTCTTTAAAGCTATAGAGGCACATGTCCACATTCAATATAATTATGTATGCGTACATATATATACACTAGATGTGTAACCCGGCGTTGCCCGGGAAATTTAGGGTTTTAAACACTACTCCACTGTGGTACCCAACGTTGACCGCTAAATTTCGGGTTTTCGCCAACCCTCTGCCCCACCCCGCTTCCCCAAAAAGCCAAACGTAACCCGCCCCTGCGGGGCGCTACGGAAATTATTACTGGTCTTGTATGACGTCATTCGGGCTGTAGACTCTTTTACTAAAGCTCGATACTGTTTACCAAAGTGTGAGCGATGAAATCTGTCTTAAAACGCTTCTGTCTTAAAACGCTAATAACTCGAGTTCTAAAGTGAAATTTAGGGTTTTAAACACTACTCCACTCTGGTACCCATCGTTGACTGCTAAATTTTGGGTTTTCGCCAACCCTCCATCCCACCTCGCTTCCTCAAAAAGCCAAAGGGCGCTACGGAAATTATTACCGGCCGGGTATGACGTCATGCGGAGTAGACTCTTGAATAATGCGCTGGCGTAATCAATTACTGATGAAATCTGTCTTAAAACGCCAATAACTTTTGTTTTAAACTGAATTAAAACCTGAAAATAGTTGCGATGACCTTATAATTTGGGTAAGAATCGATTGCAATAATTTTTGTAAACCGACGCTGTTTCATTTCCGAGCCTATTCTGCAGAGGAGAGTCAAAAGCGTACAAACAAATAAACAAACATATGGAAAGTGTTTCGGAATTATAATATATATATATATATATATATATATATATGCATAAGTGCATGCATACATACATGCATGCGTACAGCGTACAATCATAAATACATACATACATACATAAATACATACATACATACATACATACATACATTAGGGTGATTCAGAAAAAATAATTTTTGAAATTTATTGAGCATAGTTGCTCATTTTGTTCCTTTTGGGTACAGATTAGATTATGTACAAGAAATTTCGAAATAAAATGCATTTTAGGTTATGCTCAATGAGCACAAAGTTTACATATATAGTTGTATTCAAAGTTACAAATTGAGATAATGGCCATGTGATATAGCACACACTAAATAAAGTTGAATGATACAAATAATTGAGTTTTTAGTAACTCAAAGTGGAGATAAGAACTCAGATATTCATTCACTATTACAAAGTAACTTAGAAAAGTCCACAATTCAACAGGAATCCTATGCTGCCTGATCGACTTGTAGCCTTGTACAACTACAAGTCATTCACTCACATGCCACCGGACCAGCTATCACGTTTACACATGTAGATCTTGAAAATACATGAAATTCAGTGGAAATTCTTCTCTCAGAGTCTGTCTGTCAATTGAAATTGATTTCTGATACTACAAGTGCTGAAACAATAGGTGACTTTTGTCCTTCATGCAACCAGACGCACCTTTTTGCCTGAAATGACAAACTCCATCACCAGCTGTCTCTTCTTGAATCAGTAGGCACAATTCCGTCACATTGCTCACTTGCTGACGATTGATGGCATGCGATGATCAGTTGAAAATGATATAGAGCTTTCGTCTGCATTTTAACAATTTACCTAAATATGCAGTGGTAACTGCCCAGATAGTGAACTTCCTGTCTGACAAGTTTATGTGATCCTGCTTTGAAGAATGAATGGCTTATCGCTGCTGTATCTTCCTGTTAACCTTCAGGAAGAGTAGATTATTTTAAATGTTTTGTAGTACATTGAGATCTTGACATCTTTAATCATAATTATCAGTGTTCTCCATCGTCATCGTCTTCGTCACTATCCTCTTCGTCATCATTCAAGTCACTGCTCTTGTAGTCTCTAGTTGCCTGCATGGCTACTCGAACAAGATCCTTTAGCTGATTTTCTTATCATTTTTATCTTATACCTGGCTTTTATTGTCTCATCTTTTGCTCTGCAACTCTCTCATGACTCCTCATTGACAACAGTCATGCTCATTTTTCATGATCCTTGCTGATCTGCTAAAAAAACTGCTTATACTTATCAATTTTGATAACTTGCTCACCTTACTTAATGCAATATCAAAACGAGATGTGCTTTCAACAAATACTTCTCCCTTTTTTGTGACTCAGATTCGTTGTTTCTGTTATCGTTATCTCTAAACTCTTTCCTATGACATTTTATAGACTGAACTGCTTTATGGATTCGTGCCTTATTCCAAATTCAGATTGACTTGATTTTCAAGCTCTTTTACACAGCCTTCTTCAAATATTGCATTAATATGGGAAGGGTAACTTTTGGTTTTCCAATCAACCAAAGTTCTGTTTTCAAACTTGTTGCAGTAGTGAAAAAGACTCTTCCCCTTAACATTAAGAAAAATGCCATTTAAAAAAAACACTCATGGAATGAAAATTGTAAAAAATTTAATTTAAGAATAGTGTATAAAAATGCTTTTAGCTATCTTTCTCTCACTGCCAAGAACAATGCATACATTGCATAGACAGATAAAAAATATGCAGTTGCACTTTTCATAGACATCTGGAAACATATTCCTGCTTTATAACATTGATGTTGCAGCTCAGAATATATATAAAAATTCAACAGGTTTCTTTAAAATAAGCAACAAAGCAAGACTTGGTTGTTTATGTATGGCCTTTGACTATGTACATAATTCTTACTTTCAGGATTGTAGCTATATCTAATAAGAATTGCTGTATTCCAGGTCTCGTCAATGGCAGGTGCGTTGCTTTCTTCATGTATGTCCCATGTAATATTTCAGGGGCATTGAGCACCCAGTAAACATTAATATACTACAGTGAAATTTGGTTCCAGTGTTGAATAAGATCAAAGGAACAAAATTATCCACTATGTCAGTCAAAAATCAAAATTAATTTTTTCCCCATTGTGACGTGAATCACCCTAACATACATACATACATACATACATACATACATACATACATACATACATACATACATACATACATAGGCTACATACACATACATACATGATTCACACATACATACATGATTCACACATATATTTCTACGATCTGAGTCAATAATCATTTGCCAATACAATCTGTACTGCAATTTGTAGGAAGTATGCAGTTAAGAATCCTGGACAAGACCTCGATTCTGCATCTGCTTAATCTCGTTCCAGGTCTCGTTGTCCCTCAGCCGCAAGTCTCACTTGGCTTTACTCTGTCACTTCAACCAGATCAAACCCTGTTCATTACAAACACAAATGCTGCCTGCCTCAACCAGAACTATTTCAAACAGATATGGAAGTACATTGAGAAGAACTGCGCTGCTGCTGACTTGCAGATCTTGGCCAATTCGAAGTTGTATTTGGTGCCTTTTAACCAGTGTACCCAACTGGCCTTACTTTCAGAAAACCTTCCATTTATAGTCTGGAAAACTGGTGAAAATGGTCACATCAAGATGGCGCTAAAACGCTTGGGGGCCCTTGTGCTCGATGATCTGCCACAATTTGTATCCAGCACGCGTGGTGTCGTGGGGAAATTCATTCTGGAGCTAACTCTCTCTGGCATGCTAGAGTTGTTAAGCAGATTGAAACTTAGATGCAGACTGGGCAGCCTGGAAAGCCGGTTTGAATCACTATCTGCTGAAGAGAAAGATGCTTTTCGTCAGTTTATAGGATCAAGACTGTCGTTTGAGCAAATAAGCAAGTCAGAGAAGACGTTGATCAGATCACTACCCATCTTCAGGACGCTTGATCAGAGCGGATCTAAACCACAACATTTCGTGTCTTTGGTAAATGTTGGGTCGGCAGTGTCGGGTTCCTTTCATCTGCCTACTGCAGTCGAGGTACCTTCCATCTTGATACACTGCACTGGACCTGGTTCAGACAGTCTGATACAGAGTCTTGACATTCAGATGTTGAATGAAGCTGCAGTTTTGTGTACGCTTGTCTTCCCAATGATTAATAACGCAAATTCAGCTATATATAGACCAACCATCATAGAAGAAGCCATGAAATTTTCCCTCGGAAATCTTGAGCTATTTGAGCATCAACATGCAGGATTCATCAAGAGTGTATCGCAACTGCGTTTCCTGTCATGCAGTGCCAAGAGTCAGACTCTGAAGATGCCTTGCGAACTGTTTGACGACAGCTGTCAACTTCTGAAGGACTTTTTCACCTGCGACAAGTTTCCGTCTGGAGAATTTAAGAAGGCAGTCTACAGAAAGGAACTTAGGAAAGTTGAACTAAAAGGTCCGGACAAAATCAGTGCTGACGATTTTTTAGCCGCAGGAAAGGACATTCATTGCAATCCAGCAAAACTAGGGACAGAAAAGAAAGCACTTGCTATGCTGACTCTCCTGAATTCTTCTTTAAAGTTAGGGATTTTTAGCAACACAGAAAGGAATAGACTGAAAGATCAGCTGAAATCTCTTAACTGGGTTCCACCCTGCAGGGATCGACCCAAAGATTACCCAGAATCTCTGACATTTGTAGGGAAGAAATGTCCATTGCTTGCACCCCAACATGTTTATGAACATAGATTCTGCCACATCGTTGGTACAGTAAAACCAACTGTGAGCCTACAGAGTATGGAGCATCTTGAAGAACTCTTCAAATGTGGACGAGAACCAACAGCTGAGGAAGTCATTCGCCATCTGGACAACATTGCGTCACATTGGTCACCAGAGGACGACAGAAGAGATCGTAAAAAGAGAAAGCAGCCGAGAGACACGTCGTCATCGTCATCATCAGCTGAATCACAGGTTGATAAAAAGACGAAAAAAGTTTGTGATGCAGTCTATGAATTTCTCAACGCAAGAGTGGAAAACAACAGAGAATATCTTTCAACGCTGTCTGATAAGAAGTACATATTAGTTAATGACCACTTCATGAAACCTTCGCACTGTGCACTTGAATCACAGCTCAACTGCATACCATTCATGTGTGGTCTACTGGATATGTCTTATAAAAACCTATGGCAGGCACTTGGAGTCAAGGTACGATTTGATGTCGATTCATACGTACAGATAGTGCAGGAAATCTACGACGACATTGGTCTGGAGCCACTCTCAAAATCTCTGCTCGACGTGTTCGTTAAGATCATCGTCGAGTGCACGTCATCTGCAGGAGAAGAAGGTAGCACACTGCCAGGGAGAAGAATTTATCTGCCCGATCATAAAGGAATTCTTCGTCTTGCTTCTCAGCTGTCTTTCAATGACTCACCATGGCTCACCATTACAGCCGATGAAAGGGTTCAGGTCTGTCATCATCGCATTGCCTATCCAGATGCACAGAAGCTCGGTGTCACATCTTGGCGTCAGAAAACTGTTCAGGGTCATCGCAGAAAGCTACCTGGAAGCAAATTTGGGCAGAAGGAAAAGCTGGTGAATCGCTTGAAACGAATTCTTGAAGGTTATCCGATAAATGATGGTATACTCAAAGAACTCGTTCAAAATGCTGACGATGCAGGTGCTACGAAAATTCATTTCATCAAAGACATGAGGACACTGTCGAGTGACAAAATATTCGACGACAAGTGGAAGCCAGTGCAGGGTAAGTCCTTGTGCGTATATAATGACACGTCTTTTACACAGGAAGACCTTCAAGGGATTCAAGATTTGGGCGAAGGAAGTAAGTCGAAAGAACGATCAAAAATCGGACAATATGGAATTGGGTTCAACTCTGTTTATCACGTGACCGATGTGCCAACATTCACTACAACTGTCGATCAGCTGGGAAGAGTTCTATGCGTCTTGGACCCAACTCTTCAGCACATTGATGATGCCACTGAAGAATCTCCGGGCTGTATGTTTGAGGAACTCGGATCTTTAAAGAAACAATTTCCTGATGTGTTTGATGGATACCTGGAAAAATATTATGGCACATCTGGAACAGTTTTCAGATTCCCTCTGCGCAAATCGGCGTCTGCAATATCAGATAATGTGGCCTCTGACGAAACGATAGGCAAACTGTTCAAAATTATGAAAATCGAAATGCAATCGTGTGTTATTTCTGAATAATGTAAAAGAAATTGCACTTAAGGAAATACGGCCAAATGGACAACTTGTTGACATATTTTGTGTTGAAGCGAAGCTTAGTAAAGACAATCAGAAGAAACTTAGCAGCTTTCAAAACTCATCGAAGCAGATCTGCTCTGAACTTGAAAAAGATGCAAGCCTTGAATCAATAAAAGCATCAGATATCATGTACACAATGGAAACCAGTGACACAAGCAATGACAGACATCAGTGGCTTATTGTTCAGCAGCTTGGTTTTGACGATCCCAGCTGTGTGAGTGAGAAACTCAAGGCTGCCTTCAGAGGTGGTGCGCTGAATCACTTGCCACTGGGTGGGGTGGCATACGACGTGAGCCAGACACAAAACAAAGTCGACAGTTGTAAGCTGTTTTGTTTTCTTCCGCTGCCGAAACCCATCCATCTGCCTGTGCACATCAATGGCCACTTCTGTCTTGACACTGAAAGCAGAAGGAATCTGATCGACGACGATAAAGACGACATCAAAAAAGAGTGGAACGAATGTCTGATGGCAAATGTTGTCGCTCAAGCATATTGTTCTGTCATTCTGAAAGCAAAAGATTCTGCCATTCAGCAGATCAAGAATTGTAAAAGACGTGATGGTACGAACAAGGAAATCGAAGATAGGCCTATACTTAACAAATATCAGCTGGTCTTCCCAAATGTTTCGGACACAGATGGAAGATATATTCGCACGATGTGTGTATCTGTATACAGCATGCTGTGGAAACTTAACCGTCCTGTTTTGCCCGTCTATTCTGAAGCATCATGTGCCCGAAGTGGTATTCTGAATATGACATGGTTAGGTCCACAAGGTAATGGAAGTCAGAAACCTTGTTTTGATCATTTACTGACTTGGATTTTAAAACAACGACAGGATATTCAAAGTACCAGAGATGGACGTGATCATAGAGAAACGCAACTACGTAAGACACTGATATCCTTTGGATTTCCTCTGGTCCATTCTTCTTGTCAGCTATATCATGAATTCAGAATGGCTGGTATACCTGTTGACAACAGCAGTCCAGACACAGTTCTTGAGTTTTTTGTAGGTTTCAAAGAGCCAACTTCTAGTTGTCGGATGTCTCGCCTGCCACTCAGATTGGCAGACACACCATTTCAATCTGTAGATATCTTGAAAAACGTGTTGCAGTATTGCTCGCACGCAAAGAACTTCCGCGTAAGCCTGAGATCTGCACCATTCTTACTTACTGCAGATGAATATTTGAGAGAATTTGACGTGAGTTTTAAACCATACTCAAGCCCTTACTCTGATCTAGTTCCACACGCCCTGCACATGTTCGCACATGGGACAATTAAAAGCATTCTTCATGATGTCGACTGGACTAGAGATTTCAATGTTGCTGGCCTTGTTGCACTATTGCCTGGTATCTTACCAGAACAGCATTTCTTCGGTAGTGATAAGTCCGTGCGCTTTGAATTCTTTACGCACCTTCTGGAGAAGCAAGCGCCTGTGAAGCTAACTGTAAAGCCAAAACAATACTTGAAAAGAATCTGGCACTTCATCACTTGCCACGCAGTTGCAAACGACTATCCACAGCTAGCCACGTGGTGCCTTCTTCCTGTCGAATCAGTGGAAGGAAGCTTTCTGCTTTCTGTATCAAAAGCCAGCCATGTGATTGAGAAAAGTAAATTTGAAACTGTTGATCCAAAGTTACTTAGAGCTTTAACTAACATCGGCATGCCTGTGCTTGATAGTGATTATGTCTCTTCATCGACCATAGAAAACCTGCTGAAGGAAAGAGTTCACCTGTCAGTTGCAATTGTTAACTATTTCATTGGTCATAAAGGTTGCGTTCTTGAAGTCACTGAAGAGCGAAACAGTCTGCTAAGGTATCTTTCAGATTACCAAGATGAATGGAAGAGTACGGATGGAGCATGTCGTGCGATATGTCGACTGCCAGTGTTCGAATACTACGATGGAACCATTGGTGACCTGCAGAAGTCCAAACGATACATTGTGCCTCGCAGCATACCGGTTGATGATGAATCGTCTAAATGGACTTCTGAAGACGATGCACTGTTCTTGAATTGCTCTCCTGAACTTCTTCCTTTTCTCAAATATCTTGGCTGTGAAGACATGCAGGCAGACCAGATTTACCGCCAGTTCATATTTAAAAGATTTTCTGCTTTTTCCCATGTCAGCAGGCTTACACACTTGACATTTGTAAGGGACAATTTGATTACTTGGTTGTGTCCAAAAAGACGGGAAAAGTTACAGAAGGATTTGCACAATCTAAAGTTTTTGCCACAGATCAGCGATACTGAACTGTGCTGTGCTTCCGCCTTTTTCGATGAAAGGGTAGAAATTTTCAAAATTATGCAAGACAGATTGGACTTTCCACCAGAGCCTTTTGACACCGGCGACTGGCTTGACTTTCTGCAGTTTTGTGGACTTGTGCATGAGGTTACAGATGATCATCTCCTTAGATACGCAGAAGAAATTGCAACAGAGACCAAGGATGTTGAATGCGAAGAGCCTGTGAGAAAAAAAGCAAAGGTCTTAGTACAGAATATAATGAAACTTGACGACTTATCAGACAGGTTTGCAGAAAAGGTAAAAACGATGCCAATTGTTGAAGCTGCTGTCGTCTCCCCAAAAAGGCAGATGCTCCATGTTCAGAAAAGCAATGAAAGCAGCCAACCGTTCATTAGCTACAAAGATGCATATGAAGAGAAGTACAAAGAATTAGTGTGGACGACAAGTGACATGCTGCCCAGTTGGGCAACAACAACATCATCATCGCGAAAGAGGAAGCTAGAGCAACTGGAAGTCCAAACAAAGCCACTGACTGAAGTTGTTGCACAGCACTTGGTAAACATTTGCAAGTCGTTTCTTAAAGCCACTGACAAACGAAAAGCAAAAGTAAAAGAGGAGTTGCTAAGGGTCACGAAAGAAATCTACAGGTTTCTAGGTGCTAACGACGTTAGCAGCACTAGCATAGATCTCTTAACCAGCTGTCGTTGCATTGCCTTGGACAGCGGAACAGACCTGGCACGACCCGACCAGGTGGTCATCAAGATATCAGAGGAACAGGAAATAAGCCCATACCTGTGCAGACTATCTCTCAACCTGTACGAGTATTTACCCTTTTTTCAGAAGCTTAGCATGGCGCAAGACTTACAGCCAGAACATTATGCTGGTGTACTGGACGAGATTCACAAGAAGGTTCATCATGCAGAACTTGTTCCAAATGACAGAGAACTGGTGCTGATGGCATTTGCAGGGTTTCTCAAACAACTATACATAAGAAAGACGTTGGTCCTCAAACAACTTATATTACCAAGTGACAGTGGAAGGCTGTACATCTCATCAGAGTTGGTGATTAATGACAATTCTGAGTTTGCTGATAGGTTAAAGAAATGTAAAAGTCTCGTGTATATCGTCGACCTGGACGACTTGGAAGCCTATGGTGTATCAGATATGAATTATAAAATCTTTGAAAAAGTTCCCGAACTTTTAAGACCATCTCTTCTCTCGAGTGTTGTCACACAGCGACTAGCAACACCAGTTGCGAGTGGAGAGATGACCAGAAGCAACCGACTGCGCAATACGATCACTTCGAAAGACTTCACTGATGGACTGCTCCGTCTGCTGAAATTGCAAACTGACACGACGAACAATTTGACGCTCAGAGAAAAAATCAAAGACCTGTCAAAGATAGAGATCTATGAACTACCAGAAGTCGTTACATACCTCGAGCACAAGAAGAAGAGGATACCCAGCAGTGAAAAGAAATGTAGGTTTTTCATCACCAAAGATGACCTATCTTCAGAAGCAAAGGCCACTGTCGTATACATTGATCAGAATCTGCATGCCGACGCAAAAGAGTCGAATATGCTTAGCATCAAATTGACAGAGATAGTGAATGAGTTGTTAGACGATGCTCTGCGGCCGGTCTTGTTGTACGTGTCACCGTTGTTTCAGTGTGATCCTCACGAAATTGCCACCACACTGGACGAATTGGGGCTTCCGAAGAGAGGTTCTTCGACTAAGAGGGCAAAGGGTCCTTTTCTGCCAAAGCTTGGAAGTTTTGTACCAATCAACATGCATCACATGTTGCAACAGGGTTTCTTAACTTTCGAAAACGGAGATTTTGCAGCTCTTGAGTATGGAGAAGTTGAGGACTCCATTTACATCATGGTGAAAATCATCGAGAAAATTGCAGAAAACCACCATCCTACTTCGATGTTGAATGCTCGATACAAAGTCGACACTGGAGAAAATGGTGAGCAGATTGTGAATGGATCAGATCTCTACAAGTTCTGTTCGCCACCCTGCTTTGACGAGGCTGGTTCAATTGTGCTGGTCCAGACACCGAGTGAAACTTACTTCACGGCATCTAGAAATATCGAAGAAAGCTTGAATTACAAGGAGATAATCAGAGAGATTAAGAAAAGCTTGATTGAGGCAAGGTCTCTTCTGGACGATCAGAAGAGACGGGTCATCAAGAGACTGTATCTGCGCTGGCACCCAGACAAGAATCCACCTCACCTCAGCAAGATATGCACACAAATAGTTCAGCAACTTCAGCATCTGGTGAAGAGACTCGACAGTCTGTCACTTGAAGAGGAAGAGGAAGGAGAGAAATGGGAAAGCTCTACTTCACAAGATTTTCCTGACTCTAGCAACCGACAGAGTCGATCCCGCAGGCGAAACCGTCCATCGGCTTCTAGTCAAAATTTCAACTACCAACACTTCAATTTTGATTATTTTGAACAAACCGCGAGGAAGCATAAAGAGCAGCAGAGTAGCAGCAGTGACCAGCAACATTTCTCTTCATCTTCATCATTTTTCAGAAGCCGTCCAAATCCACAGCCACAAGAGGCAAAACGTTGGCTGAGGCAAGCACAATTCGACCTCGAGTCAGCAGCCATTGACAGCGCACAAGGATTCTACGAATGGTCTTGCTACAAGTATCACCAGGTACGTCCACTACTGTCATTTGGCTACTGATTGCTATTATTTGCTACTGATTATCATTTGGTACTGTTTATCATTCGATACTGATTGCTATTATCTGCTACTGATTATCATTTGGTACTTTTATCATTCGATACTGATTGCTATTATTTTCTACTGATTATCATTTGGTACTACTTATCATTCCGTACTGGTTGCTATTATTTGGTAGTAGCTATCAATTGGTATTGGCTGTTATCAGTTGATACTGCTGCCTGCTATCAATTGTAATTGATCAATGATCATCAATATTTGGTTCTGGTTGGTATCATTTTACACTGCTGGTTGTTATCATCTGATACTGCTGGCTATAATTCGGTACTGCTGATTGCTCTCATGTGGTACTGTTGGCTGCTTACTTGCTATCATTAGGCACTTCTGCATGGTTGTTTTCAGTGGGTACTAATTGTTACAATTTGGTACTGCTGGTTTTCATCATTTGGTACTGCTGGCTGTTATCTTCTGGTGCTGGTATTTATTATTGTGTTTCTGAACACAAAGGAATAAATTCGTTATTTTATGCAATGTAGAATGCCAAGAAGCTCAGCAGTATTGGGATTAGCAAATAAAGCCAACAAAGTTGCAAATTAGAATTGGTAAAGTTGTGTATTGATGTAAGTTGTGAACTTTGTAAGGAGCATTCTCTTATTTCAGTTGTACTGCATTGTACTTTAAGCTCAATTATGTATATGATAACCATTGTTTAGGCCTATATTGTGTACAAAATGACTATGGTTAAGATTGCATGATGACGCTAAATATCATAACTATCTTGTTCTATAACTGTGTAAGACTTATTAATGCCATTGAAATATATTATGCGATTCAACTTCGTGGATGACGATTGCGATGAAGATAATAGGTCCACATTAATTGGCTCTGTGTTTAATTTAATAGACCTGATATTAATTAATCCATTCGTATTATTGTGGCAAGGCAGCCTCGAGAAATAAAATTTAATGGCGCAAATTAAGCGATTATTAATTTTATTAATTTATAAGAGTTGCATGATACAACGATGATGAGTCTTGGTGGATGGTTTGTACTTTGTTGTACAGGCGGCGGAAAAATCCTTGAAGGCAATTCAGTTTAGAAAAGACGCCGACCAGAATTTCACTCACAATCTGTCATCGCTCTGTTCAGGCCTCGACGACCAAAGAGTCATAAAGTGGGTCGCACAACTGGAACGACTCATTCCTAATCCGGCAGCCATGAGATATCCCAACAGCCAGAACTACCCACATGTACCACATGACGTCTATGGTCAGCAAGTGACCGAACAAGTTAGGGTTCTGGCTGCAAATATCGTCGACTTTGCTCAAAATTAAAATACGTCCTAATTCCCTGCTTTTCCCCTTTGAATAACCTAATTCTTAATTGTTGCGTTCAACAGATGATACGACGTCATATTAATAGTACATTTAGACCTACCTTTTAGGCTAAACGTGCGATTATTTTAGCTAGGCCCGCCGCTAGGGTGGTGTTTTGAGTGTTTGACCCGAAATGAAATAATGTATACCAATAAAATAATGCCTTTACTAACGCATGATGGAAGAACTACAGTGTGTAATGTATTGGCCGTCCAGAACCAGCTATAAAAACTTATGATGCTTCTTCAAACCCATTGTATTCAGTTGATTCGTTTGCTTATTGTGGGCTTGCTCAGGGTCGAGTAAACACCCCGCGATATAAAATCCAGGCTACGGCTTTGAACACATGTATTGCAAAGATCACAACAAGTGAGGGTCACGCAGACCTTGGATTTAGCGGCTGGGTGTCAGTAAATAGCTTACGCTGTTTCCACGCTCGACTTTATTTGTTGGATGTGTAATCTACTAAAGAGTAACCTACGATTACTTTTATACTTATCATAAATTGTATTGTTGAAATGCTGTGAACCTACATTGTAACTACAAGTTTTGAATGTATTTAGGTCTCAGTAGGCTAACAGTTTCGCTGTTCAAGTGTAATAAATGACAAGGGTAAAGGCCTTAACTAAGCTGAAAGTAGTTCTTATGACTTGTTAAAGCCTTTGAAACAACAAAGATTCCATTAATAATAATAATAATAATAATAATAATAATAATAATAATAATAATAATAATAATAATAATAATAATAATGAACAATTCTGGAATAATAATAATAATAATAATGAACAATTCTGGAACGGCCCTAGTCGAAGATGGCTGCCTTGTTTATCGCTGCCGTCATTTCTTGGTTTTAAATCGATTTTAGAGAGGTTTTCGGCCTGGTTTTACGTCGAATGTCAGGTTTTAGGCTCAGGAAGAGGCAGGTTTGCAAATTTTCTCGCTTTGAACGAATATAGACAAGTTTTGGTCGTTCTTTGGCGACGGCATTTGGCCGCCTGCCACACCCCGTTTGGTGACCTACTTTGACAGGCCTCGCGCTTAGCATAATTTATTCAGTGCACACGAAGACATGGATAGTCAATCACTTTCACTTTCACCGACGCAGGCATCACAGAAGGCTACGGGGACATGTGCGGTCTGCCGAATGAATAGAAAGCTGCATCACAAAAATGGCTTTGTGCATCGGCATGGCCCTCGGGATAAGCCTTGCCCAGGTTCTCACAAACCACCTTTAGAAGCACAGCTTCCCTCCGGTTTGGTTGATCATGGATCGCCCCGGGGCTCCGCGGACGTGCCTGTTGTCCCGGCGTCTGTTCCAATGGGTACCTCCATGCCCCCATCGGACTCGGTGCCTCACCCAATTCTTCAGAATAGACTCCTCAAGCACATACCTAAGGCTGCTAGGCACAGTTTGGGCTGTTTGCTGACGTCGATCATCAACCGCATCCTTTCAGACCCACTCTCCGTCATGCCATGGCAGCTTCTTTTGTCATTTGGGGCCTTCACGCTGACACAGCCGATCAGAGGTGGCAAACGCCACAACCTTACATCTAAGATCAAGGGACGCGTTGATGAATTTTTCTCGACGGCACCTTTAAGGAGCATGGATTTATTCGCTCCTCAGAGCAGTCATGTCTCCGGTGGGGCCCGTCGGTTGGGTCTAAGCAGGGAGCAGGTAATGGCAGCAGCTGTTGCCGCCAAGTTGGAAGACGGCAACATTAGGGCGGCCGCAAGGATCCTATGCTCTGACGACAGACCGGCTCCCATCAACGAGGTGACGTTGGAGGAACTTCGTCTGAAGCACCCCGCTGCCCCTCCTGATCGCCCAGTGATCCATCTGCCCACCGTCAGCACTCCTTTTCAGGCCACGGAGATGGAGGTGATGGCCTGCATTCGGAATTTCCCGGTAGGTTCATCGGGGGGTCCTGATGGTCTTCGCCCCCAGCATGTCCTAGAATTGGTCAGCTGTGCACAATCGGGTCCTGAGCTACTCTCAGCAATTACAGCACTGGTCAATCTGCTCTTGGCCGGAACCTGCCCTGAACAGGTTCGCGCTTCACTCTTCGGTGGAACCCTGATTGCCCTCCGCAAGAGCTCAGGTGGTCTGCGCCCGATAGTGATCGGATATCTTTGGCGCAGATTAGCCGCAAAATGCGCCAACGCCTTTGCCGTTCCCAGGGTCGTGGAACATCTGTTGCCTAGGCAGGTAGGAGTGGGCGTGCCGGGTGGATGTGAGGCAGCGGCGCACGCAGCTAGACGCTTTCTCGAGGACATGCCTGAGGGCTCAATCTTGGTCAAATTAGATTTCTCCAACGCGTTCAACTCCCTGTATAGAGATCGGATGCTGCAATCAATCTACACACTGCTACCGGAACTGGCACCATTCTGCCATCTTGCCTATTCCGAGCCATCAGATTTGAAGTATGGAGATTTCAGCCTCCTTTCTCAGGTTGGCCCACAGCAGGGGGACCCGTTGGGCCCATTACTATTTTGCCTCCCACTCCAGCCTATTCTTACCGAGCTGTCATCCTCTCTGGCCCTTGGTTACTTGGACGACCTCACACTGGGTGGACGTGCCCAGACAGTCGCTGATGACGTGGCAATGCTAGAGGACAAGTGCAGGGAGCTCGGCTTACAACTTAACCGCTCCAAATGTGAGGTGATCACCTGCGATCCCGGGCTTGTGGAAGCACATAGTCAATTAGGTTCTTTTTCACATGTAGAACCGGAAATGGCGACTCTTCTAGGTGCCCCTCTGTCTGCGCTGGGAGCTCTGGAGACTGTCTTGGAGAAGAGTACCGGTGAGCTCTCGCGGGCCATCGAGAGATTGGAGCTCATCGCTAGGCACGACGCTCTAGTGCTTCTGAGATATTCACTGAGCTCTTGCAAACTTCTCCACATTTTGCGATGCTTCCCATGCTCTGGTCACCCGGGTCTTGAAAGATATGACTCCGTCCTGCGTGAGGGCCTGTGCAGGGTCCTAAACTTGTCCTTATCGGATGGTCAGTGGCTTCAGACCTCACTGCCCATCAAAGCTGGTGGACTGGGAATTCGATTGGCTGCCTCGCTTGCACTTCCAGCCTTTTTGGCTTCAGCTGCGGGCACCCTTTCGCTTCAGTCCACCATGCTCGGCGACCAATTCCCTGCCGACCCACGATACGGGGCCATGCTGACCCAATGGCAGGGTATAAGTTCAATTCAGCAAGTAGACAGCAACCTTATCCACAAGCAATCATACTGGGATAAGCCTCTCACAGACGGAGTCATCTTGGATCTGAAGGCCACACTAACTGACCCTTACCATCAAGCGCGCTTTGGCGCAGTCTCCGCCCCGCACTCGGGTGATTGGTTATTCGCTCTCCCCATCACATCTTGTGGGTTGAGACTCGATGATGAGGCGGTCAGAGTCGCAGTTGGATTGCGCCTTGGCGCTACTCTATGCGAACCGCACAGCTGTGTCTGCGGCTCTCTTGTTTCGGCAGAGGGTGCGCATGGATTATCCTGCGTGCTGGGTCCGGGACGCTCGTCTCGACATGGGACCCTGAACGACCTAATCTTCCGAAGCTTGGTTCGAGCCGGCTACCCCTCAGCCAAGGAACCTGTTGGCCTTCTGAGATCCGACGGCAAGAGACCAGATGGTCTCACTCTTATCCCTTGGCGTGCGGGACGCAGCCTGGTTTGGGATGTGACGGTCACAGACACCTTGGCCGCTTCATACTTGCCAAACACTTCTCGGACGGCCGGAGCAGCGGCCGAGATGGCGGCTGCTCGGAAGAACGCAAAGTACTCTCATCTCGCAGCCGTCCATCACTTTGTTCCTTTGGCCTGCGAAACCATGGGCCCGGTGAATGATGAAGGCATGACGTTTCTTTTATCTTTGGGGCAGAACCTCACCGCCATGTCTGGAGACGCTCGCGAGACGTCTTTCTTATTTCAGCGTCTTTCTATTTCTATCCAGCGATTTAATGCGGTGGCATTCCGCGGCTCTTTTCCTGCACTGGATTTCAACGACGACTAGGTGCCGTTCCAGATGTTTTTATATTAGTAATAGGGTGTAAGTCCCTGAGGGATCATATGTACCTCGGGGCAAAAAAAAAATAATTAATAATAATAATAATAATAATAATAATAATAATAATAATAATAATAATAATAATAATAATAATAGCAATAATAATAATAAGATGCAGGCCTGGTTGCTTTTTATTGACAAACTAGCTGGGGTACCCGGCGTTGTCCGGGAAATTTAGGATACAACCCGCTCCCGATTACAACCACACCACACTCCACCGCATCACACCCACACCCCACAACACCCAACCACACTCCGACTCCACTGGTACGCCACCCGTGAAATTTGGGCTTTCGGAAAATTCCCCCAACCCCACCATAATCCCCATACCCCACACCCCTCCCCACCTTATGCCCCAACCCCAACCTCACCCCACTCCCCACCCAACCCACCCCTCTCCCTCCAACACCCCACCCCACTCCCCCACCCCACCCCGCCCACCACCCCTCCCCACCTCACTCCCCCACCCCCAACCCACCCCATCCGCCCACCCCACCCTATCCCCACCCCACTCCCAATCGACCCCACCCCTTCCCACCCCGACCCAACCCCACACACCGCCACCCCCGACCACACTACACTCCGACCTCCACAGGTACGCCACCCGTGAAATTTGTGTATTCGAAAAATTTCCCCACCACCATCCCCCACCCCATCCAACCCTACCCACCACACACCACACTCCGACCTCGACCGGTACGCCACCCGTGAAATTTCGGTTTTCGGGAAATTTTCTCCCCTCGTTGGCCCCCATACCCTCCCCACCCATGTCCCACCCGGCCCCTGCGGGCCGAGGTGTGGGCTGAGTAGACGCGAGGTGGCCCGCGTAAAAATCTGTCTAACTGTGAAACTATGGCAAGGGAATGGAAATTTATAGCGAAAATTAGGGTTTTCGCAATCCCCCAACGTGGCCCTCATGGTGGTAGAGATTCGCCAATCACTCCATCGGGTGGCTCTGATGGCCCTCTGTCTAGGTACAAAGTTTCAGAGAAATTGCTATAAAATAAGTGAGAGAAAAAATGGGGAGTTTCGCCCCCCACCCTGGCCCTCATGGTGGTAGAGCATCGCCAACCCCTCGTTTGGGTGTCTCATGTCGAGACCTACACAGTAGTGAAGGTTTGGAGTGAAAAACACAAAAAACTGTGGAAATGCATCCCGGTCAAAGAGACACACAGAATCTTCTCTTTATTTATAATAGATAACTAGCTGGGGTACCCGGCGTTGCCCGGGAAATTTAGGATTCGACCCGCTCCCGGCCACGACCTAACCACACCACACCCATCCCACTACACCCCACCACACTCCGACCTCCACCGGTACGCCACCCGTGAAATTTGAGTTTTCGGGAAAATTTCCTCCCCCAGCCCAATCCCAACCTTCCTCACCCCGCCCCCCACGCCCTCCACCCCCACCTCCACTCCACCTACAACACCCCACCACACTCCAACCTCCGCCGGTACACCACCCGTGAAATTAGGGTTTTCGAGAAAATTTCCTCCCCACCCCACGCCCACCCCACCACCTACCCCTACCTTTGCCCCACCCAGCTCTGCGGGCCGAGGTGTGGGTTGGGCGGAGGCGAGGTGGCTCGTGTAAACATCTGTGTAGCTGTAACGTTTCAGATGAATAAGACTTAGTTAAAATATGCATGGCAACGTGCGGTCACGCTGGTGCTCTGTTTCTTTATAAATAATTTGATTATACCAAGCATTTATTTTTTTACGAAAAATATATTTGAGGCTCCTCTTTGTATATACTCCTTGGCTGAAGGCATGTATCTTTTCCCAGGGCTGTACGACAGCGTATGATTTTCATGCTAAGCTTGGCGGAAAATGACGTTAAAATGACGTCAACGGCAACAGGCCGTTACTGAAAATTGCAGCGATAGCGCATACACGGCGAAATTTAAAAATGTCTATTTTTTCGAGATTTAGAGCGAATAAAAAGCTGAAAATAGCTTACTTCGATGGTTTGGGTGAACGTTTATCTATATGCAATGTTTCAGGCAGGGGCGCCCGCAGGCGTACGCACTTACGCAAGTGCGTACAGCAGCGGCGCCCGCAGACGTACGCAGATAGGTAAGTGCGTACAGCGCGATGACCCAAAAGGTATGTTTTTGGGAAATTCTAAGTTGATGACTAAAAAAAAAAAAAAAAAGGTCATCAGTTTTTTCGGCGGATAGAAAAGATATTTTTGGGGAAATTCTAGGTTGATCAGTTTTTTCGGCGGCCTAACGAAAATTTTTCCCTGTTCGCCCCTCCATCGAAAATTTCTGTGCGTACAAGAAAAAAATCCTGCGGGCGCCGCTGGTTTCAGGTCAGTAGCTGCAAAACTGTGGTCGTGCATTAGGGCCAAATATACGCAAGTCCTTTCTTATAGATACAGATTACCAGATAAATGATGCCAACGAATGATCAGGCCATTATAATTTAATAATAATATTTTTCTTTGAGTGAGCACCTGCAAACACACTGCGCTTTACTTGTACAAGTTATGCAGTAATCTTAATTAAACTTAACTACTAACTGAGCAGACAGCCTGCAATACACGCCGCTAATAGCAGCCTACAAAGTATGTCCGCCATACGAGGCCTCGAACCCGTCACTCTCTTCGCCAGCTTGTTATCCATTACTCTGCCGGGTTTTCTATTGTCACAAGGCTTTATTAGGCTTTACAAATGTTTACAAGACAGTAGTGAGTCTATAGTATACCTAAAAACCATAATACATTTGCGATGGTCGTCGTGTAGAAGTCTTTCCTCTATAATTATATCCTGTTATTGCCATATGCGAATGGACAGGACAAATAAGAGAGGAAGGCCGCACATCTCCGATTGGGGCAGAGCCTCGCTCCATGAGCTGAGCAGAGCGGCGCTGGATAGGGTGAAAATGGAAGGACCTGGTGAAGAAGGCATCGGACACCTACGGGCGCTGAGCCCACGGTTGCTGCTGCTGATGATGATGATGATGATGATGATGATGATGATGATGACGACGACGACGACGACGACGACGATGATGATGATGATGATGATGATGATGATATTGCCATATAAAAAACTCAATTGATTGAGGAGATATTGCATTTCACCTGTGTGCCATTTTTATTGAGCCACCCTGTTGGTCCTATAGCTGCTCTCTAGATGCCGCCAATGGTACCACATTGTCATTATGGGCCCAATAAAGTTGACTGTATATGTAGAGGTTAATACTTTATTGGTACTGGCATCAAGAATACATGTAAGTCTTCTATACAAATGCATCTATGCATTTCAGCATTAGCTAACGCGATAACCAGTATAAACTGTCTCTATAGAGTCAAAATGCAGCAGCAGTAGCAGATGTTAATATAAATAGTAGCAATTTAATTAGTATTTTCTAATAATTATTGCGCATATACGAGTCTATGATGCAGAAAGCACGATTTGACGACGCACCAGAAGCAATTGGGGAATTTTCCAGTAATATATCCAGAGCATATCATTAGGATATATATATATATATATATATATATATATATATATATATATATATATATATATATATATATATATATTTGACGGTCACACGTCATTAGGCGCAATCTCAACAATGATCATCTGCAGATCATTCAAATGGAATTTCCAGTTCATCCATCTCAACGTTGTAGCATTTCTGTAGTTGAAGATTCTAGTCCATCGTTGCCTGATATGATCGATCTTTTGTACAGACCTAACGTTCAATTATGTTGATTGCTGAATACGATGGCAGTTCATATAATTTTATAGGCCTAAGCTCAGTGTTCAATCACTGACGACTTATAAACTGAACTCCTTTCAAACTTACTATAGCCTCGAAGACATCGACTTCTGTGTCGTCGTGATGGCAATGATCACTTGCAAAAAATAAAAATAGCCATCTACAGCTGTAACAACTACAATAATTGAGATGTTTCTGGCAGACAACGTGGTGGAAGATGCCATGCACGACTGACGACTGCCTCACTTGCACTTAATTTGTCAACAGCAGCAGAGCGGGAGTTACAACGCCAATCTTCTCTTCGACCATTCCTCTTGACAGCAGAGAGATGTTCAATAATGTCAGCTGCATTTACATTCAGCTGAGGTAATGATCAACGATGTTTGACCTGCTGCTGTCAACGGTGACTCAACGCGATACTCCTGTGGGGCATGGGACCCAGTGGCTGCTTGGCACTTATCCCGACGAGATCAGAATGTTTCAAAGGCATGGCTATAGCAAGAAGACTAGTCTTCGATTAATCGCAAGTCGTAATCATAATCTCAAGATTAGCAAACGATTAATCCCAAGTCGTAATCATAATCTCAAGATTAGCAAGCGATTAATCCCAAGTCGTAATCATAATCTCAAGATTAGCAAACGATTACTCCCAAGTCGTAATCATAATCTCAAGATTAGCAAACGATTAATCCCAAGTCGTAATCATAATCTCAAGATTAGCAAACGATTACTCCCAAGTCGTAATCATAATCTCAAGATTAGCAAGCGATTAATCCCAAGTCGTAATCATAATCTCAAGATTAGCAAATCCCAGTGATGACGTCAATGCTTGTCATTCCTTCACCCAGAGTGCGTGGCGTTGATCGTCACAACGTTGCCAAGAGTTGAAGTGGAGAGAAGAGCAGGTGAGGAGGAGTAGGAGGTGGAAGGGGAAGGGGTCGAGGTCGTCGTGCCTGGTGGATGACCGGCGGCAAAGACACCGTGCGGAGTGCCACCAGCCCCGCCCCCACCTCCACCCCCTCCACCGCCGGAGATGCCAAAGGTTGTGATGAATACGTTCATAAGCATGACAAAGTAGAGCAGATAGGTCGCCATGTGTTGCCAGAACGACACCTTCCGAAAGGTCAATCTCTCTCGTCTGTCCTCGTGATGCTCCTTCACGTTGCAGGCGTGGCGCTGCTGTGCTTCGGCCAGCCTCTGCTCCGCCTCTCCCTCTTCCCGTTCGCGGGTCGCAGCCCCCAGTGCCTCCCGCGCCCTCACAAGCTCCTCCTCAAGGTCAGAGTTCCCTGGAGTCTTCTTGAACGCGTCCTCAACGACTTTGACGTAGTTAGTCGCTCGGACGATCTTCATCTCCGCATCGGCGACCTTCACCCTGGCTGACTCCATGTGGCAATCGGCTCGCTCGAGGTCGACGAGGGACTCTGCCCGATGCTCCAGCGACGACGGCCACTCGCAGCAGGCGCCACCGCCGCCGCCGCCAGGGACGTCCTCACCGCCGCCTGCGCTGGCTGACGAGACCAACTTCGGGAGAGGAGAAGTGGTGACGACCGTCTCTCGAACACTCTCATAGGCGCCGCTGTGCTTATGATGATGGACGGGGCAGTTCTGGCAGCAGAGACACGAGGAGCAGTTGATAGGCGCCGATCTGCCTCCTCCTGCTCCCCCTCCCCCTCCTCCTCCGTAGCACCAGACGACCTTCTCCGCTGCCTGGTAGTAATGTAGATTTCCGATGTAGATGATGATGACACCGACGAAGATCTCGAGAGAAATGCAGGCGACGAGAAGAGTGAGCACGAAGTCATAGAAACGGTGACCTTGACGACCGATGTCGAGCAGAAGCTTCAACTCCGTTATCTGCGTAAGAGAGAGGATCGTGACGAGTGCGGCTTGCGCCTTCGTCTCAGACTGCTCCAGTTCACTGTGTCGAGCCAGAAGCTGGGGGGAAAAGACACGAAACATGGAAAGAGATCACATCCATTCAATGATTCTATATTTCTTATCTGCAGCAACTAATTACTCGACCACAAAATGTGCCGCTCGTCAGTAACTATACCGTAGCTCTCTTCTTAATTTATTACAGATAAATTTAATTTAAGTTAACTTACTAGCCAACTTTTAGTTTTATTTATTGAAAAAAGGAAAATTTACTTCTGCATTTGTTGCTCATTTAAAAAAAATTATCTGCTTTCTCCTTAGTGATTCATATTCCTCATATTCTGAATCAACTTCTGATCATTTACCCAGTTTAATTCTGAATTAATTGCTTGGCATGGCACTTAAAACCTAGCAATCAATTACTACTCAATCAACAACCAACCAATCACCACTCAATCAGGCAAAGCAGTCAACCAGTCAGTCACCCCTCCTCCAATAACCAATTAATCAGCCAGTCATTCAATCAATCCTGGAAAACAATTAAAGTGATTGAACTGGTCGTTTTGAATGATTATTACTTTGACTTTTCAAATTCCTTTGTGGATAATCTCTACCTTGGGAACAACATTAAAATATGGCTTTAGACTTTGCAGAACCTTACTACAGTAGTCCTATTCTGTGAAAAAAGATGATTTGGCGCAATTTCTGACAATTGTTTCTGCCACCATCGGATCCTTCATACAGCCCCCGACACACAGGCTATAGAGCGGATGCAGTCTGTGTTTAACTCTTCTGTACACGTGTAAAATTTGGTGAGACGCCATGGATCTCATCATATATAGTCATCGATAAGAAAGCACTGAACAAATTCTGCATTTAGACAAAATAATTCGTTGAAATGACGGATAAGTGGATCAGGATCAGAAGACATGCGTAGAGACATGTCTCTACATTACAGTTACTATATAGATGCTGCTAAATGAATATAGTCTATCAGTCTATCTGCCTTACCTTCCTATTACTAAATGTGTTTCTGCTGGGTCACCTCTAGTTCGCCTCCCTGCTCGCACGCGCCACAACGCACGTCTATACGTAGCCTACATAATTAAATGGAAGTTGTCCAGTAGGAGTGGATTAACGAAGCACCGTACGTGTACTACAGCAGCACCGATGTATATATCGCTCGTGTGAGATCGGAAATTGCCGATGTGGCAGAGGAGAGTGCGTAAGTTCTGTTGCCGCCGAAGCCATGGCCATGCATCTGTTGATAGCGGAAGTGGTGGCTATAATTCTTGATGCAATTGCTCCTCTCTCTCTCTCTCTCTCTCTCTCTCTCTCTCTCTCTCTTCTCTCTCTCTCTCTCTCTCTCTCTCTCTCTCTCTTCTCCTTCTCTCTCTCTCTCTTCTCTCTCTCTCTCTCTCTCTCTCTCTCTCTCTCCTCTTCTCTCTCTTCTCTCTTCTCTCTCTCTCTCTCTCTCTCTCCTCTCTCTCTCACTCTCTCTCTCTCTCTTCCTCTCTCTCTCTCTTCTCTCTCTCTCTCTCTCTCTCTCCCCTCTCTCTCTCTCTCTCTCTCTCTCTCTCTCTCTCTCTCTCTCCTCTCTCTCTCTCCTCTCTCTCTCTCTCTCTCTC
>OX457048.1:17958678-17968678 GCA_949752735.1 Lumbricus terrestris
ATAAATGATAGGCGATGAGATGAAAGGCTGCCACGTAAGAATGACAGACGGAGAGAGAGGCAGGAACGGACGAGACGGTGGATGAGGAGACGGAGACATATGGGCTATGGCAAGAGGACGAGAGGAACAGAGGGTGGTGGTGGTGGTGGTGGAGGAGGAGGAGGTGGTGGTGGTGGTGGTGGTGGTGGAGGAGGAGGAGGAGGAGGAGGAAGAGGAGGAAGAGGAAGAGGAAGAGAAAGAGGAGGAGGAGATGGTGGTGGAGAAGGAAGAGGAGGAGGAGGAGGAAAAGGAGGACAAGGAAGAGAATGGCAGGAAAGGCAAAGATAACGTGAAGGAAGACGATGAGGATAAGATGAACGAAAACCAGGATAAGGCGAGCCACGTGACCCTTTCTGTAATTCACAATTCGGTTCATGACGTGATGACGTTTTCTGATTGCAATTATTCTTCTCTCTCTCTCTCTCTCTCTCTCTCTCTCTCTCTCTCTCTCTCTCTCTCTCTCTCTCTTTCTTTCTCTCTTTCCCTCGCCCTCTCCCCCTCTCTTCTCTCTCTCTTGTACCTGTATTCACCTTCATATACAGCTCCGGAAATCATGGTACTTCATTGCAATCCCTCTATTGCATGAAGTGTCGCTCATTAATCATCTGGTGCATTGCGCCTTTCCTTTTTATAGTATCAATTGATTTTTGAAGTTTACGAATGCGATGTCATCAGCCGATGTTCAGAGTTCAGTTGCCAAGCGATGACAGAGAGGACTTTAAAAAAGCGTCGTGCATAATTATTATACGCTCATCTGCATCACACACCAGTACGAAGAACCATATGAATTTATGTTGCTCCTTTTGTACAACTCTCGTCAATAGATTGGTCAGACGATAATCGATCAATCGTCTCTTGTGATGTTGTTGTTGAGCTTGTTGTTGTGGTTGACTGTAAAAGTCTGCAACGCTTTCAATGTTCTCGATTGTTCTGTCTCCGATGTTTGACAAACTGATGTTTAAAAAACGACCAAAATGACGTCTGCCTGTAATGACTGAATGAATAAGCAGATCATTCTGTCGCCTTCCATCGGATGGTCTTATAACTGGCTGGCACTGGCAATCACAACAGCTATAGCCACTTCCAAATTCCATACTTGAGCAACAATATTTTTCCGCTTGGTTGCCTTGCTCAAAATATATCACTCATGTCACCGTTGTCACGTAATTTTATATGCCAGTTCCTCTTTTTATCTCCTGCCGTTATTTAATTAGCATCTGCCGCATTTCCGAACTGTTAATTACATGCCAATACAGGCAGACTAGGCAGTCATTCATTTCATATATATATATATAATATAATATATGCATATATATATATTTATATGGCAGTTACTTAAGTTATAAAAAGTTATATAAAGCAGTTAATTTTCTTCCATTCCTGACCTATTCCTGCTCACTCCATGTACAACGCCATGCATTCCAGAATTAATTTCATTGTCTATATCAGTATAGTTTTATTGTCTATAAAAATAGGTCTACATATTCTACTTGTTTCATTTCCTTTGTTCATTGGTATTTTTCGTGTTTTCTTTCTATATTCAAATGTCTGTTTAGAGCAGTGCTGTCCAACGTGCGGCCCGCGGGCCGCATGCGGCCCGCGAGGTGATTTCAAGTGGCCCGCCCGGGCTCGCTAAATGTTTTGCACTTTAATTGTGTAAAATGAAGCAAAGGGTAAAGTCACAGGACGACTTGAGCTTTTATTATTTTTGTTGACTCTGTGACAGTTGCCGATTTAGAATGCTATCAGGAAAGCCAATCCGACAACTAAAGTTACTCTATTCTTTTTCTTCTTAGGGTTAGGTTCCAGTAGTCTATCTGGAGATTGACCCACGACTTCTGGTTTTAACAACTCCCATTACTGTATACTCAGCTAAACTCACTTCGCAAACCGCCCCAAACCGTACACTTCTAGTCAGTTCCTGAGATCTGTACAGAGTTCCAACACGTCTGCAAGTATCTGCGACCATTCCTTTCGAGAGATAGTCTAATTCTAGTTCTTAAGGATTAAAAAGAACCTATCGATAAGAGACCCAGGGACCAGGAATGACGAACGTCGCGATGTCTTAATTGACTCTGTCTGGTATTAGGACTCTAGTGCTAGCTCTTCAGACCGAGACTCTGGCTTCGACGATTTTTTTTATGAAAGTCAGAGAAGGAGAATGGAAATTTGCCCCAATCATAAAGTGGATCTTAGCCAGAAAAATTGTTTGGGCGAGGTATACTGAAGAACTGTGCTGGCCAAACTGTGCCTGGGCGACGAAACTGAGTGCGAGGCAGGGATAAACGTCCAGTGGCGGAGCCAGGGTTTCAGCGGAGGAAATTTTCCATTTAACTCACCAAAATTTCTGACAACCTTTTTCTTAGTAATTTGGTCGAAATCTTATTCCCCTAGACCCCCTGGTGCCGCTATTGTAAACGCCCCCTTGCCTTGCACATTTTGATGGTCAGCTATTGTGAAGCACGACAATCATGGTTTGTGTAGTCTACATGTACAATTGTACATGCTATTAGCCTATTATTCCTGTGGGACTCGTCGAACTCTTTCGATAAACTGCTCAAGACTTTCCTCTTTGATCATTCCTGCGGTAGGCCTATATAAATTGCTATAGGTTATAGATTGATAGATAGGTTACAATCATTCCATATTAAATTTCAATACTCGTTTCAATGCTAATATATCAATAAATTTTGATTTTGGTGTTGTGGCCCTCGGCTTCAAAAATCTTCCTTTTGCGGCCCGTGGTACCAAAAAGGTTGGACAGCACTGGTTTAGAGATTTTCAACGATTCTTTGTTTACGCTCCTTATCCTCTGAGGCGCGTTTCGACTGCATGTATGCGACTCGCATCTTCAGACACACAATGTCTTCGCGCTGTTGCACCTCAATTCTAGGCTTAATTATACACTGCAGGGGGCGTGCTGTGGGCTTTAAATAAATCAATTAGTTAACTAGAACTTACATAGACGATGTATATAATTTCATTTCTGATTATGCTTTGTCCTGCAGCTGCCTACTTTCCACACAAATCCTCTCTTCAGTCATTGACGCGCCAGCCAACAACAATCAGCTTCTACAGGTGGTCGGTCCGTAACCCGTCGGTCGGTCGGTCGGTCGGTCGGTCGGTCGGTCGGTCGGTCGGTCGGTCGGTCGGTCTGTTCGTCTGTAGACAGCAGAGACAGGTATGGTACTATGGTTGCGGTAAGGTATGTCTGTATGAGTCTGTCTCTGTATCTATCTGTCTGTCTCTTTTCACCATCTGTCTCTGCCTCCGTCCCTACCTGCCTGTCTGTCTGTCTGTCTGCCTCTTTCTGTCTCTGCCTGTCTCTCTCTCTCTTCCTCTCTCAGTCTCTGTCACTGTTTCTGTCTCTCTCTCAATGTTTTTCTCTGCCTCTTTCCCTTTCTCTCACACATAAATATATACATACATTATACACACACGATATAATATATACAGGGTGGGCCAGCATAAATGTCCCGACTTTGCAGGCGTATAACTTCGCCAATTTTTAACATTTATTTATACTTGATGCATCAAATTAAAGGTATTTCACTCTAGTATTAACTCTAAAAAAGTCGAACTGATACTAGTTTAGGTTTTAATTATATACTTGGATCAGCGCTAGCTACCGTTTTTTGTCATTGCTGACGCATTATGACGCCGTTTCCCGGGAAAATTCTATCGTTTTTTGTTAAAACGCGCGTAGACACAATCATTTTGAGTGTTTGTAGGGTCCCTACCATGAATATATTCTAATCGCAAAACCGCGTCCTTTCAATTTTGCCAACAGCCGTGCACTGCCATGCGCTACTTCAGACGCTTGCACGCTGCCAGTCGTTTCTTTGCGTAAGAGCTGGAGAGTTCGTGGGACTTCTCGTCGACAAATTACTTTAACTTTAGGTCTATAATCTTTTCCAATACGCTATTCAGTGCTTCTAAGACGGCCTGTTTTGCGCTGAATTTGCATGCAGGGCCTGCCCTGGTCATTGTCTTGACTGCAAATGTACGCGGACACACGAGCAATGTTAGCGGATGTGAGCGCCGTGCCCTCCGATTCCCATGGTTTGCAAGTAGAAAGTCCTGTTTTATTAATTTTCCGTAGCAGATAATACAAGGTATTGTTTATTCCATCCTCTGTTAGAATATTCGTTAATCATTTCAAACGAATTAAATCCCTTACCAGTTCGTAAAATTAAGATCGAAACGCGATCATCGTCTGTCAACGGCGCCAGGTTGCGTCACAAATGACAGCAAAATATGGTAGCTAGCGCTGTTCCGGGCATATAATTAAAACCGAGACTAGTATCAGTTCGACCTTTTTAGAGATAATACTAGAGTGAAATACCTTTAATTTGATGCATAAAGTATAAATAAATGTTAAAAATTGGCGAAGTTATACGCGTGCAAAGTCGGGACATTTATGCTGGCCCACCCTGTATATCTATATATATATATTCGGAGATATCGCCGTAGGAATGGAGAGGACGAGATATCGATCAGCTGCATACGACGACGACGACGGCTGAAGAAGATAGCAGGGGAGGAGGAGGAGGAGGAGGAGGAGGAGGAGGAGGAAGAGGAGGAGGAGGAGGAGGAGGAAGAGGAGGAGGAGGAGGCGGAGGAGGAGGAGGAAGAGGAGGAGGAGGCGGCGACAGAGGAGGAGGAGGACGAAGATGTGGCAATGGCCGATGAGTATTATTAGTATTAAGTTATTAACGGACGACAGAAGATGGCGCGGAATATTAATTGTCCTACATGCGACTCAGCTTCCTATTATGAAGTCAATCGCTTCCAGTTCAGCTCCTTCTTCTCCTTCTCCTCCTCATCCTTTTCCTCTCCTTCTCCTCCTCCTCCTCCTCCTCCTCTCCTTCTCCTCCTCCTCCTCCTCCTCCTCATTCCAGTCCACCTCCTCCTTTGCCCCTTCTCTCGATTTAGATCAGGCGTAGTAGGCTCAGGCCCAGTGCCGGCGCTAGAGTACCTGAGGGCCCCCCGAAAAAAAACTTGGGGCCCCATGCCTTGAGCTGCCATCTCAGCAAAAAAATTCTTAATATAAGTGCTGAAAGACATGGTGTAAGACTTCAATAAATGTCCCCCCAATTGTCAAATTTTTGGGAATTTCCATGCTGTAATAGTAGAATTTTAGCCTGTCATCTTTTCAAAATTGCTCTTTTTTCAATGCTGTTAGTCGTGGTTTAGGACTTCGAAGTGTACCTCTCCATTATTTAAATTTTTCCGATTTGACAACTGTAATGGTAGCATTTATATGCTGTCATCTGAACAAAATTGATCATTGTTGATGGGCAGTAGATGATACTTATGAAATATTTCTGAAATATTGGAGATACAAGGATTCCGTCTCAACCATAAATTGTGGGGCCGTGCCCATGTCCACACCCCAAAGTCTCCTCTTTGGTTGAAGGACAATGCTCTATTGGTTTGCATAATATTATTTTGTATGATTTGCGTTAAAACATAATTTGGTGCGTGATTTCAGGAATGAACAGTCATGAAAGGTATAATTACCAGCTACATTTGAGGCCCCTTGCAAACTTGAGTTCAGACACATACCAAGGACATCTGGGACCCTACACAGGCTTTAAGGTTTGGGCCTCACGCATGTTTTATTTGGAGGCCTCATCCAGTTAGCAATTAGAATCAGTTACAATTTATAAACGTTGCGCTTGAAAAAGTGGACGAAATTGCTCGAGTTAGTTTAAATGGCTTTAAACTTACGCCCATAATCGGTATGATATTTGCATTAGGTCTGCTATGACAGTGCCATGTGGTTAGTTGAGGCATGCACCAGACCGGATCTGTACAGTCAGAAATAGGCATAATGACCAGCTAAATTTGGGGGCCCCCTTTCAAACTCTAATGGCTTTATACTCACGCCCAAAATCAGTATGATATTTGCATTAGGTCTGCTATGGCAGTGCCATATGGTTAGTTAAGGCATGCACCAGACCGGATCTGTACAGTCACAAATAGGCATAATGACCAGCTAAATTTGGGGGCCCCTTTGTTGGGTTCACAGGCCGTCTAAGAGGTATGATTATAAAGATAAGGTCCCAATTTGATAAAATAACATCGATTTATTCAAGAGAGCAATTATGTACAGCGAAATTAACAACGTTACCGTCTAGTAGACACGAAGTCGAACAGACCAGAGGACTCAGTACGGACGACAGCACAGCAGACAACGGCTAACGGAGCCAAGGAAGACGGATGAACGGCCAGACCACCAACTGGGTGAAGATGGCGACGTAGAAGACGAACCCGAAGGTCAACTCGCATAATAGCGAGGGAAACGCACACCAAGACAACGCTCAACGAGAGACAGCAACCACGCTCCGCACACACCACAACTGCGACGCTACCCACGCTAGCAGTTCCTTAAATAGGCAAAGCCCATCCTTCCTACACCCACGTGCCCCAAGTAAGATAGAGTACGGTAGAGAAGAAGGGCCGTAGACAGCTAATGGCTACACCCTTCAAACTCGGGGCCCCCCGGCCGGGGAGGTACGGGGGGTGCTAGCGCCGGCACTGCTCAGGCCATTCTCCCTCCATCCGATGACGTACACAGTCGATGACGTACACAGTCGGTGTGGTTTCAGGTCGGTTCATGAACAAAGATGGTTCCCAACCTCACTCACCTTCATCATGATTTCTATCGTGCAGGCATCCACAGGTAGGCCTACAGTGCACAGTGTATCAAACGATGGCGCACCAAATCATGCCATGCTTACCAGGTCAATACAAAGGATGACGATGCTTTAAATAGCAGTTTTCTAACGGTTGATGTCTTTTCAGTGTATCAATCAACCACCATTCAGTATACCATCGTGAATCTATAATTATGACTATAATTGCGTTTGCAATCGTCATCTCGAAATGTCTCAACTCTAAAGTGAAACCTTTAAGCCAAATGTCGACACAATATTTTTATTATATGCGGTCGGAATGTCAGCTTATTGATTGTCTATACTCTATAAGGTAACCCAAGTGTTTTGACAACCGCTGATACAGCGCGTGTGACAGAGTAATATGGAGACGAGTATCATCTGCATACTGTTGCAATAATTATTGGACTACAAAGTGATTGGCTATAGTTAACTTGACTGGAAGGTAAGTACTGTAAATAATAAGGGACCGAGGACAGATTCTCTGTACTATAGGATCTATCCTCGTCCCTTATTATATTCAGCAGTGTAAGCAGTTGCATGGTTCTAACGATGTCCAACCGTTGATTCCTCCGATCACTCAGATAAGAAGAAGTTACAGAGACATTGAAGCTTTGATAAGTCTCAAAAAATGAGTAGTTGGTGGTCTTCATTATATCGAAGGTAGCACTTTAGGTCAAGACATACTGAGAGGCAGGCTTTCCCATTGTCAATAGACAATGAAGATATAGCCTGCTCTTCAGGCTATGCCATCTACGGCAGGCTATGGCTCCGACCATGAAGATATATCTTATCTATAGTTACTTCTAGTAAGATCTATGTAAGGCAGTCTCAGTGAAATGGCGTTCTTCAAAGTAATTTCACTGATAAGGACTGAAGTTGAGAGAGGAAGCGATGTGTTTCTTCTTACGAGTAGGGAAGAGACGTTCAAGGATCTTGGAAATGTTATTAATGAGGTTGGAAAACATTATAGTCTAGATCTGAAGTTAGAAAGACTGCTATTGAGTATAAGTCAGGCATAGTCTATACTAGACCTGCAAGACCTGCCACTGAGTGTGTGCTAAAAAATGTAGACTGCCATCATCATCATCATCATCATCATTATCATCATTATCATGATCATCATCATCATCATCATAATTATAAACATCAACGGCAACAACAACCATACATTCACCACCATCATCATTCTCATTACCATCATCAAAAATGTTTCACGCCAGTCAATATACGTGACGATGAGGTACACAAATAAAATATAAATCGTCTCCGTTATTCTCGACCATTTTTCTCGGTCGTTTTTGTCTAGTACCTACATGTACTTCCTCTCAGCGTTATTCCAAGTGATGCTATTTTCATTAGGAGCACTTATACAGCGCACTTCCAAGGCTATCTACTCAGAAGCGCTCCGACCAAATGACTCATCCATCATTCATACTTCCACCTACATCTTCATTCATATTATTTATCCAGAGCAATCTTGTTCCTTTTCTGTTTCCTTTTTAGACATTCCATGCACTTTCATTCATCCATTCATCGTATTCATCTTTCATTCATCAATTCATCGCATTCATCTTTCATTCATCAATTCATCGTATTCATCTTTCATTCATCCGTTCATCTTTCAATCATCCGTTCATCTTTCATTCATCCATTCATCTTTCAAGCATCCATTCATCTTTCATTCATCCGTTCATCTTTCATTCATCCGTTCATCTTTCAATCATCCGTTCATCTTTCATTCATCCATTCATCTTTCATTCAACAATCTTCCATAATCTATCCTCCATCTATATTCTTTACGTTTTCAATCCTCACATTCGTCTTCAATCCTTTTGTCTGTCTTCCATCTTTCTATCCATCTTTCGACCTTCCACCCATCTCTCGTCTTTGCCTCATCTTTCAACCCATCATCCATTTGCATCCATCCATCCATCTTACAGCTTTTGTCGTCTAATCCAACATTTACATCCATCCTTCATACTTATATCCGAATTGCATCTTTACATCCATCCTTCATACTTATATCCGAATTGCATCTTTACATCCATCCTTCATACTTAATCCGAATTGCATCTTTACATCCATCCTTCATACTTAAATCCGAATTGCATCTTTACATCCATCCTTCATACTTAATCCGAATTGCATCTTTACATCCATCCTTCATACTTAAATCCGAATTGCATCTTTACATCCATCCTTCATACTTAAATCCGAATTGCATCTTTACATCCATCCTTCATACTTAAATCCGAATTGCATCTTTACATCCATCCTTCATACTTAAATCCGAATTGCATCTTTACATCCATCCTACCTACTTAAATCCGAGTTGCATCTTTACATCCATCCTTCATATTTAAATCCGAATTGCATCTTTACATCCATCCTTCATACTTAAATCTGAATTGCATCTTTACATCCATCCTTCATACTTAAATCTGAATTGCATCTTTACATCCATCCTACCTACTTAAATCTGAGTTGCATCTTTACATCCATCCTTCATATTTAAATCCGAATTGCGTCTTTACATCCATCCTTCATACTTAAATCCGAATTGCATCTTTACATCCATCCTTTATACTTAAATCCGAATTGCATCTTTACATCATCTTTCATACTTAAATCCGAATTGCATCTTTACATCCATCGTTCATACTTAAATCCGAATTGCATCTTTACATCCATCTTTCATACTTAAATCCGAATTGCATCTTTACATCCATCGTTCATACCTCAATACTTTCCATCTTTTCATCCGCCTTCAATCCCGCCATTGACCTTTCATTCCTCCATTCATCTTTCATCTTTCCATCCATTTTTCATCTTTCCATCCATTTTCATCCTTCCATCCATTTTTCATTCTTCCATCCAGGGCTGTACTCAAGGGTATACGCGTGTATACGGCGACTCACCTCCGGGGAAAATTGACAGCGTATATATACTCACCTCAAAAAACGAGGGTGCACGCGGGTGTACAGCGTATACCCACCTCAGTAAGGCCAAGTGGGTACACGCAGGCAAAAATCGCGAATTACGAAGGCAAAAAATCATGAAAGTAGAGCGCTTTACGCTGTTTTAAAGGTTTTTTGTGCGGTCAAAAACTTTGATGACTAAAATATCGTCAGAAATTTTTGGGCCCAAAAAGGTGGATTTTTTCCGGCGGCAGCGTGTACTCACCTCAAAAGTTCTGAGTACAGCCCTGCTTCCATCCATCTTTTATCGTTTCATCCGTCTCAATTTTCCACACATCTGCATCAGCGCCTCTGAGTTGA
>OX457048.1:18613678-18728678 GCA_949752735.1 Lumbricus terrestris
GAGATTTATTGTCAGTGTTATTAGATCTACAAACCTTCTAATTAGGCCTTTCTCTTTTCTAAGTGTTTAATCTAAAGTAATTCCGATCAAACAAATGGCATGATTGGAAATTAGCAAAAACAGCGAATACATAATAAAAGACAATAAATTTCAAAATATTTTACAATAATTAATTAATTATGATTATTTACGTGACAAATTAACCACTTTAGTACAACCAAGCAAACATTTGTAGGCAACTGATAAGAAGTGTAGTATATCTTTACAAAGTGCAAGGACTCCCAGGGCTGTGAACACGGTACTCCTGGGTGATAATGTAGCTTCCACGACCCCATTATCATTGGTTCACGGGTCGGAATGGACGCCAGCCCACTTCTGCGTCTGAAGCCACCCGAGTCACGGCCCTGTCTACATTCAGTGCACAACGGTTGTTCACGGTAGGCTATTAATATTATCGCAATCCCTGTCTAGAAAAGTCCAGAGTCAATCGCTTCTGCAAGAGAGAAAACACTATTGAACTCTGTGTCGGAGTTCGACTCTGCCTCTTTCGTGGTGATCGAGTGGGCAGAGCGTGACAACAAGTCCACTCTTTCTGGGCATAAGGGGAAAGTGTGACAAAGCACCAAGGGTGGTCGGGTGTTGAGCAGCGGCAATGATGCCAGTGACTTGTTGGTGATCCAGCTTCACACATCGGTTTATGGCAGCAGAACCAAACCCCACGTAATCTCCTGGGTGTCCGTCGCTGTCCCATGGGTTTGCACTCCTGCGGTCCATGCACAGCGTTCATGACAAGGTCATACCCATTTCGGACCAAGTACCGACGTCTGTTCAAATCGGTCGACTAAAAAGGAGTGAGTCCCTGATCTCGATTGCTTGCTGAACGGGAGGCACCTGTGTTTAGGGTTAGCTCGGCTAGGCAAGCCGCTGTGAGCCTTTCCTCAGGAATCGTCAACATGCATTCTAGTCCACACGCTTGATAACTGGAACCAGTATTTTCTCTACTGGAGACAGACAGCCTTCTTGAAAAGATCAGTTGCAAAGGACAGTCAGGAATAGGAAGCAGCACATCCACAAATTCTTGAAGAAGGGACATCGGCAAGTGGTTGAGTTCGCACCGCGTGATACAAGCGCCAAACTGCGGACGGCAGCTGCGAGTGTGACAAGATGCTAGCAACTATGGAACATGAAAAACTTATCGTCAAAGATCGATGTCTCATTATTAGAACAGCAATGCCAGTGCTCTCGATTGGTCTCGAGATTGGTCACTTTTCAGCTGTGCCGAGATACTAAAGACATGTTTTGTGCGGCATGCTCCCAACCCTGTATAGGCATAGTCTACATCCTCACACTAACGATAGAGAAATAAGTTCTCGCCTTCTTGGCTGATCGATTGTCTCACCGGAAAAACACGTATGATATAAAACAATCTAAATAACAAGCGATCCGGACAACACAATTTCAAAGATGGCTATAGTAAGACAAAGGCAGATGCTATGAAAACTATCTAGGCTCCTTGGTGAACTTGTACATTTCTGATGCAAGAATTAAAATATTTGTTTATCAAAATCTTGTGAATCAATTGCAATTGGTTAGTTAATAAAGAATATTCTGTTCTGTTGAAAAACAATAAAGCATTCACACGCATTTGGAAAAGCCAGTTTTCTGCCAGACGGACTCTTCTTGTCAATGTAGGCTACCTGCTGGTATAGGCACCCCATGTGCTGTGTTCTAGGTAGCCCTACCCTTGTACTAGGAACATTTTATCCGGGGACTTTTTGTCCGTGGACATTTTATCTGGGACTTTTGTCCACGGACATTTTGTCCGGGGACATTTGTCCAGGGACATTTTATCCAGGGACTTTTTGTCCAGGAACATTTTAACCGGGGACATTTTGTCCGGGGACTTTTTGTCCGGGGACTTTTTGCCCGGACATTTTGTCCGTCCACGCTTGCAGGTCATCCGCGTAGGATTGGCTCAGGACAGAAGAAGTGGCAAGGAGAGAACCATGATTGGCAGTACAAATAATATATAAAAGTGGGCCCAGGACAGAACCCTGGGGCAGGCCAAACAGAGCAGGAACCCATGGAGTCCTGGTGTACCCGTAGACCACAGAGAAGGAACGGTCGTGGAGGAAGGAACCAAGCCAGTCGAGAAAGTTCCCAGAAAGACCGAACGAGGTTGATAGGCGCTTATGAAGGATACCATGATCAACAGTGTCGAAAGCCGCACTCACGTCAAATAGTGCTAAAAGGGTGACCTGTGATCTATCAAATGCCTCATAGATATCAGATAGGAGGCGAACTACCGGGGTTTCAGTGGAGTGACCCTTTGGAAAACCAGATTGAAAAATTGGGAGTAAATTGATCGCATGACATCTATCCTGTTTCAATCTACCGATTTGACGAATACCTTTTTCAATCTATTCATTGTGCGTCAACGATTAACTAGATGTGCCGCATCCTCCTCAACCAATGAGGGTTTGCTCGTTGGCATCATCTGTGTGTTTACGAATGCTGTCACCTGGCATTGCTCTACCCTATTGATGCAACTTTGTTCCAGATACTCGGAACATCCATGCCTGGAATCCATTGGTAGGCTGCACCTGTGTGTGTTCCCGCCATTGGTGACCTTCCGGCATGCTATGCTGTATCTTGCTAGCTGATGTAATTATTCATTGCAATGACATATTATAGCATCATAATACTCCTTGATTTAAAAAAAAGTAAGCCAAACTGTTTTTCATATATCTCTAATGCCTGATAACATATCATGCTAAAAGTTTCCAAATATTTAGACAATTGGACCAAGAATATGATTCCAAAATTTCATTAGATAAAGTTGAACGGATAAAAAGATATGAATCTTTCAACTTCATATGCCGAAATTTCAGTTTACAAGCAATTTTCTGTTAGATTCAATAAAATGTAAGTCAAACTGTTTTTCATTATCTTTATGGCCTGATAATTAATCATGCTAAAATATTTCAGATATGTAGAGAATTGAACTAACAATATGATTCCTACAGTATGCTTTGATTATTTAATTAAATAAGATGCTCACAATGTTCTCCTCCTGCTTGCACGCAAGCCTGGAGACGCTGGAGCCATTGGGCAACAGCATCGTTGATTATCCTCGGGTCCAGGCCATCCCACACTTCCAACAAGCGTTGCTTCAGATCATTTATATCATGGATTGTTGTCTGGTAGACTCAGTCTTGCATCACGCTCCACACTTTATAGTCGACAGGATTCAAATCTGGGCAGTTCGGAAGCCATAATGTGGGAGAAATGAAGTCTGGCAAGTCTTTTCAGCATTTCGATGGTTTCCTTGGCTCTGTGGACTGGGGCACTGTCCTGTTGAAAACAAAGCAGCCTTCTGGGGCTAGATTTCTGATTACAGGTGGAAGATGTTGTGATAGCAGAACGTTGCGATAATATTCTCCGTTAATTTTTACTCCAGGATCACTGAAGACCAAAATAGGGAACTATCAAGTGTCGAGGCCACACTGAACACCATAACAGACTTGCTGCAAACTGAGATTTTGGGAGATGAAGTTGTAATATTCATGTCTTTCTATCCGTTCAAATTTATGACATGATATTTTGGAATCCTATTCTTGGTTCAATTCTCTAAATATTTGGAAAATTTTAGTATGATTAATCATCAAGCATTAGAGATATAAGAAAACAGTTTGTCTTACATTTTATTGAATCTAACAGAAAATTGCTTGTAAACTGAAATTTCTGCATATGTGCTGGACTTGCTCCTGTTTGCAATATAGTTTTACTCCACTTGGATCAAGAAAGCACAATATGTCTGAAACCTATGGACCATTGATGCTCACCTTAATGATAGTCATTGATGTAATTCTGTCCTCTCTCTTGTGTGAACTAATGGAGTATGCAAGAAGTTTGCTTTGGTCTCATCTGCTGGACATGGAATTTAATTAGGTAGTTTCAAAAGAAATTATTTTTCACTTGATTTCAGTTTGTTTCTTTTATTTAGGTTGAAGTTTCTGAGTGTTGCCAAGAATGATATAACTGTCATTCCACATCTTCTTCTTGCTGATGGCAGATATCTGATTGTAGAAGATTGTTCTTGCAAAATTCGAACACATTCCAAGCAGAAACAATCGAATTGTAAGCCTCACTCACAGTTTTGTTGCTCATATATTGAATTAAAGAATTATAAGAATAGATTATACAAATCACAAGTTGTGAAAATGTTTAACAATTACAGGAAGTGAACTCATTCAAGTGATGTTGAGGATGAATTTCTCTGGAAAAATGTAACTGGATTATTTTTTATTGAACAATGGAACCTTGTGTTTAATTTGCCATGAAAACTTGCAGTCATGAATAATTATAGCTTGAAACATCTTTACAAAAACTCATCATAAGCATGTTTTTTAGTAAGTTTAAGAGCAGATTGAGGTATGACAAATTTACATCTCTTATGAAAAATCTTACTGCTTATAAAAATATTTTTAAAAAGTTTCAAATAAAGCAGTTATGAAAGCGGGCTCTGAAGCTTTATTGCTAAGTGTTAAAAGCTGCGCAGAGAAGCAAGAGCAGAAAGAGCCATTTAGCAGACAGTTGGTTTGTCAAACAGATAACCACAGACCGTGTTGAGGCTGACAATATGCATCAGCAGCTCAGAAACAACCTCAGAAAGTTTGTCTGTTACTGTATTGCTCTTGATGAGAGCACTGTTGTGTCTGTCAAACATAGTATAGTTTGCTGGGATACTTGCTATTATAGAAGTTACCCATGAACAGCTTGTAATATTTATTGAAATAGCCAACCATCAAATAAACCAAATAATAAACCACTTAACAGGCAAGACCAAGTTCAACCCCCAGTGTCAACTTTCCATGTATAAATTGAAATCGCTGGTAAAAATCAAAACAGATTTACAGAGGCACTTATTCTGCAAATGAGCATCATCTAGCATCGTCATCATCATCATCCAGAATATGACCAAATGAGAGGCATTTTCTTTCTGAGTTTGCTGCAGCAAATGAAATTAATTTCTTTAGCATACTTTATAACATAAAAATTTTCATCTTGTTTGAAGAATTCAAGTAGTTTATCAGAAGATGTTTTGAATTGAAATGGCGCCGAAGTAGCGAAGGTTTCATTGGATGATTTGAAGATGAAACATTGGAAACGCAGGTTTCATTGGATGATTTTGAAGATGAAACATTGGAAACACAGATTTCATTGGATGATTTGAAGATGAAACATTGGAAAGACAGATTTCATTGGATGATTTGAAGATGAAACATTGGAAAGACAAATTTCATTGGATGATTTGAAGATGAAACATTGGAAACACAGATTTCATTGGATGATTTGAAGATGAGATTGCTGATGAAACATTAAAGCTAGGGTTCATTTTAATCTCCACACTACCAATTCTAGTTGTACTCTGCCGTCATCATGGTAAGTGTCTAATCTGGCGTCTGGTGTGCCAGTCTCGATGGATTCAGTGCTAACAGTTAATGTCAAGTGGTTCTGGCTTTCTTGTAAGTGGCTCTTTCAACCATGAGCAATCCCCATTATTGCAAATGGCGAGACTGTGATGTTTCAACATTAAAAGTCATGACTAGTCAAAGAAAGATGGACATAAACTTTTATGAAGTCAAACTGAAAAGAACAAAATTTCACGTACCACTTAGCGGTGCACCTGGTGTACCGTCAGAGGTGCGCGTACCACAATTTAAAAACCTCTGGCTTATCAACATCAGTCTTCAAGTTCCACGATGTATAAATCTTCAAAATCACAGTTTTCAAATTTTTCTCTTCAACACGTCTGCAGTTCTATAACAATCCTAACTTTGCTGACATTTCTACAGGAGGGATTTACAATTGAAATGCCAAACATAAACTACAACATGTTGATTAGCTGTGAAAATCATGATTTACGTTGATTAATTACATGGGAACCCACTGCAAAGAATTTTCTCAAATCAGTGGTAAATCTGTTACATTTTGATGTAAAAACAATTCTATATATAACTAATTATGATGTGAGGGACCAAGTTTTCCAAATGTGGTCGATTTGGACTGCATTTGCTGCCAAATTAACTGTAATTTACTGTTAAGGCTATCCATTTATTTACCATTTAAAAATAAATAAATAAAAAAAAATCTTTTCTTTAATTAAACGCCTGCAAGACGCACTGCGCTTTACATTTACAGGTTATGCAGTAATCTTAATTAAACTTAACTACCAACTGAACAGACAGCTTTGTAATTATACACGGCGCCGATGGCAGCCTACAAAGCAAATCCGCCCAACGGAACTCACTACCTCTCGCTCTCTTGGCCAGCGTGTTAACCATTACTCTACCGGACCCCCCCTTACCTGACATAATTATCATTCCACTTTTATTTACAAGTCAAAATTCTTTATTATCCTTACCTATGTTTTTGGCAAGGTCAGGGGTTATTGGGTTATGCAAGGAGTAGTTTAGCAGCATTATAGTCCAATGTCAGTCTCTAGAATGCTGTGCAAACCATACAATTATACGGTCATCACAGACCCTAAAATGCCTCACCCTGGACCACTCTAGGGAGCTTACAGCACTCCCCAGTCCCTTGCTGCATATGGAAGGGAAGAGAAAAGAAGGAAATGGGCACAAATTTTTTTGGACAAGTTTACGTGTATCAGCAAGAACCCAGTTACCGGTATAAACAAAGCTGAGAATCGGCATGGACTCTAACTGCACGGCCAGGCTATTGTGCCTTACTGCATCAAAGCCCTGAAGAAGTGTACAGACACCAAGGGGACGTATGCCTCACATTTAACAAAAATATGTGCAGTTTTCATCAGGGTTGGTCAGGATATTGTAAATTGGATAGTAATATTTGCGCACTGCAAATTTTTACAGAATTTTGCATAGCGCCTCTAAGTAGATATCTTGAAGGGGCGCTATATAAATTCTCAGAATGAATGAATGAATATTAATGCATGTGTGATGGATATTGGGCAGAAATTGACCTCAACTTGGATCTTAGGGGATTGAAGTGATTTTCTCTTTTCCACTGATGATATATGCATACATTTTCTCCCGGAGGTGAGAACAATACTGGAACTGACAAAGAAGACCAAGAACTATGCTTGCTGGAATGAATGATGAACAGTGGACAACCATTTCTATTATGACATGTGTTTGTTGTTTGTATGTTCTTTGTATGTATGAATCTCTTTGCTGTTTCAGCAAAATTCAACATCATGCGCCAGGACTTGGCAGAACAGAACAACGTGACTGTAGAGCCTGCAGCTGACCAGACACATCATGACATGGATGAATCTGTTGAATCACCTTTACCACCACAATCATCCTATCATGTTTCTGATATACAACCAGCTCTCCCATTTCCTTATCTTCTACCTCCTCCATTCTCTTGTCTCGTTTGGCTTAATTTGTCTTCAAATAAGGTTAGTTTGACTGCCTAATTTTCTTACTGTGTAATGTAATCTGATGTAGCATGAATCACAGCATGAATGCCTGTTGGCTTCCACTTTCAATTTGGCATATGAGTCAGAAGGCCTCGAAACCCGTCGTTTGTCGCACTCAATAAAGTGCTAGAAGGAAAAATAAGGGAGAGGGGTCAAAAATATGAAAAATATTTTATGGTGCCTTATTATTTTAAAATATGTCTACTTTCAATATCTACAATTAAAAATCTTGAATTCAAATGTTTAGTGGTGGAAAAATGAATTTTAGCGCATGTGGTGTCAAGATTTGCTTAGAATCAATCGCTCAATGAGCTGTTTTCAAAGTTCAAATTCGCCATAAACGACCGATTTGTCATACGCCGAATGAACTATTTCTTGTAGTTGAGTCTACTAAATAATAAATTTTACCTCCAATATGGTATTGGATGGTCCTGGCAACTGTGTTTCTTGTTTGAAAAAGCAAGTTTTGGTCAAAGTTTTACGCATTAGTTATTGCTTGCATGACAACGATGATAATTATTATTCAAGCCACGCCTCCGACCCAGGTTTCTTAGAGTCTAATTGGCTCACGTGACATCTCGCGACACTGATTTTCAATCGTGCGCATGCGATCTTGCAAAGTCCGCAAATTCTTGGTTGTTGTCAACCTTGTTGATGTTGCTCATTTTCTTTAGTTACTTTCTGAAAAAACGTCATTTTGTGTGTCTCGGAAAGAATTCGTATGAACATTATTCACACTAAGCTTTTTATACATAGGCCTAATGGAATTTTGAATTTGTTAAAGTGCTCAAATGATGATGATCATAATCGTAATCTCCAAACTTCTAAAGCCTACTCGAAAGCCAAGCGCGGAGCGCCAGCTTATTCACGAGCGCTGCATCAAGTCAAAAGGGTTCCCGTAAGAGTAGTTCAAAGGTGGTCCGGGTCGAGATACCATAGAAAATGAATAGAGAATTGATAAGGCTTTGTCAGATGAACACTTATTCAGCGAAAGCAATCCATTGCAGTTACCGCCGACGATAGGAAATAATTATGTGGCCTGTTGTCTGAGTGAGTAGATAATTAAAATTCTTTGTAAGAATTGAGAGTCTCGCATAATTTACGAAGGCAACTCCAGTCTGTTTATCGAGGGCAAAGGATTCGTAGGTCTATTGTGCTTCTTTGTAAGCATTATTTTCTTTGAAGTAGCCTAGAGATTATTGCCTAATAAGCGTACTCGGTGTGTCAACCCAACGCGAATAATATTCTATCCATCACAATGTTTGCATAGGTTTAATGATTCATGAATTGGCCTATAGTACTAAATTCGAGCTTATCTTGTAGGACCTTTCTAATTATTTGTTCAAAGATTACAGACTCGTACATCGTAGGTCGGCCGAAGATGAAGCGTACATCGATCTCCCCACCTGCGCTTTGACACCCTTGTTTGCATTAATCTCATTAATTCAATGCAGCAGTTGCCTGTTACATTTCCATCACAATCTCGAAAGTAGTAGCTTGATTTTCATGCCGTTTGTTGTATTTGATATAGAATATAGCCCTTCATTGACCAGCAAAATTGCAGAAGAATCAAATAATGGTTGCTAAGGAATTTTATTACACAAACGTTCTGAAACTTTGAGATCGATTTTCTCACTTGCTGTGATTTCACAAATTACAGATTCAAAAGAATATAACTTCAGTTAGACAAAAGATATTTTCATTCTGTAAAAAGTATTTTATAGCAGATCAACTGTAGAATATGACTGTTTAAAAAGTCAAAATCGACATATGACGGGAAATGACCCCCCGTGTCACAAATATGCATGCATGACAGATAGCTGACCACATTTTCAGATTATCTGGGTCAGTCCCGGAATTGATGGAAAATGTTCTGCATCTCAGACATGCATCATTTCTGAGACAATGAAATGACCTGGAGATATTTCTGTTATTGCACCGTAGAGAGGTTCTTAACATGTGCTCTATAAAAAACAGATACATATGTACATTATTATGGCGAATCTAACATGCACAAAGTCACTCCAATGTGGTTCTGAGGTACAGTTTGTCAATTGCAGTTTGATAGCTTCTTGCCTCTACAATCAGTTTTAGCAAGTGGGTATTGGTTGGCCTACTGTTCAATCTGATCCTTCTTTCCATACTGCTGGTGTCACACAAGGATCTGTTCTCAACCCCTATTATTTATGATTGTCACCAAACAGCCACAATCAGCCAATCACTTTGGAGTCCAGTTACTGAAGCAGCTTTACATTGGACTGTCACCAATAGATAGTTTGACAACATATAAAAGTTGGATGAGTCCTCTTGAGTACCACCTGCATGGTTCTGCTTTAATGGTCTGGTCATCAATCAATCTGAGTGAACCAATGTCGGTACTTTTTAACTTCTCATTATTATTGTTATTATTATTATTATTATCATTTTTATTTATTTGATTAATTTTTTGCCATGAGTTACTTCATTTCTTCAGGGTCTTAGAAATGATAAAAGCAGTACATTTGGAATGGCTACCCGTCATCCATGTCAATTAATGAAAGAGCCAGCGAAAGTCACAGTGTTGAAACATTGTGTAGTAATGGAGATACGCTCCATGGAAAAGAAAGCTGGACTCTCGTACTTATTATTAATATTCTTTTATTTCTTTCTGATTATTCTTGTCTTTGAATGAAAATGCTTTTATTATTAGTATTATTATCACGATTTTTATTTTTTCAACAAATATTCCATGCAGAACAAAGGCTGTATCAATTTTAGGGAGTCCAACCGCCCTCATCCATGTAAATTAAGGGCTTGATGAAGGAACCTGTGAAAGCCACAGTGTTAATGCATTGTATAGTCATGGAGATATGCTGGATTTCTCGCTATTATTTTTATTGTTATTAGTTTTGCTCAAGGTAAAAAATAATCCCTCAGGCTCTAAAAAGCAATTCAAAGTGCTTTGTCATTTTGGAGTTAACGGTCATCCTCATCTGTCAATTGCATAAATGTGCCTTGAAATGCAGCAGCATTAAACCTCTGCATGCAAAATGAAAGAAGCTGAAAGCGTGCTGTCTGCTGCGAGTCCCCAGAAACAATGATCAAACAACAACCTGGTTCTGACAAGAACTCACGGCCCTGGGCATTGATGGGACCCAGGAACTCCAACCAGAGTTTCTGTATATTTTGTGATCTTCCCAGTAATCCTGCCATTTCTACTGCTGCTTTTGGCATTATAGAAGTAAATATGCACTTGCAAGTCTTGCATGCATTACAAATTGACTTTTAGAAATTGTGCATTTTTTAGTCCTGCAAGAAATTTTATTAACATGGAAGCATTTAGCTGTCTAGTGTCTAGGCTAGTCATGCAGAGTTAAGATGGCATTGGCGGCAGCACAGTTCGACACAAATTTACGGCCCTGCGACAGTCCTTACTTACGTATGCAATGTTGGTTTCACAATTAGATGAAGTCATCAATGTTGTTGTAGTCTGGTCTTGACACTACGAAATCGAGTTTCTATAAAAAGGTCAAATTAATTATTAAATTCATATGCAAAAATGTGAATATGTACTGTTCTACTTTGAAGACCTGTGACCTAAAGTGATGGACAAAAAAGCATCAACTGCTAAATTCATAGTTGGGGAAGGGATACAGGAATTTGAGGGGAGAGAGAAGGGAAGGGAAGAGTTGTGAGCAGAGGAATAGACACCTCCACTGTCTGGGGAAAGTTGCACCCATGTTTGGTGGTGGTGGTGGTGGTGGTGGTGGTGGTGGTGATGGTGATGGTGATGATATGACTATAATAATAATAATAATAATAATAGTAATTATAATAATATTGATAATAATAATAATTTTTAAATTAAGTTAAAGCAGGGATTCCATCGATAAAAGAACCACCAGGGCTACTACGCATGGATGGTAAAAGACCAGACGGCTTGAAAATGATTCCATGGTGTGCAGGTCACCATCTTGTGTGGTATGTGACTGTAGTTGACACCCTTGCACCATCGTATATACAGGCAACGGCATCGACGGCGAGCGCGGCAGCCAAGACTGCATCGGATAGGAAAAACACTAAATACGTCGCTCTTCTAAACACACATTTCTTTGTTCCTCTGGCCCTTGAGACCTTAGGTCCAATTTGCTCTAATGGCCTAAACTTTTTGTCGGATTTAGGCTGCATCCTAACTTTGTCTTCTGGTGAACTGAGAGAGACCTGCTGTTTTCTCTGCGCCGTCTCTCTATGGCTGTTCAGCATTTCAACTCGGTGGCCTTTCAAGGCACTTTAGCTGAGCCAGTTCCAGAGGAGATATAACAATAGCCAGGGCTGGAAGTGGTTTGAAAAAATTGCCGGGTCTCTTTAACTCAAAGGGTGCTAGAATCAAGTGTTTATTCAAACGCCAATAAATTAATACCGGGTCTGAGACCAAGACAGACCTGGCTCAATTTCAGCCCTAACAATAGCTTCGCCTGGTGTAGTGTACTTCATGTTTTTGATGTTATTTGTTGAAAATATTAAAAGAGTATAATAATAATAATAATAATAATAATAATAATAATAATAATAATAATAATAATAATAATAATCGGAGTTAGACGTGTCTCGATGCTGGCATCTTCCGCTTACTTGGCATCAGCCGCATCGACAAAGTCACTCGTGAGTATGATTCTGTGCAAGGAGGAATGGGATGATGTCCACATCGACGATCTGCTCGAGGTCCGCAAGAACACCCAGCCTAGCAGTGCAGAGCCCCTTTGGAGCAGACAGAGCGTGTGGGATAGATCTCTGATTGAGGTAGACAGGACAGCGGTATGGGCCGCCTACAGCGATCCGGTCAACATGGCCAGGCTATTTGCGGTGACCTCCCCTCATGCGGAGGACTGGCTATCAACTATTCCTGTGACCGCCTGTGGCTTGGACCTAAGCAATGAGGCAATCCGGGTGGCCGTTGGACTGCGTCTGGGCTTGGATTTATGTACACCTCACCAGTGTCAGTGCGGAGATACCGCCGACTCAAGAGGACACCATGGGTTGGTCTGCAGACGATCGTCCGGAAGAACAGCGCGGCACTTCGCAATCAACGACTTGGTGTGGAGGGCGCTCACGAAGGCGGATATCCCCAGTTCGAAGGAGCCGCCAGGCCTGATCAGAACTGACGGCAAAAGACCTGATGGGGCCACCCTCGTTCCATGGGCCAGAGGAAAATATATCGCCTGGGACTTTACAGCCATCCACACTTGTGCAGTGTCCTACATACATCTTTCATCAACGGTATCTGGAGGAGCTGCGGAACATGCGGCGGACCGGAAATGCAACAAATACTCCACTCTTCCTGTCTCCCATGAGTTTGTGCCCATTGCTATTGAAACGCTGGGCCCCATCAATCGCGCTGGTCGAGAGTTTTTGCTAGAGTTAGGCCGCCGTAGTGCCACTGTTTCCGGCGATCCAAGGGAGATTGTCTACCTCTTCCAGAGGATATCGATTTGCACACAGCAGTTCAACGCCGTTGCTTTCAGATGAACATTTGCACCACACCCCGGGGACGAGAACAATGCACTCTATGCTTGAACACATTTCTGTTTTTGAGTTTTGTTTTAATCTTGAGTGGTGTTTTAATAAAGGATGAAATAATAATAATAAAAGTGATAATAATAATAATAATAATAATAATAATAATAATAATAATAATAATAATAATAAGAATAGACAACAACGAGTAGGTCATTCTGGACTAGTTTTTAGACGATAGTTAGCCATGAAGTCCCTGAGGGATCCTAAATAACTCGGGGCAAAAAAATAATAATAATGATAGTAATAATAATAATAGGGCCTTTCCAGACTTTTGGTTTTATATTAGGTAAGAATGAAGGCCCTGATGAACCCTGTATGCCTTGAGGCAACAACAAAATAATAATAATATTGCAATACACTTTCAGACATGCTCATATAAGATGAATTCATGTTTGCTGCTGCTTGTGCCAGATAGCAAAGTTTTGTTTGTAATTTGTTTTGGTCAGATATTAGAAGAGAGGTCACTGTTATCTGTTGCCTCATGGCCAAAGTTTCAGAAGTTAATTATTCATGATAATCCTTTGACCACACAGCACAGTAGTGAACTTCCAATCCTCAAGAAGTTTCTCCATGAAAGATTAAACATTCAGATACAGAGGTCAGTCTATGAATGTTTTTTAATCGTAATCGTAATCTCGGGACTTCTACAGCGCCCACAAAAGCCAAGTCGCGGGAACCAGCTTATTCACAGGCGCTCAATCAAAACAAAATCGGTAGGCAGCGGGTCAAGTCCAGAGAGTCAGGCAGGCAGATAGATGGACAGCTAAGGTGGGTGATGTTTAGAGTTGAAGTGACGGGGGATGTGAGTAGAAGAGGAAGAATCAGGATAGGATTTTTGAAAGAGCAATGTTTTCAGTTTTGAGTGAAGGACCTGTGGGGAGATAGCGAGAGGTGGAGTTTTGGTGAGTTCGTATGATGGGTCGGAAGTTTGCCGAAGTGCTGGCGGAAGTTTGTTCCAGAGAGGTGGAACGGCAATGGCTATGGAGCGGTTTGCGAATTTCAGTGATGAAGTGATGGAAGGGCGAAGCAGGGTAATGGAGGATGAGGAGCGTGTTGAACGAGGTGGCTGGATGGTGAACAACTGACGAAGGTAGAACGGCTGGGATGATTGAAGTGTATTGTAAGTGAGTGAGAGGACTTTGTATTCGATGCGTTCAGGTATTTTGAGCCAGTGAAGTGATTTCAGAACAGGAGTGATGTGGTGACGTTTGGGGGTTTTCGTCACTGCACGAGCAAGGGCATTCTGGATAGCTTGGAGGCGATTAATTTGGGTTATATCAATGTTTAGGAAGAGAGAGTTGCAGTAATCAAGTTTCGCATGAACTATGGATGTGGCTATTGTGGATGCAGTTTTAAAGTCGAGTATAGGTCGGATTCTGCGGAGATCTCGTATGTGCATGAAACAAGTGCGGGAAAGTTGGGTTATGTGGTCGGAGAAGTTGAGATGCTGGTCAAAGATTACACCGAGGTTTCGGACAGGAGAATTTGCGGAGAAAGTGTGGTTGGAAGAAGAGTCATTGTTGAAGGAAATAGAGGGATCAGGAATTTTCTTGAGTTGTTCTCTGAGGCCAATTAGTATGAATTCTGTCTTGGAGGGGTTAAGGCAGAGGAGATTTGAGGTCATCCAAGAGGTGATTTGGGTGACCACAGAGAGAAGAGTATCTATGGAGTCAGAGAAGCTGCTTGGAGAGAAAGAGATGAATAGTTGGGTGTCGTCAGCATATAGATGATGGTCGACTGTGGATGCTTTTATGAGTGAACTGAGTGGAGTGGTGTAGAGGATGAACAAGAGGGGCCCGAGGACAGAACCTTGCGGAACACCACAGGTAAGAGGGCATGATTGAGATGATGTTTCAAGTGTTTTGACTGAGAAAGTGCGTGATGAGAGATAAGACTGAATCCAAAGAAGAGCAGTGTCGGTAAAGCCAAACCAGGAAGAAAGTCTTTGGAGTAGTATGTTGTGGTCGATGGTGTCAAAGGCTGCAGAAACATCAAGGAGGCAAAGGCAGGAGACTTGTTGATGAGAAATGGCAGAGACAAGTTTATTGTAGAGGGAAGTGAGAAGTGTTTCGGTTGAGTGCTTTTTAGTAAAGCCGGACTGGTTTGGGTTGAGGAGTGAATTGGAAGTCAAGTAGTCATTGATCCGAGAGAGTACGACACGTTCTGTTAGTTTAGAGATGAAAGAAAGGTTAGAAACAGGACGATAATTTGAAAGGATTTCCTTATCAAGGGATGGTTTTTTTAGAAGTGGAGTTACCAAAGAATGTTTGAAGAGGAGGGGAAAGTTGCCAGTGGATAAGGAGAGGTTGATTATTTTTGTGATGATGGGGACAATGATAGATGCGCACTCTGCGTCTGTGTCTAGATAAGCTGGCACTGACATGCCAAGACTTTGAACCTCTGCCATCCTGGCTATTCCTCACCCTTCCCCCTCCTATTCTCAAGTCTCAACTCTGTAATTGGTTTGATAGTTTTGGCAGAAATGACTGCCTTTCTGTTATTTTAAAGATATTTAGAGACATTAACCTTTACCACTCATGAGGCCGCTCACAGCGGACATTTGAAAAACCGCTTTAACTCATATGTCCGGTGTGGGCGGACATTAGTTTGTGAAGGCCGAAGGAGTTCCTATGATACATATGATACATGATATATATAATATATATGACATATATCATATATATGATATATATATGATATATATATGATATATATCATGTATATATATATCATATATATATGATTTATATATGATAAATATAATGATAAATAGTATATATATCATATACACATATCATTTATATATCATATATATCATATATATCATGTATATATCATATATAATATATATGATATATATCATATATGTCATATATATGATATATATGATATATACATGATATATATGATATATATCATATATATGATATATATGATATATATTATATATATCATATATATCATATATATATGATATATGTTACATAATGATATATATATCATATTTATGATATATCTACATGATATAGATGATGTATATATTTATCGTATATATAATATATGATATATATCATATATGGATATGTAGACATATATATGCTACTGCTATATAAATATGATATATATATGATATATATATGATATAATATCATATATATTATATCTGTTATAATATACATATGATATATATCATATATGAATATGATATATATATATATATATGATAGATATGTGATATATATACGATATATAATATATATGATATATAATATATATATAATATATGATATATATATCATTTATATATATATATGATAATTTATATATATATCGTTTATATATGTGATATATATTATATACATGTGATATATTTATGACATATATACGATATATCAGGGGTTATTTTAACGTGCAGCTGGACACAAAGTGTGTAGTTGGGAAAGAGATTTGTGCAGTTGAAAATCAGATCTTGTGCAGTTACTTTTTGCCTTGTTGCGTGAACCGACGAGAAGTTAGTGGTAAAAAGTTGGACACAAACATGATAGTAACAGCCCAAAGTGAACATCTTTGAGGCGGTTTATTTGGGTGATATTTATGTTCAGGAAAAGAGCAGGCCTGTTGAAATTTGGCGTGAACTATAATAGATATATAGATATGGTGATTACGTGCAGTTTTCAAGTCAAGCATTAGACCGATACGGCGAAGGTCACCCGTGTGCATGAAGTAAGAGCGGGGAAAATGGGTGATGTAATCGAAGACAAGGTTCTGCTAAAAATCACACATAGGCTGCAGACAGAAGAATTTGCAGTAGGCGGCACTGTAGGCTAAATGTATGGGCGGTTGCAGATTCAAAGCCTGTTGTAGGTTGATATCCTGATAAAGTTGTAAAGGCCGGGGTTATCCTTCATACTATAATGACAAATTCTTGGCCATCGTATATAGTCTACTTTCTCCTGCTTTTGCCGCTTACTCTGACAAGCTGAAGCAGGAACGTCCCGTAGACAGTCAGACGCATAAAGCAAAATAGTCTACTATAATATAACAACCCAAGTGGGCCTATCTAACTGGAGACAGGCAATGAAAAGAAATGAATTAATCAGGCAGACTCTATCCAGACTTAGCTAGCCTTTCAGCCACACAGGCTATCCAATACAAACATACATGATGTAGGATTGTAGGCCAATGCATACTCAAATTTTCTTCCAAATTCTCCATATATCTCCTTATTACACGCACCCTTTTTGAGTTTATGTGATCCCATCCAAAAATCACCATCCTCAGAATCTGAACGATACACGTAGGCCTATGTTATTGAACTAGCATCTCGCACAAGGGTGTAGACTTAGATTGGATAGGATCGAGGAACGGAACCCGGAACTTGTGGTGCATGGTGACATAGGTGCTTATATCTTATATCCCCCAAATATTTCAGAAATATTATCACAAACATTATTATAGATTTCTACGGTGTTATCCACTGCTTGTCCATAATTATCAATTTTGATACAGATGACAGCCTAAACTGCCACCATTAGGTTGTGTAAATTTTAAAAAAATTAAGATTCAGGTAACCGTAGGGGGAATTATTCAAGTCTTTAACCGCGTCTCTGAGTACGAAATTATGATTGAATTTGTCAAGGTAACAGCCTAAAATGCTACTACAACAGTGGGCAAATGACTTTTTCCAAATAATGGACGAGAAAAGAAAATTATGAGTAATTTTTCAAATGACAGCTTTAAATGCCAGATTAACAGCGTGCAAATGAAAAAATTAAACAATAAGGATGAGACTCTCTAAACTCTAAAAGCCATAGCTGTCAGCATTTAAAAAGAGCAATTTTGTTCAGATGACAGTTACAGTGTGGAAATTCAGAAATGTAAACAATGGGAAGGGGCATTTATTGAAGCCTCAAACCATGCGTTTTGGCGTGAAATTTGTGAGCTCGTTCGTTTCCACAAACCCAAGACCAAGTCTGCGGCTATGTTCACACACACACATTCTGGTTCTCATGAAAGAATGACACCAGAGCTTGTAGCATATAAAATTTTCAGCAGTCGTACCCTAAGCCAAGTCATGTTGCAATTATAATGTTGTAAAAAATATTTAAACAATGGGACGGGACACTTATTAAAGTCCTAAACCATGAATATCAGCACTAAAATGATGAGCAACCTCGCTAAATTACAACTTAGAATACCACCAGTGCAGTGTGGAAATTAAACAAATTTCGAAAATGGGATTGGTTCATCACCTTCCAAAACCCCCTACCCAGCTAGGTGCTCGTGCATTATAAATTATTGTCCTTCGGTCGCTCGTTCGTTTCCACAAACCCAGGACCAAGTCTCCGGCTATGTTCACACACACATTCTGGTTCTCATGAATGAATGACATCAGAGCTTGTAGCATATAAAATTTCCAGCAGTTGTACCCTAAGCCAAGTCATGTTGTGGTAAAATATCATTTACATGTAGATCTGCGACGCGGCTCCTGGTTAAAACTGCTATTAGCCTAAACAGTACATATTTGTGTTGATGTGGGTGTCAGTATAGGCCTATCGATCAATAATGACCATTTGGAAGGTTTGCTAATGATATTTATCGGTCTTACATCGTATTTTGCAGTTAGTGGGTTATATTTTATACAAAATTTGAAATTGGCTCAAAGATTTTATTTCTTGGAGAAAAATCTCATCTTGTCTGCTAGCTTTAGCTTTAGCAAAACAATATCATGTTGATCTTAATGACCAGGGTTTCAGAGCAGAAAAACAACATTTAGACGTACCCTTACTTAGGCCTACTAGCGAAACTTTGGATGTGTCCAGGAACATAGGACCATTTAACTTTATCACACTTAACAATCTTTTTGAGCTATTTCCAATTTCAGCAACAGCAGAGGACCTGTAAGGGATCTTTAAGGGATCTCTAGTCGATTAAGGATATTGAAATGTCTAAACGTCTAAGAACGTCTAGCACTCTAGCTGATTTCATTCGTTAATTCATTTGGAGACTTTGCCATGATGAAATTTGAGTCAAACATTGCCATAACAATTGATTTTTATCTTTAATATGAATTTTTTTAAAGTCTGAAAATCTTAATATTCAAACATCTAAAGCTCCAGTCGAAGGCCAAGCGCAAAGCACCAGCTTATTAACGAGCGCTCATCAAAAGCTAGATCTACTTCTGCTTTAGGGGACAAATCCCTGGTCAAGGACTTTCTTATGTCCAGTCTCAAAATACGTCATTTATGTGCAGTTGAGAAAATTCCTTAAAATAACCCCTGCGATATATATAATATATATGATAGATGTCATAGATCATGTAAATGATATATATCATATATGATATATGTATGTGATATATATGATATATATATGATGTATCATTTTTATATTTCATATAATATGATATATATGATATATATATATATATATGATATATATCATTTATATGATATATATCACAGATATATATGATATATATCATATATATGATACATATGTATCACATATATCATATATGTCATATATATCATAGCTTGAATAATGTTGTTTGGTGAAAATAAATGTTGAACTGTGACTACTATTTACGGCAATTTAATTCTGATCTGGAGGGGTTGGCACGAGAAATAAATTTGAGTGGTAAAGGTTAAAGATATTTAATATTAAATTAAATATCTTTATTTGAAAGAATTGAATGATGCTCAGTCAATAAAGTAGTGTCTTTTCATAGTCATCGTCGTCGTCGTGACCATCCTCATTGCTGCGGATCGGGGATCAGAGTCGACGACGCCATCTTCCTCCATTGCTCTCTGTTCCTCACGGTCCTCACACAGTCCGCCATCACCATCCCTGTCCATTCCTCCACGTCATCCATCCATCTTCTCCTCAGCCTTCCCCGGGCCCTTTTTCCGTCCAGATAGCCCTGACACATGAATGCCGGCAGCTTGTCTGCTCTGATCATGTGTCCGAAGTAGTTCAGCTTCCTTCCTTTCATCACCTCCAGCAGGCGCCGCTCCGGCTGCAGCTCTTCCAGTATAGATTCGTTTGTTCTAAACTCCTTCCAACTGACTCTCAGCATCTTTCTATATGTTGTCATCTCAAACGCTGATATTCTTCTTTTGTCTTTCTCCCTTAGCATCCAAGTTTCACAGCCGTACAGTGCCACCAGCCACACCAGTGGCCCCATAAGCCTTAGCTTCAACCCCGCTCCAATAGTCATACATACAGACATAAAATAAAACTTTTGTTACTACCAATCACAATTTCAAATTTCTGGATTCACTTTTCGTCTTCGATTTAACTGATCAGAATAATTATTTCTAAGTAACTGTGAAACAATCAGGAGTAAGCTATTTGTAATTAATGTCATGTAATTTTTAACTTATATAGCACCACTTATGGCAGTGACCATTCAGCAGCGCTTCCAGTGCAAGTGTCCTGATAAAGGAAATAGGTTTTGAGAAGAGAAATACGTAGGAACAAATCTAGAAAGAATGGAAATAAGTGAGGACAAGGGGTGGGCATGACACAGGGCAGGCCCTGTGGTTGCAGATCTTGTTGTAATCCTTGTTTGCAGGACAGTGAGATCATGCTGGTTTGCAGAGTGGAGAGGTTGGAGAGAAGCTGTTGAAATATGAGAGCAAATAAAACTGCTATAATATTTTGAAGCAAAATCCATATTGGACATGAGGACCAAAACAAGGACTTTTAACTGAATTCGGACTGTAAGAGGAAGCCAGTGTTGTTCATTGAACATGACATTGTACAAGAAGTTGTGGGACAATTCTGGAAGATGGGCAATCAATCAATAAGAAGAGAGGTGCAGTAGTCAATTCTAGACAGACCATCGGGCTATCATTGCCATCCCCAGGATCTGGTGACTGCCTGAAGCAAGCAACTCACAGATGCCACATTTAGGGGGAAATCCCCTCAACAACATGCCTCCCTGTTGTGATGCATCTCTTGCACTGACCTATCTGAAATATTTGAAGCCCCAGATCAGTGCATGTGGTATATATGCTACAGCAAGGCCAACGAGAGGATTGATATGATTATACTCTTTGGAAACCTCCTCCGATCTGCCTGCAATCAAAGCTGCTGCTGCTCTTGATGAAGAAGAGCCACCTCATGATGGCAGGTTGTTTGGAGAGGGCAACTGCCTGTGCCTGTCGTGTGAGCCTGACCATCAAGTGGATGACCTGCATGATGTAGACGTGTGGTGGTGGTGGGTTGGGACTGTCACTGAAGACAAGTGGCTGCAGACACAGGGTTGACCTTAGTGCTTGAGGACTTCAGCACACTTTACACCAACATATCCATAGACGCAGGACACAAAACTCCTTTCTACCAAATGAAGGTGTCTGCTTATGGATATATATACATTGTGCAATATATAAATAATAATATATAAATATATTATATATATATATATAATATACTGTAATACCTGGAGCTATGTGTGTGAATTATGTGTGGATTTTATAGAAAGAAGACTCCAGAAGTTGAAAAACCACATATCATGGTACAAGATACGAGCAAAAAGGTTGGTAATGGTCTAAATGGTAAATTTATGGGAATGGTACTGTTTTTATATCAGCGATTCCCAACGTGTGGCCCGTGGGCCAAAAGTGGCCCGCCAGGCCTAAAAAATGGCCCTCATCCTTCAAAGAAGAAGCAAAAATATATGAACAAATTAACAATTTGGACAGGAGAGAACACATAATTATTTTCTATTACAAACTATTTCATTTTGACATCTATAGCAAATAACATCAAACATTCTATTTTGATTCAATTATAATAATTTTATACGCTTTTAGTTAATTAAATTTGTCCATCAACTAAGAAAAAGTGGCCCTCGTGTCTAATAACTTAGAAAGAGTGGCCCCAAAGTCAAAAAAGGTTGGGAACCACTGGTTTATATAATCATTGGTGGTGGTGCCACAACAGCAGCCGTGACGGCGGATGTGTCGGCAGCGATGGTGGTGGTGGTGGCAGTCATTAAAATTTGGATTTTTCTTCCCTTACAAATCACATCCTCTACATCAGAGGTCTCAAACTCAAGTCAGCATGTGGGCCGCATTTGGAACTTTCGAATGACTCGCGGGCCGCAACATAAAAATATAGGCTAATCGTGCACGTGAAACTGGAATTAGTTACGCGCCATTGTAGCATACAATCCTGTAATGATGATATAACCCTGTAAAATTCACATAATAAATTATTAGATTTTAAGTGTAACTATAATGGTACTACAAACGAAATTGGAAAACCATTCTATCCCAATTGTCGAAAAATGCGTGGGCGCTATAATTGAAGAAATTATGCTGTAAGCTTAATCAAAATTTAAAATGACTCTAATTTTTTTTAAAGTGTCTTAAGCATGCAATGTTCAGAGTAATTCAACTCGAATTTAGTTGGGTCTAGAGACTCTGAGTGTTTTAAGTGTTCTAAGTCCTCTAAAGTCTAAACCAAAGTCACCCAAATTATAGGAGTAAACATAGGGCCTTCCTGCTAGGGGATTCATTGTTCAAAACCAAGCAAACGGAAGCTAACTTGCAAAAATAAGCACACGCGGAAGTGACAATTTTTCAACTACTCATCATCTGGGGAGATACGATTATTCCGGGGATACTAAATTTTTCGACACCGGCATACAAACTTTGCTGTGCATTCTTCTGCTTCGGCGTTGCATCGCACTGAAGGTCCACTAAATCCATGTGCATATGCCTAGCCTATATCTGCTGTTGTGGATTCAATGTCCAATCAAAAGGAGTAGAAAGCAGTTTAAACATTGGTTCAAATCATAAAAGAACTGCAAAAAACCTTTTAAACCGATTTCAAGCTTTTAAAAAAATCAAAAACCAGGAAGATGTTCGCGGGCCGCATTAATCGGGTTCGCGGGCCGCATGCGGCCCGCGGGCCGCGTGTTTGAGACCCCTGCTCTACATTTTTAACCTGAACATCATTTGAGAGCATTACTCATGAACTCTGGAATCATTAATTAGCTTTTGCCAGTGTTTACTATTCTCCATTGTTTTCACTTTCTGATTATTGTCAGATTTCCTGTCTCTACCTGCATTATAGCCATCATTACGACTGTATTTGATATTGCCATCCCCAGGGCCTTTTTTTATTCTTTGTCTTTTACTGAAAAGTGTTTTCCTTCCAAGGTTCAGAAGTACCTACGATGAACATCGACTGTGCAGAGCAACTGTAGTTGAAAGACTTGCTCAAGGTCCCTAATGAGCCATTGCCTTGGCCAATGCTCAGACCCGTTCTCTCTATGGCAGTGGTACCCAACCTTTTTTGACTTTAGGGCCACTTTTTCTAAGTTGGAGGACATGAGGGGCACTTTTTCTTAGTTGAGGGACATTAGGGGACCACAAGTTCAAAATTTAATTAACTAAAAGCATATGAGATTGTTATAATTGATTCAAAATATAATATCTGATGTCATTTATAGACGTGGAAAAAAATAATTTGTAATAGAAAACAATTATACAATTATGTGTTCTGTCCTGTCCAAATTGTCAATTTTTTCATATATTTTTGTTAATTCTTTGAGAGATGAGAGCCATTATTTGAGGCCTGGCGGGCCACTTTTGGCTTGCGGACCGTGGGTTGGGAACCGCTGCTCTATGGTATAGGCCGAGCGCTGTACTGTAAGCAATTGGCCAACTGAACAAATTATGACAATGAAATAATAATAGTTTAAATTTTAGGAAGATGGATCAAGGCATTTAGTTACAATATCAACTGAATATGGAATTAAAGTAAACATTCAAAAGACAAATATATTTAAGACAAGGAAAGGAAATGAAACTATCGTCACCATGCACATTGGAGGAAAAGAAATAAAACAAGTGAAAAAGTTTCTGTTACCTGTAAGAAGTATGATTATGACAGATGTCTTATGTAAATCAAGAGGAGGATATGTTAGGAAAAGAGGCATTCTCAAAAAGCAGAGAACTATGAGAAGGAAATAAGTAGCAATCTGAAGAAACAAATGATAAAGGGACTGATATGAAGTATGGTGCTGTCAGAGACATGAACCATGAGACAAGAGGATATGAAAAGACTGGAGGTCTGCTAAATGTGAACACGGAGAAAGTGTAGAAAATCAGTTGGATTGGATGTATAACAAACGAAGAAATGATGAGTTGATTGAAGAAGAAAGAGCCCTGATAGGTGCAACAAAAGAAATGGATCAGACACATGCTCATAACTGCCATTTAATAGATAAAAATCATCAGAAATAATGCCCAAGTTATGAGGGCTTGTGAGAAGTTAGGGGTCATTGCCATAGGCGTACGAGGCGGGGGTCCAGAGGGGGCAAATGCCCCCCAAATTTCGGGCAAATGTGTTTTTCGGGCAAAAGAGGCTTGGACGGGCAAAAAAATTCGGAGAATTTTTTCGGGCAAAACAGGTACGGGAGGGATGATTTTTTGGGCACGCAGGGGTAAAAAAAGGTCGTCAGATTTTTCGGACGGGAAAATCTTAAGAATTTTGAGCGGATGACTAAAAAAAAATATTAAAAAAAAAAAAAAATCGTCAGATTTTTTGGGCCCAAATTTTTTTTTTGCCCCCCACTGCCAAAATGTCCCGTACGCCTATGGTCATTGCATAATTGCATAACGCCGAAAATGACCATCACCCACCCACCCTGTAATGCTTCGTAACGTTTCCTTTGACCCACCCACTCTCCCCAGTGTTACGTAACAATGGTTACGAAAAATCAGTTGAGATTTGGCTTATTCATGTTTATTGCGAGCGTGTAATTATAATTCATATTTTCATAGTGAATTTAATATAGCCTAGTATGTGAATTATTATAGGCTAATATGACAGTGGGTTAGGCCTACAATATGCAAAATGTTTTATTTATATAAATGACAGTTATATTTGAAATGCATGAAGAGTAAAATTTCACGGACTATAACTTTCTCGTTAGTAAAGGCAATATAATTAATCAAAGTTAAGATGAGCTAATTATTTGCTTAGTCTGGGCACTTCGATAATTATTAGGCCTAATAGAAATATTGCTTAGTTTCGTTGAGCACAATTTTAAGTGTTTTAAATTCGTGTTCACTAAGTAAAATATGCGTCAAAGTGGTTATTCAATGTCAGAAATCCAAGGAGAATTAGACCTACCGCCAATGTTTCAAAAGCTTGAGGATCAATACGCATTCAGGCCAACCGGCTCCACCACTGCTGCTCTGATAGCCATCCTTCAACACGTTACTACAATGCTCACTACCCCTCCTTATGTCACTCTCATTTTCTTGGACTTCTCTAAAGCATTCGATACGGTCCGTCATTCCACACTCCATATTAAACTCTCCTGCCTTGAAATGCCAGACAATATCTATAACTGGTTAATAAACTTCCTCCAAGGACGGAAGCACATTACCAAATTCTGTGGCCAGTCCTCTGGTGAGGCCAGTATTAATGCTAGTGTGGTCCAAGGATCGGGATTGGGGCCGTCAGAATTTGACATTAATGCGTCAGACCTCCAATCTATCTATCATGAGAACATACTTCTGAAGTATGCTGATGACACGTACTTAATAGTTTCATCACGGACGCGTTCAACCATCAGTGAAGAATTGAAGCATGTATCCACATGGGCTGAACGAAACAACCAGACTAAATACTACCAAGTCCAAGGAAATGATTATAGCTCGACGTGGAGCTGCTGCTTATCCTCCAATACTTGACGGAATGGAACGCGTTGACTCAATGAGGATTCTAGGTGTCACCTTGCAGCATGACCTCAGCGTAGGATCCCATGTCAATGAGGTATTGGGATCATGTGCAAGTTCTCTTTACGCTCTGAGGTTACTAAGAGCTAATGGTCTACCTCCAACAGCTATGTACTACGCCGTAACAGAGGCAACAACTGTTGCTGAGCTGCTCTGTGCTGCTCCTGCCTGGTGGGGCCTTACTACAGCTGCAGATCGACAGAGACTCGAGAGACTGCTCATAAGAACGCAGCGTATGGGTTACCTCCCATCAGGTGCCGCAACAGTTGCAATGCGAGTCGGTTTGGCTGAGGTCCGACTGCTGCATGCAGTGGCCAGGAACGACTTCCACGTCCTTCGAACTCTTTTCCCGCCAAAGAACAACTGTCGTCCAGATCTCAGGGCTCGTATGCACAATTTTGAACTTCCGAGCAAAGATGACCGAAACTTTGTTTCTCGAGTCCTTTTCAAACACATTATTAAAGCATAGTCTAACTATTGATTCAATTTAATTCCAATAACTGATTACTCCCTATAATATTAATATTTTTATTTCAATGTAATTTTTGTCTATCTCAATGTTCCAGGTTGTGGTTTGCCAACCTGTTTTTGCTTATTAAACGAATATACATACATACACACCATGTTGTTCCATCGGTAACTAGCAAAGATCCAAACAATTCGAACAGCGGTTTTGGTTTACACAAACGGGAGAACAGAATTGATAGAACGGATAGTAATATGTTGACCTGGAATTTCACTGGTGTCTTCTGCCGGATCATCTTCAGATATAATTAATAGGCCTATTTCGACTAAGTTTTATAACAATGTCATGAAGTTTAAACTTCTATCATATCATGTCTTAAGAATTCGATGTTAATTTGAAATTTATTTATAACAACTGTTGCTAAAGACGTTACGTAATGTTCAGCTTCCTCCACCCACCCACGTAACGTCTCATAACGTTTTCAATGACCTCACCCACCCTCGAGCGTTACATAATTATGCAATGACCACTTATGAGAATTAAAGAGTCACCAAATATTCCAAAATTTCTTCGTAATTGTAATCCCCAAATTTATAAAGTGCCACTCGAAAGCCAAGCTTGGGGCACCAGCTTATTCACGAGAGCTGCGTTGAGTCAAAGGTTGTTCGTAAGAGTAGTCCATGGTGGTCCGGGTCGATTTACCATAGGATCGAGGGGGTGGAACAGCTACTAAGGCGGGTGTCATCTGATCTGGGAATTGGAGGGTAGAATATCAGATGAGACAGGGTAAGATTATGGGAAAGGAATGTCTTAAGTTTCGAATGAAAAGCCCAACGTGCGATGGATAGAGGAGCCTGAGGAAGGTGATGGTAATCGTAATCGTAAACTTGACATTTCTAAAGCGCCACTCGAAAGCCAGGCGTGGGAGGCACCAGCTTAATCATGAGCGCTGCGTTGAGTTAGAAGGGTTGTCCGTGAGAGTAGTCCGTGGTGGTCGGGTCGAGTTACCATAGGATCAGAGGGGCGGAACATCTACTAAGGCGGGTGTCATCTGGGCCGGGAATGTTCAACTGAAGTCGTTGGGTGCAACTGTTTTGCTCCTCTTCCGCCATTCGTTGATAAGAACCCTGCTGCTGCCCAGTGCTCTAGGGTTAGGTTACCCTTGACCGGTTGTAGTTTAAAGTCATGCCCAGGGTTATGGGTTGCATAAAGTCATTCCAAGGGTTACATGGTTGTCTGAGATTTGTCTGGTTTTATTCATTCATTCATTAGATGCATTTATATAGTGCCTCTTCCAGGGGGCTACTCAGAGGTGCTCCCAACCTCAGTGCTGCCAAATAAAACTGTCTTAAGATGAGAGAGGAAAGCCTGAGAAGGATTTTTTAGAAAGAGAACAGAGTGTCAGAGGAAGACCATTCCAGGTTGAGGGTCCTACCACCGAGAAAGCATGGTTCTGCATAGTCAGTGTTGTGCGTTACTCGTTACTAGTAACGCGTTACTAGTAACTGGTTACTTTTTTGAGGTAACTATTACAGTAACTAGTTACTTTTCCGAAAAAGTAATTAGTTACAGTAACTGATTACTTTTACCAGGTAACGATAACTAAGACAACAAGTTACTTTTCGTTACTCTACGTGGAACAGGCCATTGTTTATTGCCACAACCAATTCAAACATTTCGTCTGCTTTCTTGGTCACTCAGCTCAGACAAAGGAGCCCTTTTAGCCTACGGGTTTAAGACACTGGATTGTCCGTTAATTAACCAACCTGACATCGAAGTAATGTGACGGATGACTGGGCACCACTGACCACATGCAGAGCGATCGAAGCTAATTACAGGTGTAAGCTTATTTGATGTATATATGGTCGGCGTTGGGTTACGGATGGGCGAGTGTGAACATTATTTGAACATGAGACTATAAGTATAGATACACAAACATAACCAGGTGCCACTCATGGCACTCGTACAGTTGAAATCGAGTTTGATATTTTGACACCTTAATAGACTTGGCACAATAGGCTGATCGAATAGGCCGATAGGACATAATTATACTTTTAATCTATCTAGATGTTTATGGATAAAACAAACGAGGATAGGGTTGGACATGTATATTTGTGGCTTGTGATCTTGTAACCGGGCGCAGAGCGGCAGTGGTCTTTTTCCATTTCCATTAATAGATCAGATACTACACAATATACGGCTTGCAACAGGTGTGCAGGCAGAGTCGTAGCACTTAGTTTGTCCTATGCTTGAGTATTGGAGGGCAGATGATATTATCATAGTGGATAGACCCCCATCTCCCCAAACCACAGATTCAGAATATTTACTTTAAAAGTAGAGGCATTGCTGATGGGTGGCAGTTTTGGCCGCAAATCTCAACGTAAGAGACTTCACAAGAGGCGAGTGTTGAACTTGTGTTTGGCGGTGGAAGAATTGTATCCATTCCATTGCTCTAGATTATCGAACAAAACTTTATCTAAGCTTTATTCAGTATTTTTAAAGTTCAATTTGGATAAATTACATTAAAAGCCTTTTTCTATAAATATTATCGATACCTTTTCTATGTCATTATATTGAGTGTTGATGTTACTGGACTCTGACTTGGACTCGGTCCTTATAGTGGTTCGGACTCAAACTCCTTTGGACTCGAACTCGACTCGGTATCGGCTTAGCTGGACTCGGACTTGAACTCGGACTCGGCTCAGGTGGACTCGACTATATCACTGGTCAGCGATGGGCAAAAGTTTGACTAAAATTTCAACTTTTAGCTAAACTAAAAAGTGAACTCATTTTTTTAGTTGTTAGCTAAGTGACAGTAGCAAAATTGGCAACTTTGCAACTAAGTCATCTTCATCAATGACAGTGAACTCTGTGAGCAGCTAAACGTGGTGTGTAGTTACTAGTTACTTATTTTTGCGATACAGACCACTACTCTGGTGACTACATGCTGAAAGACCCAATCAATGAAATTGGACCTGTGGTAACTAAAAGTAACTATAGTTACTTTGAAAAGTAACTGTAATCAGTAACTAGTTACTTTTTTGGAAAAGTAATCAGTTACAGTAACTAGTTACTTTTCGCAGTCCAGTAACTAGTTACTGTAACTGATTACTTTTAAAAAGTAACTAGCCATCACTGTGCATAGTTGAAGTGCGAACAAAAGCGACTTAGAGCAGACTTTGTTCAGTCGAATGAAGGGAGTGAAAATGTCGAGAACTAAGAGTAGGGCTGCAGAGCTCACAAAGGTATACAGGCAGGAGCAAGGCCTAGCATGCAGCACCAGACTAGAGTAGATATCCTATACTCAATTCGCTGCTTTAGTGGGAGCCAGTGGAGAACGTCACGCATATAGCTGGAGATGTGGCTGAATTTGGGTATGCTGCCAATAATGCGGCCTGCAGATGCAATTAAGACGGGCAATTGGTAGGCCAGCCTAGAGAGAGCAGCAGTAGTCAACTCTGGTGGTAACAAAAGAATGGACAAGGGTTGCAGCAGCAGTAGGAGTTAGCGAGCAAGCAACAGTGCGTAGCTGATGCAGTTGATAATAACAGGTACGGCTAAGTGAGTGAGTGAGTGTGTCCAGCAAAAGTGAGCTCTTGGTCCAGTGTATGGCGTGGCTGATAGGAAAACCGTTGAAGTGGAACCATGCAGACCCTGAAATTTTAGGATGCATGACAGATCTGTTGGTGACAGAGCAATGTGAAACTGGCACAGTGCTGCAAGTGCACTCCAAAGTGATTGGCTATGCGACAAATTAGTGAATAATAGAAGCGTGTGAGGGTCTAGAAAGTAGTATATAATGGTGATAAGTTATTATTGAAGAGGTGCTTTATTAACCCTCTTACCCCGTATGGGCGCTATAGCGGCTTGGTGGTCTATGACAAATACCCGTAAGGCCGCTATAGAGGTTTCAACATATAAACCGTATCCCCGTAAGGACATTATATATATATATATATATTTATATATATATATAAAAATATATATAAATATATATATATAAGGCCAATATATATATATATTATAATATATATATATTATATATATATATATATATTATATATATTATATATAATATAATATATATAATATATATATAATATATATTATATATATAATATATATATACATATTATATATAATATATATATATATAATATATATATATAATATGTATATATATATAATATATATATATTATATATATTATATTATATATATAATATATACATATTATATATATAATACCCAGTGGTTATCTCTACTCCCACATTTATATATAATATATACATAATATATATAATATATATATATTATATATATTTTATATATTTATATTATATATTATATATATATATATATTATATATATTATATATATAATATATATAATATATATATAATATATATATATATTATATATATTATGTATATATTATATATACAGGGCCATCGGGTGGGCGTTCCGCTTGCTGGGGGGCTATCGGGGTAAGAGGGTTAATGTCAAATTACAATTAACGATTATATATGGCAGTGCTTATCTACTTATATTGAAGTTTATACGAATGCAGTTCTGTTAAAGTTGTCTTACAGGCAAAACCTTATAAACTTTGTCTGTTCTTCATTGCTGCGTGCATTTTGTAGGCAAATTTTGAAACCGAAAGTATTTGTGTGTTTAATTCAGTTGACTCTTAACATTAAATATATGAATAGGGAACGTGTGTTAAGAAATAGATGGAGTTATCTCATATTTTCATGTAATGATGATTTGTTCAGATCAAGACCAAAGTGCCGTCAATGCCCCGTTGCAAGATTGATGATCTTGTGCTGGCCATTGAAGGCCCAAAGATCTGTCCATCTCCTTCACCATCATCATCATCATCAGTGCAGACGGCCTGTGAACAACAGAGACCATCAAGTGCTGCTGCCACTTGCCACTCAGCTGCCAAGATGCCACTGCCTCCAATTGAACGATGCAACAGCTGCTGCACTAGCAAGACGGGCAGACGTGATGGATCGGCAGAAATTTATCCAGTACTTAACAGATTGAAATGTGCTGAGGAAGATTGTGAAAATCCACGGGACCAATCGGCAAAAGACTATGCATGGATTGAAGGCAGCACTGATCCGATTTTTATGACTGAGGTAAAACACATGTAGTCATGCAACCTTAGTTTGTCTCACTATTAAAAGCTCCCCTTTTATGCATATATGCAGGCCAAAGCACTGTAGTATGCTAGATCTGTTCACTTTAAAGGTATTTCCCGTCGCCACACAGAAGCTAGAAAAAATGATTCAAGAACTAATTATTTCCACAGCCAACTCAAAGTGCTAAAAATCCACATGACCACTGGCACATTTTCAAATGTCTTCTGCACCCAAAGGAGTCTGTCAACTACTCAAACTCTAGGAATCTGTGTTCCAACTTTGCTGAATTTTTTGTGAACTAGATTAATTATCTTAAATGTAAAATTGCTAAGTGTGAAGTGCAACTTTAGTATGGAATGACCTGCTGCTTGATTGACTTCTCTGGATCTGCTTTTAATTACCTCCATCATCTATCACCTACTTCAAAGTCTATAATCTTCTCAAAGGTGTGGTCACTAAATCATTGCGAATGTGCTGCATATCTATGGTGCACCTCTTATTGTTTCTTGTTCTGATGTTTTAACTCGCCTAAATTGCACACTTGGCATTTCCCCTCTCAGTCTTTTACTCAGTGGTGTTTTCCTTTATGATTTATGTACTTTAGTCATGCCCTTGCTTAATGATCCTCACCTTGACTACAGCAACCTTCTAGCTTCAGACGTGTGTCTAGCCTCAATAAAATTTCAAAGATCTTTGGACATCTGGTATCAAGAAACACATCAATTCCTCTCCCAACTTCAGTCCTTATCAGTCAGACTACTGTAAAGGCTGTTCCACTGAGAATGTGCATTCCCTTGCCTCTACCCTGGGTAACATCTTTTCGTCTTTGGACAATGAAAAGGACTGCCTCTCAGTATGTCTTGACTTCAACCTTCGACTCCGTAGACCAGCAACTACTCCTCCTGTGGCAATGTTCTTGTAAACCACGGATGTTGCTGTAATTTCTTTTCAAGTGCAACTAAAGGTATCAGAGTTAGATAATAGTGTAAGTTCCACTATTTGGAGACCTGTTCTTGGTTTATTACATCGTATGTGCTTCATTGTATGCGCAGATGATGAATGATATCCTGACCAAAGAGACAAAGGAATGTGGAAGGGATGATGTAATACCAACAGAAGCCACTTCAGATGGAAAATATTCAGGCAGCGGGTTGCAGCAAGATGATGACAATGGTGCTAACAATGACGAAAATTCAGAATACTTAAAGCTTCGGCAGAAATACAAAATGTACGATGATCTCTTGACAGTAGAAGAAACAGCTTTGGATGAATTCTTGCCTCCAGCTCATGGTTAGTTTGACCAAAAGCTTCTGTAGAGTGTAGACTTAGGTGCACTTTGCTTCTGTGTATGCACCTTTATAATTATAATGTCCTCATAGTACTTTTGAAGGTGCTGTCATGGTTTAAACCTGACAATTGACAGACTGTAAGGCACAGCTTATGCAGAGTATGTTTGATGAGCCATGACAAGTTTGAATTAATTCTTTTATCTATAAAGTCCAGTTTAATTTGTGTCATTATTGAGAAGTCTGAATTGCTTTTAGTTCTTGCGGAAGAACATTGGAATATACCTTCATAAGTTGACTTGTATTTGAGCTCAAAAAAGCTTCTTGCACGAAAATTTCTAACATATATTCTTTTCATGTCCATAAATATATTTTGTGGGCAACTCATCTGTTGTCTTGCTTTTATCCTAAATAATTATATTTATACGATAAAAAATATTATATTTTAGAGTGATGATTATAGCTGTGTTAGGAAATTAATACAGAATACTTGATGCAATAAAATATTTACCCGGCAAGCCATCTGTTTCTCCACAAATTGTTGCCCCTAAAGATATAAACTATCACAATGCTATATATAGATTTTCTAGGATTTCAATACCAGCACTAAGCCATAATACACCTTCAATGAGTGGTGCTCCCCTGCTTCAAAATAACTATTCTCCTGTTTAGCTGTGTCAGCATCAAACGAAATAGACCAGAACCATTATATTATATACATCATTTCTTGTAGTTGTCATTTTTATTTCTCTCAGTCTTCCTTATGTCATTTAAAACACAATTTATTTCAACTCATAAAGCCTTTTCATTTTCTGAAAGATATTGCTCTTACCTTATGAAACAGTCCTTATAAAATCGTCCATCATGCTGTTTACTCAGATTGTGTAATCACCATATTCCCATTTCTAAAATTCCACATATAGGTCAAAAGAATAACTTGTTGATAGTTTATCTTGTCTTGTGTTTCTTCATTCTGGTGACAATATATGGTAAACAATGGTCTTTATGATGTTGAAACTATTCATTCCTCATAAAAATATGTATTATTTAATTCAGGCTGACAAGTATGCTGTAAGATTATATGATATAGTTGTAAAAGATTATAACAAGTCAGTTTGACAGGAATCAAATTCTGCTCATTCTGTAGTTGCCCCTATAGCAGAGGTTCTCAACCTTTTTATGCGCGCGATGCACCTGAACACAAAAATAAATTTGGCGACACACCATGCAATCGTCAATATCTTTAAAATTAACATAGGCTTGTGTTAGAGTTAAAATAGCCTATCTATTTTAGATTGTTTTTTTTATATTTTTGCTTCTGGATTTTTTTTACTAGCGAGGTTCGACAGGTTTTGTGAGTGTAATACCGGTGCATACAGTTTCGTAGCCACTTAGTCAGAGATTCTTGGACACTTTAAAATCTAGGTCTTTACTCATTAACGAGACTAACAAATGAACATGATAGGATATCTATATAATAGATATAATGCTGATAGGGGAGTCCTCTTAGTTCCTTTTGCTCGTACTACTACCATGAAGGATCGAGCCTTTTCTGTGGTTGGACCAGTGGTCTGGAATGGCCTTCCTTTTGAGCTACGCCTACACCCTGTGACTCTACCAGGATCCTTCCTTACTAAACTTAAAACTGTTCTTTTTGTGCGCGCTGGAGTTGGGAGCGCCTCTGAGTAGTTTTTCTTGAAGGAGCGCTATATAAATGTCCGAATGAATGAATGAATAAAACTACTGTAGGTGAAAAAGACTTAAGTTATCATCAATTATCCGAATAGTCCGAGCCATCCTAATAGTTCAAGGCAAAGTATGAAAACATGGGTCAAAGACAGTTGGCCACTGTCAAAGCTAGGCTAAACTCTGTCCCTCAAGACGTCCAACGGTCGAATTATTGTCACGGAAAACTGGAAAAGAGCAGAATTTTGTGGTTAAGAAGTTGAGGACAATTTGTAGGCTACATCGGGGCCGGGACACCAAACAGTCGCGTTTTCCATGTGCTTCTCTGTAGGCCCCAAGCACTGGACCATATAAATTACATCACTCACCATCTGTTGCTACAAACATCTTGGCAGGATTCTAAAATCAGCCGTTATATCCCGCGTACGGCATATTTTCAGCACCTACGGTGTCCCATTGTACGCCTGCAAAATTAATGAAGTAATAAAGGCCATACTTACTTACTCAAATATCAAGTCTATTATGGTGCTAGAAGCCGGAAGCGGTCATCTATATTTATTCACATATTGATTGTTTACCAGTATATTAAAAACAATTCCCAAACATAATTTTACATAATTTGCTTATTTTTAAAGTTTTTTTAATCATTATAAATAATATTGTTAAATGTCACTTGCATTGATTTTATGCATTCGATTTATATTCAAGCCGTCGATTTTGGACGCTATTTTTTCCGAAAAACTACACATCGGCTTATACTTGAATCGATTTATAGTCGAGTATATATGGTAGCCTTAATCAAAGGCTCAATTGATCTGGTTTGGAACCAAACAACATTTACAAAAGCTTGATCTTCAATTACTGGCCACATTATTTCCTGACTTTACCTTTTCCTCCTGAGTGTCACACTTGACAGTGCTTTGACATTTACTGAACACCAATCTCTCCTGTCCTGCTCCTGTTACTACCAACTGAGACAGCTTAGGGCAATTAGATTGGTGTCCTCCAAGGTGTCTGCAGCCATGGTACATGCCTTATTTATGCACGAATTGACTATTCCCTTGACTATGTGACACCTCCCAAACTGTTCTCAATTTCACAAACTTTTGAAGACTTTTGTTTTGCTTGATCTCGGTCGGCAGCACCTCTGAGTAGGTATCTTGAAGGGGCGCTATATAAAATCTGATTGATGTATTGATTGTAACTCCTTACTAATTGGGCTTCCTAAAAGTTGCCTGTCATCTGTGCAATCTGTCCTAAATTCTTCGGCTAGACTTAGCACATGACTTTCTTGATACTCGCACATCTCCACATATATGACTCGTGACCTTCACTGGCTCCTGATCTTTGCGCAAATCAGATACAAAGTCCTGAGCACTCATAGTTACTAAGTCTCTGCATGGTCATATCTCTGTGACTTGATGTGCAAGCTCCTTTCAAGCAAGATTTTCATGCCCTCTTTGTTCTGCTGGCCGCCTTGATCTATTTGTACCTTGACCACAAACCTCATTAACACAGCATCAGGCTTTTGCTATTTTGAGTTCCTCAATATAGAATGGCCTTCCCTCTGGAATTCGTAGCAGGATCTGGTGGGGAATTCACCTGCATCTTTGAGCTGCTTGAGGACCTTTCTCTTTTCATGGGCTTGCCACGCTGAGAGTGTTTCTGAATAGCTCTGCTGTGAGAAGTGCTTTATAAATGTTATATTAGATTATATTAGATTAGATTAGAATAGCAGTCTTACAGTTCAACGTACCTCTATGCCTATATCAGACTTTGTGTGTGCAATTGGGTATTCGCTCACTCTGCTGCTTTAGCATGTATGCTCAAGGCTGTACTCAAGGGTATACACGGGTATATGGCGTATACTCACCTCTGGGGAAAAATGACAGCGTATGCTCACCTAAAAAATGAGGATTCACGTGGGTATACAGTGTATACCCACCTCAGTAAGACAAAGTTGGTATACGCAGGCAAAAATCGCGAATTACGAAGGCAACAAAAATCATGAAAGTAGAGTGTTTACGCTGTTTCAAAGTTTTCTGGGCAAAACCACAAAAAAGCCTCAGTGACTTAAAAAAGGTCCTCCAAAATTGAGAAGGAATAAAAAAAAAAATTGGCCCGAAAAAAATCGATTTTTTTGGTGTCGGTGTGTACTCATCTCAAAAGTCCTGAGTACAGCCCTGTGTACGCTGTACTACATTGTAAATATTGTGGAATCACTTCTTGTGTAAGACTGGCATAAATGTGAGTGCTAATAGTTGTTTAATATCATGGCAGAGATCTGAGAGATAATCATGAGAGAAATGCTGGAAGGGTGGAGGTGTGGTGCAGATAGGAGGTAGGAAACTAGCAAACATGAGGTATGCTGAAGACATCGTTTTACTGGCCAGGTCAGAAACAGAACTGCAGGATCTGGTTAGCCGGCTGGACCAGGCAGGGAAGAAAAGGGGTTTGTTGATTAACATGGACAAGACCAATGTTACGACTCTACCAGGAGATAAATGCAACATACAGGTTGGAGGACATGATCTGGAACAAGTAGACACTTTCCACTATCTCAAGGGATTACAGAAGATGCAGAGTGCAGAAAGAACATTCGAGAGAAACTGGCGAGAGGACAGAACACAGCAGCACGTTGAGACAAATATGGAAAGGCCATAGCATAAAAATGGAGACAAAGATACGACTTATGAAGTCTCTTGTTTGGACAGTGGCAACATTTGGTTGTGAAAGCTGGACCATTAAAAAGGAGGATCAGGAGAGGATAGAAGCTTTCGAGATGAAATGTCTACGACAGATCCTGAGAGTATCCTGGGGAGACAAGCAAACAAACGTATGGGTATTGGAAGCGGTGGGAGTGGAAATATGTCTGCTAAACTCAATCAAAAGAATGAAGATGTCTGTCTTACTTCGGACATTGATAAGGAAAGAAGGAAGTAAAGCTGTCTGGAAAAAGAGATTATGCAGGGCACAGTACCGGGGAAAAGACCATAGGGAAGACCGAGGTTGAGCTGGATGATTGCAAATATCAGAGACTGGTTGGAGATGCCTTTCAATCAGATGATGGGAGAAACAAAGAATCGAGAAAGATGGAGAAAATTTGTCCTCGATCTGAGGATGGTTAAAGACAAGACAAGGCTTACAGAACAGACACCTTGCAATACAATGTTGCTAATAGCAGCCTACAAAGCATGTCCGCCCTACGGGGCTCAATCTCCATGCCAGTGTGTTATTCAATGCACTACCGGCCCCCCCCTCTCCCGTAAGTTGTGCACTCCAAGTGAGATGGTTGCATTGGCTGCAAATAGAATGCAGAGGAAGAGAGCAGATGATGATGGAGCCAAGTGTAGATGCTTGTTATTGCAGGAGAGATAATGCCAATATGACTGTCAAGCTCTTACAGAAATGTTTACAGCTCAGTGACTGGGAAAGCAAGCAAAAAAATTTAATTCTTGATGTTTATGTCAGCATGGACTATGAGGACTTATTATATTAATTTTAAATTTCAAAATAATTTCAATATTTTAAATATTTTAAATTTCTTAATCTCTTATTAAACCAAGTTAAACTGTGTAAGGTTTTTCATTTTAAAATGCATTTCAATATGTAACAAAGTCAAATTATTTAATTTTCTGATTTTTTCTTTGTGTTTCTTATTTTTTAGAAAAAGACGTTTATTCCATTTTTTATTCCGTTTTTATCATTTTTAACATCTATGTTCCTCGGACTAGGTTGTCAGCTACCAAGCACAGAAGTTTTGCCATTCTTGGGTCTATATCCTGGAATAGTCTTCCTTTTAAAATTGGAAGTCAGCCTTCTGTCATTCTGTCATCTTGCTGTCTGATTTGCTGTTCCTGAACTTCATGTCAATCTTTTATTCATCAAATAATGGTAGCATGGTGACACGAGAAAAGAAGTAAAAGAAACAGAAATACAGCACTCTCAGGACAGTAGACCTGTCTGTATTATGCTATATCTGAGCACTGGTTATTACTTACTGGTTAGTACTTACTTTCTTGAGTGACAAATTATGAGTTGGTTTTTGTAGATGTGAATGGGAATGTTCGGGCACTGAGACACATAATTAATCATCCGCTGATATTTCGTGACAAATCAGTGTGCCTTGAACGAAAGCAGAAACCATTCCACCCGTGGACAAAAGTGAGCATATTCAACTTCCATATCAGATTAGATTAATCAAATGAATAATTAAAATGATGATTATTAAAGTAACCAATTAGTTTCATAACTAAATATTAAGTATGCTTAATTGTTGACCATGACCAATGTGAAAACTATAAAGCCAAATATCTCAATTTACACAAGAGCACTGCAGTAACCCAAATAACGTGAATGATCTATAATTCATTACTGAATTGCTACTGTGAATTTTGGGGTAACGTTTGACCAATATCCTTTTTTATGGGAAAATCAGAAGTCTACAACAAACCTCATGTCTTCACTGTTAGGGATAGAAAAGCAGTGTACTTTTCCAAAGTAAATCCAGTGACAGATTGGAATTGGAATTATCTTTTCTTCTTAACATTGTTTCAATCCTCACGTGTTTGACAAATACTCGTAAAAGGTGGCTAGTGGATGAAAACTGTGATAAAGCAGTAAAGGCCATGTTCATTTTAAGTGTTGGTTCCTAGAATACTAACTTCTTGGATGAACTTTGCCATCTTTGTCATTGTTTTGTAAGTGTTAGGTGCTTTCTGTTTCTCATAAATGGACGATTATTTTGCCATCTCTTAAGTCTCATTCTTTTATACCAATAATATGGCCAATTACCACGCTGTTTCTAACGTATCATTTTTATAGTTGAGAAATGTGTCTATGTGAAGCTCTTTAGCCAAACTTGCTCTTAATATCCAGACAATTGTTAGTCAAGGTTCAGAAAGTAACACTTCACTGAGTCTGTGCTCACTTGTATATGTGTAAACATCTTTGGAGCTGGTGACTGTGATTGTTACACTCTTCATCGTTTATGACATGAGTCACTGTTGACTATGACATCGTATTGGCAGAGCCGTTTTTTGACGCCTAGGCATGTGAGGCACGTGCCTATGGCCCCGCGCAACAGGGGGCTCCGCGGCAACCCAAATAGACTACATCACATAACAAATGAGCAACATGTTATAGAAACTTCGATCTGTGTTAAATTAACATTTGTTTTACACTTTTAGTACAAATATTGCTATGCTAGCTGTGTCAGCAGTATACTATATTATTAACAAATATAACAAAATGGCATACATGCACATAGAAGGCATGAATGAGACTGTATATCTGAGACTGAGAGATTGAGGCGGAAATCGGATTATGTTCAGTGTTTAATCTAGAAGCATCTTCCTGGGGAGCTCCACTTAAAAGTGACTACCCAGACATTTGATCAAATAATAATAGTTTTTTGTTGCCGTTTACATTACTGTAATTCCCGAGCTCGAATACTGAGATAAGGTTTACTATCATGTGATTATAACGATAAAATCTACTAATATAATATACTAGCAGGGCCGGCGTTGCCCGGGAAATTTAGGATTCGATCCGCTACGGTACGCGACCCGATAAATTTGGGTTTCACGAAAATTTCCACATCCACCCCACCCCTCCACCCCCCAACCCCTCCCACCCCCATCCCACACCACCCCCACCCCATCCACCCCACCCCCATCCCACCCCCAAACCATCCACCCCACACTCCACCCCAACCCCTCCCCCCACCCCCTCCATCCTCCTCCATCCCAACCCCTCCAACCCCCACCCATCCCCACCCCAAACCCCCACCCCTCGACCCCCACGCCATCCCACCCCACCCCTCATCCCCATCCCACCCCTACACCTCCACCACACCCCCTCTCCGACCCCTCCGCCCCACCCCTCGACACCCCACTCCTCCAACCCCCAACTCCATTCCCACCCCTCCACCCCCCTACCATCCCACCCTCCCTCACCCCCGCCTCTTCCGGTAAGCGACCCGTGAAATCCGTATTTGCGTTAGACACCTTTAAAACGGTTAAAATTACTGCTTTTATACGTGGCAAGCGAATGAAAATTTATAGCAAAAATTTGCGTTTTCGACCCCCCCGCACCCTGGCCCCCATGGTGGTAGAGATTTGCCAACCACTGTTCCGGGTGGTTCTGATGGACCTCTATCTAGGAAAAAAAATTCAAATCAATAGGTGAGTTTGTTTGAAAAAAAAATGGGTGGTTTCGCGCCCCCACCCTGGGCCCCATGGTGGTAGAGAATCGCCAACCCTGTGACTTGGTGTATCATGCCGAGACCTACACAGTAGTGAAGGTTTGGAGTGAAAAGCTCAAAAACTGTGAGCGTGCATTCTGGACAAATATACATACATACATAGCCAAGTCCTTTCTTATAGATATAGATGATAGGCCTACTATCATATTACAATGAATATATAGTTTACTGTTAATATTTGTACAAAGACTATTTTTGTAAACTAACAGTTAGTAATACAGCATCATTAGTCTACTACTTGGCTTCCAGATTTTGGTAGTTCTTCCTTGGTTTGTGTAACATTTGTAACTATTCTGATAACTGTGTCCTGGTCAGCAATGTAGGACCTTTTTGAGAAACGGGAATAAGCTAATTCCAGTGTCAGAAAGTCGGGCATTGACTATACACCTGTCTGCAGTTATTCATTATACTGCAATGGTAATGTTTCAGAAGCAGCAGAACTGAGTTGCAGAACTTGATACATGTAGGTCTAAGCAAAGAAATTATTATTGTAATAATAATTATACTAATTGAAATTTTCAATCACTCTTTTTATCAGCACTGAAATAATATAGTAATTTTGTTAGGATCGCAGCTTGCAATGCTACCATTATATTGTGAAAACTGATAAAGAAATTATTATAATTGTAAGAATATTTATTGAAGTTTTAGACTATTTAGGTCAGCAATGCAATAGTTGAGAAATTTTGTTAAAATGGCAGCTTGAAATGCTGCCATTCCAATGTAAAAATTCAAAATTTTCTGGTGGTACCGTGGATAGGGGCACATTCCCTCCCCTTGCCTCTCCCCACTCGGCGCTACACATCTCAGCGATCGACCGGCAATACTCGTTCTCCGTCCCCCAGAAACCTTGATCTCCCTAGAGGAGGGGGAACTAGATGAGACTCATAGTTTCGTTTAGAATTAGTGTTTGTGCCTAGGGCCCAAAATTCCTTAAAACTGCCTTGCGTATTGGTGTTCCTGGAAAGGTCATTTGGTGTCATGGGTCACCTGCTATCTTGGTTGCGCTCCTTTCTCTTTCTCAGTGATTTTAGGTCATCTTGAGCTCACTGGTCTGGGTTCACATATGTGACCGGTCATGACAAAATGAGTCGCTAGGCCCTTTTTGAGTATTTTGAGTTATGTATTCCACGTTATTCCATGTTACATTACCTTCAAAATGAGCTATCACGCATAAAAATCAACCAAGTGCTTGTGGAGTTATAAAAATTTTAATCGATCAACCTGCCTAACAGAAAATGTTGGGAAAACGCAAATTTTTGAATTTTTTTATGTTTTGAATCTTATTGGTCATTTGATCTGCACAAATAGCATGTTGAAACAGCAAAATAAAGTCAGTTTTAATATTTTATTAAGACATTATAATATATAATGTAGATTCCAAAAACGCAAAAATCGCAAAATCAATAATTTGAAGGTTGCACGCCTTTAAAAGCGATTTGTGGCGTTCTGCATTGTGCGACTTCCGACTCATTTCATCATGACGGGTCACATATGGTCTTCCACAGTTCTAATCTATGGTCCCTAATTTATGCCCTCTACACTGGCGATTTAAACCTATTTCTATCTTCTTTGGTAGTTCACAGTTAACCAATCTAGTACTCGGGCATATGTTCATGACTCAGCGGTTGAGCTACTTGCTGACTGGAGAAAGACACTACAGACATCAGAGGCGCTTGGCACCTATGTCCTCAAATACTAAGGAAACCCAGCTCATCCGGTTTGGTACAAGTTTGTGACAATGTGACATGTATCTTTGTTATAAACATCACCAATATGCTGCTACTTAAATTATTTCACAATTCACCTAAGTTGCTGATAGTCATTTTAAATTTATTGTGTGTTGCAGAAGCCTGATCTTAGTTGCAAACCAAGCAAAACAAGACAAGAGAAGACGGTGACAATTCTAGAAAACCTGAAGCTGAGGTCCACTTTGATTGAGGCTCCACTTACTGACGTCTTGTCAGGAAAATCATATCGGAAGGAATTTGGAGATGCTAAAAAGCTACTAAATGAGGTACACAGTTTGTATTGTATATTGTATTGTATTGTATTTAAGCATTTATAAAGCGCCTCTAGTAGGGTGAACCGTTCAGAGGCGCTCCCAGTGTGTGCAAGGCCCCGCAAGAAGAAGCAGCTTTTGAGAAGAGACAAAGCAGAGGAGAGACTGCCAGACAGAAGCGTAGAGCGAACAGAAGGGGAAAGAGCATTCCAAAAAGAGAAGGACCAATTGAACTTGTTTATTGATCCCAAAAAATATCAAACAATTATGCAATCATAATAGTACACAGTGATAAATTGCAGCTAATAATTGCGATGGAATATAGCTTAGTGTACAATCATTACTGTGAAATGTAGGGAGCAATAGGCTACCCGAAGGGAGTGATCCCGCTACTGGGGCCTATTTACCAAAGAAACAAATTCTTCACTATACTATGATAAATGATAATAGATCAGGAAACAGATGGAAATGGTAGCATTTTTGGAATCAATTAAACAGTAGCAGTGGGATACCTTCCCTCTGCTCAACTAAAAAGAAAAGAATGAGGGAAAAAACACAGATTAAATGGGTTGTTCATTTTTGGGGCAAATGATCGAGACTGAGCCATAGCAGTTCTAGACCGAGGAATCAAAAGATCAGATCTGTTGGATGAATGAAGTGGACAGTGAGAGGAAGCTGAGTGAGGACGAAGTTTGGTCCAAAAATATACATTAATTAGACTTGTGTGATATGACTGTATAATATTGTATATTAAAATTTATAAAGCACCAGTCACAGCAGTCACAGTGTCAATATACATGTATGTTGTAGTATGTTTTGCGTTATAAGCAATTTCAATCTAAAAGAATCAGTCAACCTGCATTAAAGAAAACAACCAGTTCGTCACAAAATGTGGAGCATAATATTTGCAACTTGCACAGATGTATGACTTAACTAAGCCATGTATTGGTAGGTTGCCAAGTGTCCGGTAATGAACTGGACTATCCAGCATTTGGACAATCCATCCGGTCAGAAATTGTAGATGTTCCCAGGACTGGTGTGGCATTGCATCCTTGGTTTGACCCCTGCCTATCCCAGGGAGTTATCCCCTCTACACAGGATATCTTTCTAATCTAGTGGCCTTGATAATAATAATAATTACGACAATTTATATGGCACCGTAACACAGACATGCCGTTACGAAGATGCCTTACAAAGCAACTGAACATGCGGGATTTGCCCTAACGACAGTGGCGGCGCTACGGCAGGTCATTTGACCTGCCTATTTTCCTCACGACCTGCCTTATGACCTACCTAAAAATTTGGGATTTTTAATATCTTTTTACATTATTTTATATAAGAGTTTTAAATGAAAATCAACATTTTTCCTCGTCCAAAGTGTTGCGGTACAATTATTAGATCCAACTAGCTTTCACGTCTGATCTTATTCTATCGGTAGGCCTAGATATATGGAGGTTCTAGGCCTATTGGACAGGAAGTTTAAATAGGAAACCTATAATTATATTAATCAAACAGTAAGGATAAGAATAGGAGGGAGTGCTCCAAGGAAGGAGTAATTGGTAGGGAACAGGCAAGGGTACCCGCTATCACCACTCCTCTTTAACATATACATGTATATAGAAGAACTAATAGGAAACAATGGAACAGACAGGAGAGAGTATAAAAGTGGGCGGAATAGGCCTACCAGGAGCCCTTAGATTTGCCGACGACCAAGTAATGCTGGCGAGTATACAAGGGAGGGCCTGCTGAAATTGATGGATCAACTAAATAGGACCTCAATAAAATACAACATGAAGATAAATATCAGAAAGACAAAGATTATGAGGATAAGTGGTGGGGAGGAGGAGATAGCAATGAAAATAACAATAAATGGAGAGGAAGTGGAGCAGGTCAAGAGCTTCTGTTGTACTTTGGAAGTATGATAACAACAGATGCAAGATGCCATAGGCCTAGTGGTATAAAACCAGGACTTAAAGTGTGGCTGGACGGTCATGGACGGCGTCCATGCACTTATTTTAAAATCTGGACATCGTCCTGCCACTTATTGGTCAGCACTGCCTGGAAAGGTATAGGGCGTCCAGGCACTTCTTTTGGAAAGGTAAGGGGCGTCCAGGAACTTATTTTTCCACACTTTAATCACTGTATAAAACGAAGAATAGTATTGGGAAAAGAATAGAATTGATGAGAGGATTGAGCAACGATCTAAAGAGAGGCTTGTCAAAGTACTGGTATGGAATGTGGTACTGTATGAGTGGGAGATGATCGAAGTGGACCATCAGGAAAGACGTATCCTATAGGGCAACTTCGAAAGGGCGACCACAAAAGGGCGCCTATTTTAAAGGCGACTGTTCGAAAAAGCGCCGATAAAAAGGGCGACCAAATAAAAGGGCGACAATCACACGGGCGCCCTACATGCTGAAATCTCACCATAACTTCATAATATTTAGGATCATGAATGTAAATGTAATATAATTTATGAATAAACTAAATGTATTAACACGTTGACCGCCACAGCAATCTTACCTGCTATGCCAAGCCAAAGACGCTAAATTTTCAACATACAAAATTCATGAAAAAATATTGTTTCACTTTGTTTTCACCCCGGCCCCACCGAACAACCACCCTGACACACCAACCAACCCATCGCAAGCCCACCCCGCCTCCAGCCGTCTTATCTACCCCAGCCCCACCCCAGCTCACCCCAGCCCCCACCCCATCCTAGCTCCTACCTCCTCAAACAACCCACACTCCGGTGAAATTTTTTACTTTTGGTCTCACCGACCCTGCAACGACCCCTAACCTCACCACGGTTCCACCCAATGCCCAACCCCACCAAATCCCACCCCATCCTCACCACGCCCCACCACGCCCACCATCGAACACCATCTCACTGGCGCAAATTTCGGTTTTTCGCTCTATTCCGCCCTCACGTCCCGGCCGCACCTCGCCTACAACTCCTCAACCCAACCCAATCCATCCCACCCACACCATATCCGCCAAACCCCACCCCATTCCCACCCTGCCCCATTCCACCCACCACCCCACCTCTCCCCACATCACTCAACTCCATCCTCTGGGGTAAATTTTGGGTTTTCGTTCCTCCCACAGCCCAACGTCTCCCCACACTTGCCCTGCACAGGTCCCACCCCATACTCCACCCCAACAAACCCCATCCACACCCCGCCCCATTCCACCCTTCCCGCCCCACCTCATCCACCCAACCCCACCCCTGGAGTAAATATTTTTTTGTTCCACATCACCCAATTCCACCCTCTGGGGTAAATTTTGGATTTTCGTCCCACCCGCAGCCAAATGTCACCTCGCACTTGCTCCACCCCTGTTCCACCCCATACCCCACCAAACCCAACCACTTCCCCACCTGCTCCGCCACGTCCCACGAGAACTCCACCACAATGGAGTAAATATCGGTTTTTCACCCTGCTCGACCGTCCAACCCTGGCTCCGACCCGCCCCACCTCCTCCCCAACCCACCCACCCCACATCATCTCCCCACCCCACCACGCCCTTAACACTCCACACCTTGCCCAACCGAACCCCACATCATCCCCAACCCGTCCCTGCCAACTCCTGCCCTCTGTTGTAAATATTGGTCTTCGCCCTACTCTGTCGTCCAACCATAACTCCACCCTGCACCCCACCCCACCAAGCCCCACTTGCCCTACCCCATCCCCTACCAAACCCCATCCTCCTTCACCCATTCCAGATAAACCCAGACCCCATTATCAGGGGTAGATTTCGGTTTTCACCCTCTCAGCTCAGCCCAACTCCATGCTTTGTTCGCCGTATTCTACGGTACGAGATATCTCGTACTGGGCGCCACAGGACGCAAAAATTGGTACGAGTTAACTTGTACTGGGCGGTGAACGTGTTAATCAAACTTTGTAATGTTTTCAAAGAAAGTAATTAGAGTCAATCGAACGAAAGACATATATGCAACGTCGATTAGTAGCCTAGTTTGAAATCTTCTAATAAGTCCAACATTTCTTCAGCATTTTTTCATTAATCCAACTGTTATTTCAGATTGTAAAATCATCATCCAGCTTCCATTTCTTAGGCGTTTTTCATCAATCCAGCTTCTATTCCAGATCTAAAAATAACTTCATCCAGCTTTCTATTTCTCATGCGATGCTTTCGTCAATCCAGCTTATATTTCACCTGTAAAATAATCTTCATCCAGCTTCCATTTCTTAAGCGTTTTTCATCAATCCAGCTTCTATTCCAGATCTAAAAGTACCTTCATCCAGCTTCTATTTCTCATGCGATTCTTTCGTCAATCCAGCTTATATTTCACCTGTAAAAGAATCTTCATCCAGCTTCCATTTCTTAAGGTTTTTTTATCAATCCAGCTTCTATTTCAGATCTAAAATTACCTTCATCCAGCTGTCATTGTCCACACATAGCATAGGCATTCATAAACCTGTTTGCGTATATCTCTTTCAGCTGCCGTCTTTCACCTACCTTTTTAATTGACCACTCAGATCGTATCCGCTGCGAACGTTCGATGTTCGCCCTTTTGATTGTCGCTCTTTTGTTTGGTCGCCCTTTTGATCGGCGCTTTTTCGAACAGTCGCCTTTAAAATAGGCGCCCTTTTGTGGTCGCCATTCTGTTGTTCGCCCTTTGGAAGTCGCCCTTTTGATAGTGAACCAGGAAAGAGGATATTAAGAGATTGTGAAAACCTTTGAGATGTGGATATGGGGAAGGATGGGAAAGGTAAGCTGGACGGAGCGAGTGACGAATGAAGAGGTGCTACAAAGAGTAGGAGAAAAAAGATCACTGATGACAACTTTAAGAAAAAGGCAAAAGAACTGGATTGGACTCATATTAAGAGGAGACTCCCTCTTGAGAGAAATCATAAAAGGAAGAATGGAGGGGAAAAGATAGAGAGGAAGACTGAGGCAGATGATGCTGGGATGGATGGTGACTGACGGATACAACAAACTGAAGAGGAATTAAAGCACTGCAGCGAAGAGAAGAATGGCATCATTGGAAGCTGCCGAGTGGCAGAGAACTTAAAGAAGAGAAGAAGGCCTAAGCTTATAGATGTGCTTCAAATGCAATCATCAATTTCTTTGACCTGCCAAATAAAATAGTTCCATGACCCCGACGCGACCTGCCGAAATTTTAGGGCTGGCGCCGCCACTGCCTAACGAACAAGTATGTTTTTAGCATGGATTTAAAAGAGTCCACTGAGCCGGCCGATCAAATAGCAAGAGGAAGTCTGTTCTAGCATCGAGATCCAGCAGCCGAGAAAGCACGATCGCCCAAGCACGTTCTCATCCTCCGCACATGCAAATCGGTCTTCTCAGATGATCTGAGCCGAAGACTGGCCGCGGAGAAATGAGTCTCTGTGCAACAATAAGTGCTGAGTGTCTGTAATGTCACTAGAAACTTCTACTCCGATGACCTGCCAGCTGAATAATTCTGAATCTGGACAATATGGACTGAGTTTAGGTACTGTGGTTGGCTAGAGACATCAGTGTTTTGTAAATGGTGAACCCCAATTTTAAACAAATGCTTTGCTGAACAGGATGTCAGTGCAAAGATTTCAGTTAGTTGACTATAATGCTACAGTTGGCAAATTGTTTTGCTTGTAGGTGCAACACTGTTATAATGGTGTTAGAGCAACATCAATGAAAAAGTCAGTTGAAGCAACGTCCGATGAAACTGATGAAAGAAACATCAAGCCTCTGTTCGCACTTCATGCGAAAAACAACTGATGAGCAGACACGACAACATTGCAGATGGTCTGCGTCTTTCACAGACAAACATCAATCAGAAGTTTATTAACTGTAATGAGCAATGTGAATTTGAATTCAAATTGATGGCCCTGACTGTTTTTTCTACTTTGAAGGCTTCTGGTTATACCACATTTCACTCTAGAGTAGATGGCTTTTCATTGGAGATTTACGATACCAATTTTATCAATTTAAGATTTTACATTTAAAACAAATAATATTAATAATAAAAATACAGATAATACAAAAACTTCCCAACGTGTTTCTCAGATACCCTCTCAGGAGTACCAGGAGACCAGTTTTATCAATTTAAGATTTTACATTTAAAACAAATAATATTAATAATAAAAAATACAGATAATACAAATACTTCCCAACGTGTTTCTCAGATACCCTCCCAGTTGTATGGCATTTGGTCTTGAATGTTTTATTTTAGGCTTGTGTCTTGCTACTGAAACTGTTGGTCTTGAAATTGTGGTTTTCCTAGTAACAAATTTTACCAGAAGTAACTAAGTTAACATACAAGCACATGAACTCAATATGATCATCTCAGTTTGCTGTAGCTTGCATGTAAATGCCAACTTATAAATGGAGTACAATGATGGCTGCTAATTAATTTGACTTACTGGGTAGTGACCTTATTTTACTCACTTAGTTAGTAACAGAGGACTTCTACTTAGCCCATAGCTTTAAAATATTTTGAATATTGAGGTGCCTAAATTTACTGTTAACAAGCGTGCACACATTGTCGTGAATTCATGTCCAGGTGCTGATGCTGATATATTAGATATTCGTTCATTCATTACGAGGATTCATATAGCACCTTTTCAAGGTTGATACTCAGGAGTGCTCCCAACCCAGCCTCGACTAAAGAGGACAGTGTTAAAATCGCAGTAGAACATGTTTAGCAGATATGAATACAGCGCTACAACAAGCGACCTTTTGGGTGGAGCGTATTTGGGCTCGTCAATGTAGTCACACGAAGGTCAGACGTATGTGACCAGCAGAAAAGGGATGAGTACGGTTAGGATTACAAGGGGGCAGTTTCGAGAGGAAATGATGAGTTGGCGAGAAGGACTTACACAAGTCGAGTCGTGCATTAATGCTAGGAAGAAACCCTAGTGGTCGGTGCCAAGTTAGAGAACAATGCTGAGAAAACCGAATTGGAATACGTTCTTTTATATTCAATTTGTAACAACATGTTAGAGGGGACCCTTGGCAGCAGACACAACTATGGAGGTAGCGCATTTTTCCCAGATCAGCTATGTAGATATATTTAATTCATTCATTCTGAAAACTTATATAGCGCCCCTTCAAGGCGCTCCCAGCCCAGCCACAGCTATTTGATATAAACTATGTCATTATGTATATAAAGACACTTAATATAGGACTTTTTGCAGCTCATAGGAGAATTACGCCTATGAATAACTCTAACAGATATAAACAATTGCATTTTAGGATAAATGCACTTGTATGCAAATATAATTTCAGACTGTTCTAAAAGTATGGCTAGAATATCACTTGATGATCGCAGGCAACAAGGAGGATTGAAGGAGTTAGTAGTGATTGAAAGTGTATATATAATTTATATATATATATATATCCTTTTAATGAGAAAAACAGGTTGACAAGACCGCAACTCAATTAGGTACAAAGGACTGCAGAGCTTGTTCATAGTGGAACACAAAGCTAAGGGCTTTTGGATGCATTGCAACTTGAATTAAAGGTCTGAGAGCAGGCCCAGATTAAGGCATGTTCAACATGTTTGGCTAAACAGGGGCCCCCACACATTATGTGTAGGGGTTCCCCACGTGACTCGTCCAATAGGAATATTTTTAATTATTGTTAATTCTAATAATAAAAAAGAGTAAAAAATCGCGGAACACATTGTCAAATTGTTTGAAAACTACTGATTTTAACATATTTTTAACATACTTTTGTACATGTGTGGGCTCCTATTGGAGTTTCCGTTACCAGGCTGATTGATCTTAAAATCAACCATAAGCGCTAATAAGAGCTATGATTTTGAAATTGCTTATTTAAACACTTGTTACCTTACTCAAGTGCATTTTGAAATGGCATCATTTTAATTATTATGTGCACTGTACGGTATACACTCTGTTTTTAAGATTTTAGTCTACTACTGGTGTTACTGCAAACTTTATGTATGTTTGTAATCAGTGGTAGCACTACAGCAGGACAAATGAGTCAGATGACCTGGTAAAAGCCTTTACACGGGTCATTGTCCTGCCACAAGACTGCCCGAATTTTTCCCTGCCAAGAATTTCTTTGGGTATAAATCGCTTCTGTGCGCTGTTTACTTGTACGAGTGCCCTGGTTAAAAAGAATCTGACCAGGGCTTAATCAAGGGTATACGCGGGTATACGGCGTATACTTACCTCCGGGAAAAAACAGCATCGTATACTCATCGCGAAAAACCAGGGTATACGCGGGTATACAGCGTATACTTACCTCATAAAGGGCGTGTGGGTATACGCACGAGACTATGTAGGTGTATTTTTCACAAATTCCGGAGCGAATGACTAAAAAAAAAAAAGGTCATCAGCTTTTTCGGACGGGAAAATTGGGTAAATTTTTAAATTTTTTGCCGGATGACTAAAAAAATGTTTAAAAAAAGTCGTCAGATTTTTTGGACGGGAAAATGGGGAAATTTTTTGCCGCCAGATGACAGCCGCCAGAAATTTTTTGCTCGAAAAAGTCGGTTTTTCTCTCAGTCAGCGTGTACTCACCTCAAAATTTACCAGTACAGCCCTGAATCTGACCATGAATCCCTCTTACATGTATATTAAACCATAAAAGATGTATACTTTGACACTAGACTGGAATATTACGAGCTGTTGATACTGTAAAAAAGAAGGAACGAATTAATGACAGACGAATGTTGATTCGTTGAATATAATATGTTTTGCGTCTCCTTTTGTCGCACTTCTGTGAGGTTGGGGCCCCAAATATTTACTGAACAGGACCTCACATTTGTTAATCCGGCCCTGTCTGAGAGACCAAGAAAAACCGAATTAGCATAATCAAGGTGAGAAACAAGGGACCAGGCTAGTTTGTGACTTGTTCATAGTCGAAGCCAACCTGAGGTGACATATTGCCATATGACAGAAAAAAGATTTATATATGCTTGTTATGTGTTGTCAGAATCTGAACTTACTTTACTGTCCAAGATCGCCCAAAGCGTTTGACAGTGTCTGATAGTGGTGCAAATATTAGTCACTTGGAGGTATTAAGATTCATATATAAATAATATATACTATTGATATATTTGCATCTGCGGTCTTCCAAAGAATGAGAACAGTGTGGAGATCAGGAGCAATACATAGTGACACGAAGATCCGACTGTATTCGTCGTTGGTGTTGCCTGTGGTACTATATGCGAGTGAAACATGGAAGACAACAGCAAAGACAACAAAACAACTAAATGTCTTCCACCGGAGGTGTCTACGATCAATCCTGGGCATCTCATGGAAGGTTCACATCAGAAATGAGGAGGTGTTGAAATTGGCGGGATCAAGAGACCTAGAGTATATCCTCATGGGGAGAAGAGGAAGGTTGCCAGGGTACATTCTTAGACTACCAAAGGAGAGGATTGCGAGGACGGCGATAAGATGGGTGCCGGAGGGTGGAAAGCGAAGAAGAGGCAGACCAAGAAATACATGGAGACGTGCATTCAAGGGAGACCTGGAGAGAATGGGACTGGGTTGGGACGAGGCGGAGGAAGTAGCTGGCGACCATGAGGAGTGGCGAAGACTTGTTGACCAATGCTCCGATCGGAACAGGAGGAACTAAGTCTAAGTCTAAGTAAGTATTATTATTTTATATAACCATGAAATAATTGTAATTTTTTTAATACATATTTTATTTATTCATTTATTTTATTTATTTCTCTGTTTCTATAGCACCCCTTCAAGCACACTACTCAGAGGCGCTCCCGACAACAGCGCAGACACTGCATCGGAGTTTCACACCGAAGCGCTTGAGCAATTGCGAGTGAAGGACTTCCTCAAGGTCCTTAAACGGCGGCTTGAGGTGGATTCGAACCTGAAACCCTCCAGCTCCAAGGCAGCGATGCCACCACTACACCAACGTGCCCCACAATATTATTTATTATACATGCACACTTATGCACCTATAATAACAATGGTTTATATATCTTGTGGTAATCATGCGAAATTACAATTTTCTAGTGGCAGGCTATGTAATATTGAGATAGCTCCGATACTGCATTGTATGGTTTGACTAGGCATATTTTACTCTAATCTATCCTTACCTTACTTACTGTAAATTAATTTGGACTTCTACCGACGATTCCCATCTCCATGCCTTAAGGATCCTGCAAAAAAACATACAAGTAATCACTAAATCCACGGTTAACTGTCATACTGGGTCCCCTATTTGCTGAACATAAACTCCTAAATATTAAGCAGATTAGATTTGAATAGACATGTTAGTTTATGTACCTATGCACCAATAACCTTCTTCCAGAGGCGTAGCGACCGCCCTCCGTACCCTCCGACCGGAGGGGGCCCCGCAAGGAAGGGGGCCCCGGAAAGTTGCCAAAAATGTAAGGTGTAACTATATAGGAAAGTGACATTTATTGACGCTATTGCACAATCCATGTTCGGAAGCACTGTCGGAAAGACTTCAGCAGCAGCCAATACTGAATGCATGCACATTGCACACTGTAGACCTATGTATACGTTAGATGAGCATTGTATATTGTACAAATATATTAAATACCGCATAATCCGCATTTCATTTTCTCATTGTAAGGGACCCTAAGAGCCAAATTTTGACCACTGAAAATGTAGCAGAGTTTTCAGATGTGCAGTACTAGATCAGGGCACTTTAAATTGATGCCAATACTAGAAATTTTTTAGCTACTAAATAATTATCAGATTTAGGGCTTAATAATAATACTAGCGAAACGAAAATACTTAGAATAAGCACGTTACAGAATAACGTACATCGCATACCAGTTTCTGCATTGTAAGTGGCCCCGCCGCCCCGGACTTTATGGTCGGAGGGGGCCACGTTGTTTGTTACTACGGCCCTGCCTTCTTCCTTCGCTTCCTACTTCTCTCCAACATTGCATCCTGGACTCACTGGAGGTAATAGAGAAATCAGTATTATTTTTGCAAAAACAAATGTTCAGAAATTCTTCATTAAATTCCAAGGCCCTGTCATATGGAATAATCTCCCAATAGACATTCGAAAGGTACCTGGTAACTAGCTTCTCTCATTTCAAACATATCTTACGTGTGCACACAATGTGCTTTGTTTTCTGAAAATAGTATGAGTAATAATATAATACACTCATGCTATTAATGGTTATTTTTTTCTCTTTCTTTTTGATGGGTTTATTTTTTTAATATCTTTTCTGTGTTTTTTCTGTTGTGTTTGCTTCTGTACCTAAAATTGTCTTTTTGTTTCTTTGTTTCATAGTTAAGTAAGTTTGATGCATTCTAACTTTCCTTCTCAAATCTCAATGGTGATTAGGCCCCTACCCCTTTTGGTGTGCCTATTGCTCCCACGTTGTTATTCTGCCTACTCTTTATGTGAATTTGCTTAATTCTGATTATGTTTATATTTAGTTACATGTACGTATGATTCTAATGGGATCAATAAAAAAATGTCTAATAGTCAATCTGGGTTAATGGGATTCTGTGTGAGTCCATTGGCATACTGGGTATTGTATGTGTATGCGCTCCTACCAATTGCCGTCTCTCCAACCTCGACCTCGCCTCTGAGCTCGAGCTGCGTCGCCTCATTCTCTGCTCTGAATTGGATGCTTTGCCACCGTTTCTCGTACAGGAATCCGTCGACATCTTCCTTGCTTTACTGACTCATGAGTAAATGCCTCGCTTTGTGACGGCATTCTACCGGCTTATCAGAAACGGTCGATCGTCACGCCGATCCTGAAACAGCCGGGACTACCCTCTTCTGCCATCTATGATCTAGCTGTAGGCTAATGTTACATTCATGTCTAAAATTATTGAAAAACTTGTTGCTAGTCAACTGTTTAGGTACTTGGACTCAAATATGCTTCTACCACCGTACCAATCTGATTTTCGTAAGGGGCACTCCACCGAGACCCTTCTTCTGCATCTTCTCTATGATGTTTACAATGCTATCCATAGATCGCAGGTAACTCTTCTGGATCTCTACGACGCGAGTGCTGCTTTTGACACTGTCGATCATAATATTCTCATTCGTCGACTTTCTACTTCTTTTGGCATCTCTGCTCTGCCCCTTGACTGTCTAGCATCTTATCTAGCAGACCGCTCCTCTTCCACTGTCTTTCACTCCACTCATTCCCTCTGGATCCCCGTTCCAATCAGCCTTCCACAGGGCTCTGTTCTTGGGCCCTTGCTCTATATCCTTTTCACTGCGGACTCACCCGGTTTGCTCTTTGCTCGCTTCTTGCTCATTGTGAAGTCACTCCTACGCTGATGCTGTCCAGTCATATGCCCATTGCTTTGCTGTGGACGCAGCCAAAACTGTCCGCCTTATGGTCTGCGCTTCTGACACCCTTACTTCTTGGCTTTCGTCAAATCGACTGCAACTGAACTTTTTGAAGATGCAATTCATATGGCTGGGAACTCGCCAGCAGCTGGCCAAGATTGACTTGGCTGCTCTCGCACATGAGTTTCCCCTTGTAACCTTCTCTACTTCTGTTCGAGACCTTGGAGTCATCTTAGACCAAGAACTCTCCTTCTCCAAGCACATCTCTTCCCTGTCACGTGCCTACTATTACCAAATTTGACAGCTGCACGTCGTTGCTCGCTCTCTCTCATTCACTGCATCTTCTACTCTTGTCCATGCCTTTGTCTGCAGCCGCTTAGATTACTCCTCTCCTCTCCTGCTCCTCTCTTTATGTTGGCCTCCCACAGGTCCGCCTGAACTCCTTGGTTAGCGTTCTTCGACCTGCAGCACGCTTGGTTGGTGGCATTTCCCGGTTTGCTCACGTTTCTGTCTTCATGATGGTCGACCTCCACTGGCTCCCACTGCAGCTACACATTGCTTATAGAGTTTCCTCTATTGGTTGGTGCTGCATTCTGGCTCAAGCTCCATCTTACCAATGTGAGCTTTTTACTCCAGCCTCGGTTTCTCTGGGACGTCATTGGCTGCGGTCAGCTGCCCGCGGTGACTATCTTGTCCCTTTTTGTCATACCGCTACTATGCAGCGAAGAGCATTTTCCGTGGTGGGTCCAGCTATCTGGAATGGCCTCCCTGCGGCTCTCCGTTCGCTTCCCCGTGACTCTGCTGGCTCTTTCTACCGTCTTCTCAAGACCTCTCTTTGTGATCAGGCCTGGGTTGGGAGCGCCTCTGAGTAAAGATCTTGAAGGGGCGCTATATAAATTTATGTGATTGTTTGATTGATTGATTATAAACTGGCCTGCCTATCTGATTTGATGAAACAGGAAAACTTTCAATACACTTTTCAGACTGACACATATACCCTGGCATACAACTTCCAGTCCCCTCAAAGTTTAACATAGCAGAGGTTCATGCATGAATAAATATTGTCCACCCACCCGGCACCCACCCACCCATCCTTTCAAACAAGATGGCCTCCTCTGACTATATCAATCCAAAGAACCCAACCCTGATTTAATTTGATCTGATGCCGACACATCTGGCTGGCTTGTTGTAGAACTGGCTTAGAGAACATATTATGGTGTTAACTGTTGTTACTATTTGCATGTGTTCTTATATTCGATATAAAAAAAGCACGTAACTTGATGTATAGGTTTAATAATGTTGCCACTGATATTGATATATCAACGAATAATTCAGAACAACTAGTTTGTCGTACGTAACTAGAAGACTAACTTGACCAGTTTTACAGTTAATGTAACATGTAACTTCTGCGAAAAAAACATTTTTACAGAATTTACAGTGGAGATTTAATGATGAAAGGGTTTTGCTATGCAGAATATCTTGTATGCATAATTACCAAAATTTAATAGCTATGTAAGTTATTGCCTTGAACAATCTATTCTAACATTAGCTATTTGCTTAGTGTAGGTACCTTAGGCAGCGGTCACAAGGTCTGAAAACCTAATTATGAGAAACAAGCTATTGAGTTCATTCTACATACCAGTACTCCTTATGTAGAGTTTAGCTGTCTGAGTATTTTCATATTCAATTTTATTGTGATATCCTGAGCAAAAACTTAATTTAATACGTCCCCAATATGAAGATTTCCTGGGCCAGCAGAGCAGCATGGCTCTGTAAGTAACCTAATGCATACCCGACATGGAATCACCAGACCTAGATCAAAAAATTACATTCAAAATTGGTTATAAACATGCACAACTCATAGAACAAGTCATAGTCATTGTAGATTCGGATCACAAGTTTTAACACAACTACAAAAAAGACAAACAAATTTTAACTTATTTTCTAAGTCAGATAGCACATGCGTTTTCAGCTTCATTTTCAGTAATTCTAGATAAGCAAACCCAGTTTTGATGTTTTATCGACTTTTAAACAGTTTCTACAATGTCAATCACTTATGTTCAACACCTATACATGAGAAGTCGTAAGTTGTAAGGTTAAATGCTTTCTTACACATAATACTTTTCTTGTTGCAGTGAACACTAGGCAGTGAACATTTACTTACCTGAGTTTATACGAAGTTTCTAACTTTGTAATTCCTGACACATGCAGCAGAAATGTAGAGCCATAAATTGCATGTGCAAACCAATTCATTTTATGAAGTTTCCAATAGACAATGTACGTTTTGCAAAATGGAATGGCCAAACTGATTGTGCTCGAGAACTAAATGCATTGAGTACACATACTGAGAGCAAATTATTAGGTAGGTACATAGAGTTGAGCATGTACAATTGTACATAGAGTTGAGCAGTTCATACACTCCTTGACATTTCTGTACAAAATCTCTGGACCACTTTTGTATGTTCATTACCAACTAAACAAGATACCAATGGATACATGGACTCAATGGATACAGACACACACAACCTGTTTCATAACCATCCTCTATGTCCCAGACAAAACACACACAACCTGTTTCATAACCATCCTCTATGTCCCAGACAAAACACACACAACCTGTTTCGTAACCATCCTCTATGTCCCAGACAAAACACACACAACCTGTTTCATAACCATCCTCTATGTCCCAGACAAAACACACACATAACCTGTTTCATAACCATCCTCTATGTCCCAGACAAAACACACATAACCTGTTTCATAACCGTCCTCTATGTCCTTCAAACAATATCCAATTACTGTTTTTTATTGCTGTAAGATCAGTAAAAGGTACAAAATGGTAACTATTTTATGACCTGGATAGGTTAAAACCATTCAGATTTGAATAAAAGCTCAACAAACATCCATCTTTTACTATTTTGAAATAACCAAACTAATTACGGTATCCTAGGTAATAAACTACATCTCATGTAAACACGTTACAAATATCTATGTTCAAAGTCTACGATAGCCGTGCTCACAAGCCATGTTAAATGCAATTTCATGATGTAAGCATAATTAGTAGACTGCATAGGACCATGATCGTTCTAATCAAACAATGTTTTAAACTGCATTACAGAAAACAGACTGGTCCAATTTCCAAACTGAAGGCTTGGTTGTTTTGACCAATATCACTTAATGCCATGTCTTCGACTGGAAGTCGAGAGGCCCGGTCTGCGTAGAACTCAAACACTGTTTTCGCCCAAGTATTCTGACGATGCTACAGAAAGAAAAAGGATTTAACTAGCAAATTCTGTGTAGGAGATATTCTTACTAATAATTATCAATTTCTTTAGTGCAGGTTGGGAGGACAAGAGAGCATATGATAGATAAAGTATTTGAAACATAAATAGGTAATGAATTTGTAATTGCAGTCACAGATTTGTGAAAAGCCCTTGCGAACATTAACTACGGGTTCTTTAGCAAAACCTCGATGCGGACTTGCGTGCATTTCATACCTCTGCACCTAAGAATATTATCAACTATCTTCGTAATTCAAATTCGCTTCCTTCCTTCAAAGAATGACTCGAAACTACTAAAAATATTTCTTCTTGACTTTCAAGTACTTAGATATCTAACTGCATCTTCTATGTGCCTCAGATTTGGTGGGTGACACGACAACTGGTTCACCGACAACTGGTTCAGCGACAACTGGTTCACGGACAATTGGTTCACCGACAACTGGTTCACGACAATTGGTTCACGAATATTGTTGGAGCTGGATTGATGAAAATATTCATGCTGAAACTTGAGCTGGATTGATAAAAATATTCTGTCAATCCAGGTCCAATTTAAGCAGTAATCTTTTCATTAATCTAGCTTCTATTTAAGCAAGAATATTTTTATCAATTCAGCTCCAATTTAATGAAGAACATTTTTATCAATCCAGCTCCTATTTAAGCAAGAATATTTTCATCAATTCAGCTCCACTTTAATCAAGAACATTTCTATCAATCCGGCTCCAATTTAAGCAAGAATATATTCATCCTGTTCCGATTCAAGCATTGCATTTTCATCAATCCAACTCCTTTTTAAGCACGAATATTTTCATCAATCCAGTTCCAGTTTCAGCAAGAATAATTTCATCAATCCAGCTCCATTTTGAGCAAGAATATTTTCATCAATCCAGCTCCAGTTTGAACAAGAATATTTTCATCAATCCAGCTCGAATAATATTGTCGTGAACCAATAATATTGTCGTGAACCATTTGTCGGTGAACGAATTGTCCGTGAACCAGTTGTCATTGAACCAGTTGTCGGTGAACCAGTTGTTGGTGAATCAGTTGTCGTGGAACCGATTTGGTGTGACCTTGCTCATGCTACACATTTAATTGAGGACAACATATATCCACTATATATCAGTATATCGACTGCATTGACAAACGCCTAAACAATCATAAAGTTTATACATCCATTCGAACAGTGCTATTGAAATTCAACTTTTGTATGCATTACGTATTAGAAAATTTATTCAGTTGAAGGAAGCTAAACCTGATTCACTACCTTTAACATTTTGGTGCCTCGACAAGGGTGCTGACTTTGTCAACAGGTGTACAGTCATAGCAATCACCTCTTCACATTTCTTTTGAATCTTATTTTGTAGGGCACGTTGTTAGGCTAACAACCAAACTAAACCTTTAAATTATTATTATTATTATTGTTTGGGTTTTTTATCTGGGAGGAGTTGAAAATGGAGAGTTAAAATAACAAATAAAAGCATCAGAGAAAGGACTGGACAGGAAAAATGGAGCTTAACATCAGAAAGAGGCGACTGAAGTGGATGGGGCATGTAGGCTATCAAGAATGGGGCAAGAGAGGAGAGCAAAACAAGCAACAATCTGGACTTCGGAGGGGAGAAGTGGTAGAGGGAGGCCAAGAAAGAACAGGATGGAGACTATTCGAGACGATTTGCAGGGTCTGGAGATGACGTGAAAAGATGCTGTCGAAGTGAAGAGAAACAGAGTGGAATGGAGAAACTGCATTGCCCGATGTGCAGAGCTGCACGGGAAGGACTAAGGTTTAAGTAAAGAATAGTTTATGGTGTTACCTGGCATTCATCGAGTGAAACGGAGTAGCTCAGTTTTTTATTGAGTGCTTTCAATTCTTTGTCGTCCGATGTCATAAACTTTGCAGCCAGATCGTAAGATTTCAAGGCTTCGGCATCATAATATGCTACGGAGTTACGGCAGTTGTACGTTATATTCTGGTAGGCGGTTGCGCTTAGCAGCTGCAGGAAACGAAGCTGGGCTTTGTCATCCGTATATGTAAACTTAACAACAAGAAAAATCGAACAAATTTCTCTGAAAATAGAATTCTTGCATTTCCTTACCATTGCAGTCACAACATTGTTTGGAAACCGACATTCCAAGAGAAGTAACTGTATTCTTAATTGCAACAGAACCTTTCAATAGGATCTAGTATTAAGTCATCTCCAAAGCTGAAATGAGGGAATTTCTATGTTAGTGCCATGCTCTGTTTGGGGAATGTGTTTTGTTTGTATGCGCACTTGTTATAGGCTTATAGCGCCTCTTCCAGCCCTCAACCGCTATTCAGAGGCGCTCCCAACTACAGCACAAACACTGCATCGGAGTTTCACGCCGAAGCGCTGAGCAATTGCGAGTGAAGGACTTACCCAAGGTCCCTACGCGGCGACTTGAGGTGGATTAGAACCTTGAGCCTTCCGGCTTCAAGGCAACGACGCCACCACTACACCATCGCGCCCCGATGTGCCAGATCTTACTGATGCACCTCTTTCGGAGCATGTCAGCTCAATGGACGGGCAGAACAGCTGGAGTTTTATGTCTAATACGGGATACTGTTATCTGAGGACAACATTAAAAAATCAATGCTCCTAAATATCATGAGCACATGTCACCCATATTACATTCATTAAAATGTTGCCCACTAAGTAGATGATCAAACTTAAATGTGTCTTATAATTTGCATGGCGCTCTTGTGAGGTGTTACATGTATTGATACTTACAGACATCTTACACTACATCTGACTTTTAAAGCAACGTAACTCAATGCTCATCCCATATCAAAAAACATTCTAATACTTACAGTGACACCTTTATTCAATTCACTGAACCATTCACTGTTTTTCTTCTTCTTAGATAACGATTTTCCGCTGGTGCTCTGTTGATTATACAAAAAAAAACTATGAAAATTCAATATTTAGACTATTTCAGAACATTTGCTGTAGTTTTATTGAAAATTTTCTCTGTTTACAGCAACGTAACTCAATGCTCATCCCATATCAAAAAACATTCTAATACATTCTAATAAATTATTGTACTGCAAAATATTCGTCTGCTGGTTCTTGTTTTAGTTTGTTGATTAACTTCCTGCTAAGCAGCATCCTTGTCATCAATCCAGCTTTCATTTAGGCTTCACCTTTTTTATACACTCCCAAACATTGGATCATCAATAGTCTAAATACGTCTTCATGCTCGAATCTCTCTTCATGATATTAAGTGGTATTATTATTATTACAGAATGCAACAAAGCCAATTGCTGACACAATGTCAGTGTCCTAATGTACACTGTGCGCAGATCATCTATCAGTTTACTTATCTTCCATCACCACACCCTGCTGCTCTGCTAAAAACTGCTCTTCTCTTTGCACAGCAACTGCTGGAAAGTACGCTACTGTTAGTACAAGCAACTTGTCTTTTTTTGCATATACACAGATGCTAGTCAATCTATATGGGCCTCTCTACCTACGTCTTCATGCTCGAATCTCTCTTCATGGTATTAAGTGGTATTATTATTACATTTTTAATGCATGCAAAGTCACATTGATGCGAATCAGAGGTGTAGTTAGTCAGTCTTAATGAGACTGTCTTTCACTCTAAACTGAAAACTTATCTCTTCCAGACTACCTACGACTAAGAGTGTAGGACATTTCCCCCTGGACAAACACTCCCCGGACAAAACCCTCCGGACAAAAACCCCCGGACAATTGCCCCCTGATTTAGCCTATGACATCAGTGCTATGTCAAATAGTTAGTGTCATCGGGGTGAGCACCGTCGCTGTCATTCAGTCGTTAACTTATAACTTGTTAGTGTCGTTCAGTCACTCCGATATGAAGCTAATACATGTTGGACAGCATGAATCCTTGTCATCAATCCAGCTTTCATTTAGGCCAAAATTCGTTCCATCCAACTTCTATTTAAATAGCAATTATTTTTATCCATCCTGCTCCAATTTAACCCAGAATATTTTCATCAATCCAGCTCCAATTTAACCAAGAATATTTTCATCAAATCCACCTCCAATTTAAGCAAGAACATTTTTATAAATCCAGTAATAATTTATTTTGTATCAGTCCGGCTTCTATTTAGCGAGAAATCTTTTCATCAATTCAAGTTGCGTACTTAGGATCGCCATTTCACAGTAATAACACTTACACGCAATACCATGGGGTTTTGTCCTGCCCTAGCGGTTTTGTCCGGAGGGTTTTGTCCAGGGCGGGAAATATCCGTGCCCCATGGCTTCCCGGTTTTTCAATGTGCACTTCTGAGCTTGGTAAGGACGGCATTACCATATTACACCTGAGATTGCAATCGCAATCATGCATTTATATAGCGCCACTTCAAGAGAGGTGCTGACACCAAATCACAATCAAAGAGAATGGTTTTCCAATGCTGGCGGAGAAGGGGCACAAAAAGACACAGAAGTTCATTACCGAGAGTATTAGGTAACTTGTTCCAGACAGAAGGACCATCAAAGCAAAGCTTTTATGCAGCACTGTGGAAGTTCGAGTCATAGGGACAATCAGGTCACCATGCGTAGCGGAGCAAAGAAATCTAAGGCCTGGAATGGATAGCACAGGCACATAAAGCTCCCTAAGATAAATCGGAGCTTGGCCAGTTAGACAATTACGCATGATGCCACTGGTCATGTGACTGCCTTTTCATCTTGGTAGTATCTGACGAACTGTAATATTTCCATAGTTAAAGCAATTTTAATCTGAAAGAAAGACCAACTGACTTTGCTTGGTTGCTTGGCATTAAGACACGTCTGCTGGGTTTTCATGTTGCAATAGGCTTCGATTGCATCAGCAGGGTTTCCTTGATTCGGATCTATCATATAAAGCCCTGTTTAAAACAAAGACGAGCAATCATTGACGTTATTTAGTAATATCTTTTTCATTTCCACTAAGAACTTAAGAAGTCGCAAGTATTGTGCATTGACACTTTAACAACAACTTGTATTGGTTTCCCAGTTGCTGATAATACATGCTCATCCAAAATGAGATGTGTTGCAAGGCACAAAGCTAGTGTAAAACATCACACATGTAGGCAGAAACTGGGGCACATTTTGGTATATGGCCAATAAGCCGATTGGGTTACCAGCAAAAAACTGAGCAGCAATAATCAACTCTGCTGGTGACAAAGGTACAAGGGCCATAGCAGCACGAAACTGACGGAGCTGGTAGTAACAGCTTCATGTGACGAAGTTGACATGTTGAAAAAGACTAAGACAAGTGTCACCCCAAGGTCACAAACGGTATGCGAGAAAGCAGTAAAATCTCAGCCAATTGTCTGTGACCACCAAGTCAAATGAACCTGATTTTGCATAGATTTGAGGCCATCCATCAATGGCAGAGCCAATCATCCAAACAGAGGCCAATGCATCAACTGCACAGCATTTAACGTATTCTTTAATATCATCAGCATGTAGCTGGTGCAAGAGTCCACATAACCATAGCAGGGAACTACATCAGACACGCAAAGACCCAAAACCATTCCCTGGTCAGTGGTCAAGAACAAAATCAATCAACAAGATCAATCCAAACATAAGATATCTGATAAGTTTGGTCTATGTAACAGATAACAGCCGCTCACAACAGAACAACAATGGAACAATACAAATAAAGAAACCTTACCGCTCTCATAGTCTGGGTGCCTTGCAGCTAAATCTTTGCATGTTCGTGCTGGTGCCTCTTTTGTGCCTTTTGGATCTTTCAGGGAATGGATACTTCTTCCCATTTCTTGAAGCATGTCTAAAAGTTTGCTATTACCCTGGAACAATCACAATAATGTTTCACAATTACTTTTTCAATATGCTATATGAAATAACATATTAACTCTAAGACTCACAACATTTTCATCCTACTCATGCAGTTCGGTTTTGAATTTTAAAAAAGAAGGTTATAATCGGAATCAACTATTTGAGTGTCTGGATGATCCACATGAGAGCATGTTTAGGACTGCACAGGATTCAATATGTTAAAGTCTCTGAAACCCCACTGGTTACCATTGGTGGTGGCTAATAGAACTGTGGAAAATTTGGGGAACGGACATTAGCCCCCCTGGACAATGTGGACATTATCCCCCGGACATTATCCCCCGGACATTAGCCCCCAGACATTATCCCCCCGGGGTAGGACATTATCCCCCCAGTATATGATATCATTACCTAAAAGTGATGCACAAAGTGTAATTAATGGGCCTAAGTTAAATGAATATCTATACATTGCACATTAGTTTAACATCCTGTAGGAATATGTTAAGTTAATTGAAGGTTTAATATGTATATTATAAGACAGTTTAAAGGTCTGAAACGACGCTAAGAAGTCAACGAAGCTCATACGTAAATGTCGTTAATAAACCTTCGTTGTAGCCATAACTGACACTAACAAGTAGGCCTGCTTAGGCTACTGTATACGATTCCCATTTGTTCATTTCAGTTATGTATTGAATCTAATTTTGAATGGAAACAACGCTAATTGCCTAAGTCTACGAAGCACAGACATAGCCTAACTGACGTTAACAAACCTTTGTTGTAAGACACTAAACAAATAGACTGTATATGCCCTACATACGATTCCCATTGGTTCATTTCAAATCTAAGTCTAGGCCAAGACCTATTGATACAATAAGGACCTAAATGACACTAAGTACCTTCGTTTGCATGTGAATGCCAGTGACAAGTCTTATCGGTTGCCGCATTATTCTACGATTTGCACATAGGGGGGACTTTGTCCGGGGAGCTAATGTCCTACGCAAAATTGGGGGGAATATGTCCGGGGGATAATGTCCGGGGGATCATGTCCGGGGCGATAATGTCCAGGGGGCTAATGTCCTACAACCGGAAAATTTATATGCTTTAATGAACAAATGAAACAACACAGAAAGAAGAACTGGATCTCAGAAGATACATGGAAACTGATCGAGAAGAAAAGGGAGATAAAGTCAAAATCGGATATAGAATGCTTGTACCTCAGCTGCGAGCTGAGGTACAAGCAGGACTCCGGAGGGACAAACAAGAAGAACTTGATTCACTCTGCAAGGAATTGGAAGAAAATGCAAGCAAAGGCAACAGCAGACCTGTCTTTCAAACAATAAAGAGGCTCACAGAAAAGTTCACACCACGGCACACTATCATTGGAGACATCAATGGAAAGAAAATCACAGATCCAATGGCAGTCAACAGAAGATGGAAGGAATATTGCGAAAAATTATACGACGGAGAGGAAGAAGAAGTAGAGATTTCCTATCAAGAAAGAGAATTACCACCATTGATTAAAGAGATCAGAAGAGCGATAATGAGAACAGCGTCACAAAAGGCCCCAAGGCCCGGACGATATAGCAGTTGAATTATTAAAGTTTGGAGGAGAAATGACAATAAGCAAGTTGCACGAGATCTGCGTAGAGATCTGGAATACAGGAATATGGCCAGAGGAATGGACACAATCAACGTTCATACCGCTTCCAAAGAAAGGAGACCAGCTTCAATGCGGAAATTATAGAACAATTGCATTAGTCTCCCACGCAAGCAAGATCTTGTTGCGTGTAATACTGGAAAGAATGCAAAACAGACTAGCGGAAGAAATCGCTCCAGAACAGGCAGGATTTAGACCAAAACGAGGCACAAGAGATCAAATAGTGAACATAAGGATCATCTTGGAGAAGGCAAGAGAGAGGAAACAACCGTTGTATCTCTGCTTCATAGACTTCTCCAAGGCTTTCGACACGGTTAGGCACGACCAGCAGTGGCTGGCCATGCTTGACACGGGATTCCCACCGCAGATGTTAGAACTAATCAGAAATTTATACAGACAACAACACGCTAACGCAGCGGCGCCCCCAGGATTTTTTTCTTGTACGCACAGCCAAGGGCGGAAACAGAAAAATTTTCGTCAGGGTCGCCGAAAAAACTGATGACTTTTTTTAGTCATCAGCCTCGAATTTCCCAAAAACATACCTTTTCCATCCGCCGGAAAAAATGATGACTTTTTAGTCATCAGCCATTATTATTTTTTTAGCCTTTCAGCGCTGTACGCACTTGCGTAAGTGCGTACGCCTGCGGGCGCCGCTGCGCTAACGTGAGAACGAACGACCTCACATCAGCATGGTTCAGGGTAAAGGGAGGGGTCAGACAAGGGTGCAACCTCTCACCATGCTTATTTTATATTCTATCGGAGCAGGTGATGCGAATAGCATTGGAAGGCTTTGGGGGCGGCCTTAGAATCGGAGGGAGGATTATAAACAACCTCAGATATGCTGATGATATTGTTCTGATTGCTACATCTCCGGAAGAACTTAAAGAAATAGTGAACCGAGTAGAGAAGGCAGCAGAACAGTTCAACCTGAAGATAAATGTAGGGAAGACGAAGGTCATGACAACCACTGATGAGATTTTGACAACAGAAGTGAGCGCAGGACAGCTGGATCAAGTGGATTCATTTGTTTATTTGGGATGCCGGGTTACAAAGGATGCAAATTGCACGGGAGAAGTAAAATCAAGACTTGCGATGGGAATGACGAGTCTGGTAAATATGACGAAGATTTGGAAAAATAAAGCTGTCAGCAACAGAACAAAGACGAGACTACTGAAGGCATTGGTGTTTCCAGTGACGACATACGGGTGTGAGGCATGGACCTTAAAGAAAGAGGAGGAAAGACGCATACAAGCATTCGAGAACAAATGTCTTAGAAAAATATTAAGAGTCCCATGGACAAAAAAATTGATCAACGAACAGGTGTACTTCATAGCAGGAACAAAGCAAGAACCCACGTAAAAACAAGAAAGTTACGATACTTCGGACACGTGATGAGACAGCAAAAGGAAAGCATAGAAAACAACCTGATGACGGGACTGATGGAGGGAGAAAGGGGAAGAGGAAGACCAAGAATGGCATGGATAGACAACATCTTGAAATGGACTGGACTTTCGGGGATGAGGTTAATGAACATGGCAGGAGATAGACAACTGTGGAAAATGCTCATCCATTCGTGCAGCCAACCGTCGCAGAGCGACGATGGCGGAATGACATGACATGACATGACAAATGAAGAGTTACCACAGTACAAGTGAACTTTCGGCAGGGTAAATTGCAATTTGTAAATTGCAGCTAATTTCAGTGTTTGATAGATGCGTCTAGTAGCCTATCCTCTCTTATGAATTTTGGTTGGAGTTAGTATGTCGTCGATATGAAAATCAGCAAGCTATTTTAAATCCTGACATCTCGTACTCGGTTCAACATTTACTTTCATGCAAAATTAATTACCATTATCTAGTAACTTCTAATTGAATCAATTTTGCGCCAGAGGCAAATTTATACGTACTCCCATAATGTTACTCTGAACACCATGCTACCTAGGCCAAATAATCGCATCCTTCCTGGAAAAGATGCCTTTGCCCAAAGAAGTTTTAATATGAGAATGTTCTATTACCTTGCATACATATTTCTATTATTTATTTGTTCTTCTATTATTTATTTATTCTATAAGCTAATGTGCATTTGCTGGTTGACTAATAAAGAATATTCTTACTTACTTTACTTTTCAGCATTTATTACAGTTATGCGTCACTATAGGAACATCTAAAAAGACACACCTTAGCGCGACAACCTTGTAGGTCAACAAGGATTTAAAATATTCAACTGAACTGTGTTGGAAATATTAGAACACACTGAGGAAGTGGAAGAAGAAGATGAATAGGAGGTGAAAAAGAACAGTTAACCAAATTACAATAAGGAAGCGCCAAAATTTGCCAGAGGCTGCAAGAATGCAAAATTTAACTCTTGGAGGTTTGGACTTTCACTGCAACCAAGTAGGCTACAAAGCATTTGGCTTCACCTACGGTTTCCTCCCACCAAACTGCTATTGCTAGCGCAGAGAAAGAGCAATCAAGAAGCTAATTTATTATGGTAATCCAGCACTGATTTCCTTTTGCTGAAACCTATAATAATGCAAATTTCTGGCAAGAAAAGTTCCAGTTTGGAAAATATTCTCTTTTTTGGTTGGCAGAGTTTCACAATTAGAATTAGGCCATACATTTTGTCTGTGTTTTAATGCTATTCTGTATTTCCAAGAACAATGGCCTTAAGAAAAAATAAATGCCAATGACTGAGATAAGAGATTTTGTCGTTAATTATATAGACACCTTAAGTTACTGACTAAGACAGTAAAGTTCAAGTTTCAAGTATTTTGCACAAAAGCTATGGCAAAGTTAGAAAGAGAGAATGTACCTGAACTTCTTCGACATCAAGTGTGCTTGTATCCACATTTGCATCATCTCCCTATAAAGCACATAAAATTTAAAGCGATTACAGTATGGTAATGCATTCATCCAGTACTGAACAACCATCATCAGCATGCCACAAATTGCCACGCATGTCACCAGCCATGTTGGTCATTGATACCTTCTGTGGATTATTTTATTTACATGATTATTTGGTTACCTTCATAACACTTCTAAAGGCAAGAATATTATGAGCAAATCCTCACCACTATTGCTCTACAGAAACAACCTTAGGACTTCCTTGTTCAATACTTACTGTTAGACTTCCTGCTATGCGCTTTGTGCAAGATTTTTGTATAGGCATGACAGCTTAATAATGATAAAAGTAATAGCAATAAGAAGACGAGGAGGAGGAGGAGGAGGAGGAGGAGGAGGAGGAGGAGGAGGAGGAGGAGGAGGAGGAGGAGGAGGAACAGTTAGCAACAGAATTTTTCTTATGATAATGACAGTGTAAGATACTGCAGTTGGCTGACTTTTTTTAGACTCATTAATTGTAGATCTGATTGAAGCTTTCATTAATACGTACAAGTAGAGGATCAGGTCCTTTCTGCCGTTGTGGTGCATATCCGTTACTCCAGTCCTGTCTCTGCCCAGATGCGTAATTCGACTGACCCTGGAAAATTTAAAGATGCTCTCATAATTGTTTTTACAATACAGCCTACACGCTATAAACTGTTAAAGTACTGGTTAACTAGTAAGTCAGTGTAATGCAAGAATGACAGACATATGCTTTGAGAATTCGTGAGACACGAATTCTTCGTGAAATACCAGAGGTATACTGTGTTTTTCGCCGACACCTCCCAAAAGGGGATTAATTCGAGCCTATAGGGAAAGAAAAAGATGACAAAGTGTCTATGCGACACGCTGCTGATCGATCTATGTGTTATTAAAGTAATGGTCAAAAGGGCGCCCGACAAAAGGGCGCCGACAAAAGGGTGCCGACAAAATGGCGCCCGACAAAAGGGCGCCGACATAAGGGCGGCGCTCTTAAAAGAAATATTGTCGATGAAGAGTCGGTCTAGAGGTGATAATATTTATTAGTAAATAGGCAGCTCTACGACGATGCGACAAAGAGCAATTACTATTTAACTATTTCACACACGATGTTTGTTGATACCTAACATGCTCCGAGGACCTGGAGGAGGTGCTAAAATAAACAAATTAAGTGCAGAAGCAGTAACATGAGAGGTTCGAAATGTTGTTATCACATGATATGAGCTTCATATAAATCTAATCTAATAAAGCATTTGTAAAGCGCTTTTCACAGCAGAGCTATTCAGAAGCGCTCTCAGCGTGACAGGCCCATGAAAAAAGAAGTCTTCAAGCAGCGAAAAGATGCAGGTGAATTTCCTACAAGAAATAAAGCAAGGGAAGCAGGCAGCTCTACTGTTTGGTATCGTTAACATGGAGGAGATCGCATCGCAGAAGGGTAGGGCCATTTTTCTTGTTGGCGGATATCGAAAGGATAGAGAATGCAAAGACGGAATCATGCATGTAATGATTAAATTTCTTTCAAGGTGTAATGTAGCTTAATGATTTATGTTGCTGGTTTTCCGTGACTTCCGTCATTCAACACCTCGGCGAAGGTCTATTTTTTTAATTTTCGGCTTCGGCACTCTTGTAGATCTAATTAAAGGCTCCAATAATAAATTTTCTGTTAGCAAGATAAATTAGGAAATGTGCTGTTTCAGCAGTCTTCTATTTAAAGAAGTCTTATAGATATTAGCTGCGTTTTTTGTAAGTTTATGTCTACGTTTGAGAAAATATTTTCATTCGACATTGAACCATTATGAGATATTTAGCCGTGGTTTTAACTTTTTGTCAAATTCATAGTTTAAACAACTTTTCAACTTTACATTAAATTGCTTGTTTTTGTATTTCTCAAACAATTTCTTAGTTTCTACATCTCGTTAAACATTGCAGTCATATATACACATTATACAGTGGTGGATCACACGTCTTTTTCAAATCATTTATTTCACCCGCGATATCTTTGGCGATAATATTTCTTTTAAGAGCGCCGCTCTTCTGTCGGGCGCCCTTTTGTCGGCGCCCTTTTGTCGGCGCCCATTTGTCGGCGCCCTTTTGACGGGTCACCGTGTTGTTGTGACACACCAAACTCGAGCTGTAGAAACTGCACTTCTGAAAAATCAAACTGTGTAAAATCTATGAAGTATCGGCATCACATCCATATTTAAAAGCCAATAGAATCGGCTATAAACAAATCATATGCAAGTATGTTTTCCTAGATTAATTTATTAGTGTCTTACAATGTGGTTTAAAGCAGATACCGTAAGCGCAAATACTTACTGGAGGACCCGGTGGACCCGGTGGACCTGGCGAACCCTGAAAATGGAACACGAGTTAATTATAAATTGAACTACATTTACTGTACAGTGTACACCCACATGCAATCATGCATTTTCACATTAATTTATAATTTGTATGTGAAATTTGAGAAGAAGAGAGAGAGTGAAAGAGACACAATAAGGGAGAGAGAAAGAAAGAGAGAAGTTAGTCACTTTAGAATGACTAATGATGATGGTGGTGCTCTGCCAGAAAGCAGGTTCATTGGCTTTACGTCCCTGGGGATGAGATGAGTGAGGTTGTTTCCCGTTGCCTTCCCCACAGACAATGATGGGTAAGCAACTTGCCCAAGGTCGCTCCACAGGAGCTTGCGCCTCTGCGTCCCACACGTGCTAACCCGAGATATCTAAATATCTGAATGTCAACAACCAGCCGGGGCTTGAACCGCAGTCCGTTGCAACCAACAGACGAATGCCGATCTCGCTTACCGGTGTAGCTAACTAGGCCAGTGGAATGACTAAAATATTATACTATTCAACAGCTTGTGATATTGAAACACAGAAAGATACTCAATGCACTGAAGTCTGCTACAGATTGTACTGAAAGATGACAGTGAAATGATGTATGACGTAGCCTACGTATGAAGGGATAGGGTACATATTTGCATACGTACGTACATATGTACAGGGTGGGCCAAAGACAAAAAGATCTCGAGGTTTTTTGCCAATATCTTAACCAAAATTAAGAATTTCGAAATGAAATTTTAGAGACTTAAAGACAATTCATTTCTTCATATGATGGCCAGATTTCATCAAAAATATTTCAAACAGAACAAAAGTTATATCACTTTTAGTGAGGCCACCCACCGTCTTTTGACGATTAAAAAAACGTAACAAAAAGCAACAAAAATCTCAAATAATTGTTATCAAACAGTCTTGATATTGATAATTATTATTACTATTTTAAAATGAAACAGGGTACCAGCGTAGCTGCATGTTACTGTGAAGTCACTGCAAGATGACAATGATGTTGGCAAATAAGGAATCTGTCGGATCAATAATTTTGCTATTTAAAGCAATGAAATTCAAATATAAAAAAATGAAAATGGCTAAATTGTCAATGACAGACAAAATGTGTATTCAGGCACCTCTTGAGGAAGATCCTGGAGATTATAAGGCTATGTATGAACAACGTTTACTCTGATAAACCGTGAGAGCGCAAACATTACGAGTTAAGCTGCAGATTTCAGAGATTTTTTCTCTCGCCTTGATTATGCTAATGCGATTTTTGTTGGCATTTCAGACTATGAGTTACATAGGCTGCAATGCATCCAAAATTCCTTAGCTCGGGTTTGTTTGTATGCGTACTTGTTATAGCGCCCCTTCAAGCTCCTCTACTCAGAGGCGCTCCCGAATGCAGAGCGGACACTGCATCGGAGTTTCACGCCGAAGCGCTGAGCAATTGTGAGTGAAGGACTTGCCCAAGGTCCTTACGCGGCGAGGTGGATTCGAACCTCGAACCTTCCGGCTTCAAGGCAACGACGCCACCACTACACCACCGCGCCCCACACCGCTGCGTATCCCACTACGATCAAGTTCTTCATTTTGCTTCATCAGCTGCATTGGCTTCCTGTCGAGTTCAGGGTTAAATTTAAATTGGCCTGTTTAACCTACAAATCCATCTCTACCGGAACACCTCCCTACCCTCAGTCACTGCTTACTCCTTACATTCCTCCTCGTTGCCTGCGATCATCAAGCATGGGTCTTATAGCTAAGCCTCGATGCAGAACTGTTATGGGCTCGCGTGCATTCCATGCCTCTGCTCCCAAAGAATGGAATCTCTCTTCGTTGCTCAAATTCACTCCCTACCTTCAAAAAACGGCTCAAAACTCACTATTTCTCTTTGGCTTTCAAGCACATAGACCTTTAACTGCATCTTCCTCTGGCGGCACTATCCGCGCCTCAGATTCACACTTGCGCGCGTTATAAATTTATTTAGTAATAATAATAATTTGCCGCAAATGAACGGAGATCGGCTCAATGTCGATTGTTCTAGTTTTATTGAGAAAGCCGATGGCCCCAAATCTCCGGATTTGAATTGGATGGATTGATAATCAATTGCAGAGAGCAATGCTGGAGAAATATCACAATCTGCAACCAAAGCCAAGAGCAGTAAGAAAATTGATGGGCGCATTGGATTTGATATGGTAAGATTTGCCTTTGGAACCAAAATATTTAACACAGGACAAAGTTATACCACTTTTATTGAGACCACCCACCGTTTTTTGACAATTCAAAAACGTAATGCAACAAAAAAAAGCATCAAAAACGCGATTTGATTAAGTCACATCTCAAATAACTATTGTGAAATGAGCTTGATAGTGCTTCACAACTTGTGTTCAATGTGCCCACGACTAGTGCCAAAACTTCTTTTGAGTTTCTTTGCAAAGTTCTGGTTGACGCAAATGAACGGAGATCGGCTCAATGTCGATTGTTCTGGTTTTATTGAGAAAGTCGATGGCCCCAAATTATTGTTTGCAGCAATTGCTGCTCGTCAAAGCTGATGTTCAAAATGTCCTCCATTGGCTCGAATGCATGCTCTAACGCGGTTTCGCTATTCATTGATGGCATTCAACAATCCCTTGATCAAAACGATTCCATTCTTCCACAATTCGCTGTTTGAGGTGGTCAACGTCACGTATGCGAGTTTGATAAACGCGTTCTTGAAGGACTCTCCATATCTTATAGATCTGGGCTATTGGGAGGTCAGAGAATTGGTGAAATGAACTCTTGGAGTTTCTCTTGAAAGCACGCCACTTTTCTTTGACTCGATTAGCAGGAGCACTGTCCTGCTGGAGTATGAAAATTGCACAAGTCGTTTCAAGGCTTCGATGGACCAATTTCTGTTAGAAAATTCCTTTAAAAACCTTTTTGCTCCGTAATGTTTTTCTTCTCTCAATTTTTTTTATTAAACTCAAGTCATCTCAGATGGAAACCATTCTTATTATTGTCCCCTAACATGGAAATGACGAAATTATGAGGTCATATTTATTAATTTAGAAAGTAAGGTGCGCAGTTGCAAACAATAATTACCTACATGTTGGAAACTCAAAATGTGCTTTGCCCAAATTTGAATGTGCATAACTTCGAACTCTGTTCGTAGATTTGGATAACATTTTCGGGAAACATTGATAATTTATCCCTATTATATTCTCTGGAATTTTATAGAGTTTCCTTTAGAATTGGCAAGTATATCGCCAAAACAAAAAGGGTATTAGTTCAATTGGGACTCCGCGTATGTAGGGTACGTACGTAAGTATTTATGTACGCATATAATATGTATCCATGTATTCATTGTATGTACAATTAAACATGCAGTCCCATATTACAATCCTAAGCTGATGGTCATATTTAATCAATAATGCAGAATTTTGAATAATCAATAATCAGAATAATCAGAATAATCAGAATAATCAGAATAATCAGAATAATCAATATGCAGAATTTTGTTTCTAGGCAGTGTCATTCATTCAGATTTCCCATTTTCTCTACAGAAACCTTCTTTATGGCATTTCAGTGCCTCAAAAACCTGTCTTTGCCAGTCGAAATGATGTTGAGATAATTAGAAAAAGTTTATCAATAAGTGGACAGTGGGCATCATATATACATGACATTGTACTTGTCTCGTTTTCCCACCAACATGCGACCCCAGCCAACAGATTACAATAACATGAAATGTTACAATAACGTGGGGCGCGGTGGTGTAGTGGTGGTGTCGTTGCCTTGAAGCTGGAAGGTTCGAGGTTCGAATCCACCTCGCCGCGTAGGGACCCTGGGCAAGTCCTTCACTCGCAATTGCTCAGCGCTTCGGCGTGAGACTCCGATGCAGTGTCCGCTCTGCATTCGGGAGCGCCTCTGAGTAGAGAGATTTAAGGGTCGCTATAACAAGTGCACATACAAACAAACATATCTTGTTTGATAAGTAAGTTGGCTACATGCAGAATTTGCCTAACATACAATTTGCTGTTCGAACTCAAAAAGCAATTTAATCTTCATCAACAGAGCAACTTACCTTCCTCCATTCCTTCTTGAGTTTGTGAGGGTTGTATGTTCACGTTTGTATTGGATGTCAAGCAACTTACCTTCCTCCATTCAAAAGCAGATGCAGCATCTTCCACCATCCAACAGGGAATACATGGTTCTGGAGTTCATTTGTTGTGAGTCCTATTACATTCGGCCATTTGCCATATTTTATGTTACTTGATCCATGAACTGCAGTGTCCACCATTGGCGCCAACATACATGTACCAGAAGGGGCACTTACCACCCCACTGGAGAACTGACAAATATTTTTTTGCTACCATCGGTTTCTACGAAATTTCGTTGCAATAAAGCATCAATAATACAAAACGTGAAACGGATAAATTTATATTTAGAAACCTAAGTTTCGTTTGCGTTTTTCAAGCTTTTGCCAACAAAAATTAACATGACCATTATGCTTGCCCCTCCTGCGAAAAATCTGCGAGCACCTATGAAGGTCACTGATGCAGGCTAGGAATCCATGAGTTGGGCTGTGATGGCGACAGCTAACCAGTGGATACTTCTGATTCATTATTTATGATGACTTTTGATGCACTTGTTGACCTTCTTCGAATTGATAAATTTTTACCATGATCAGCAACCAATTTCTCTCTATCTCATCCTTTGTGGTGACAAACCATTCAAACTCATTACTGACATAATGCAAATTCTGCATAAATAATAATGTCAAACCCTCGGTTGTGCCTTCGGTCCACTCTGTCTCCTTCCATATTTGATCTGATTCTCTTCTTATCTTTTTCTAAATTCATCTGGTAGATCTATCTACTCTAATTTATCTTTTATTCTACGCTGTTCTACTCTGATCCATACCAATCCTTTCCTATATGCAAATAATTACAAGTACAGAAGCCTCTGGTTAAAGTTTTAACATCTTGCATCTCACGTATCATGCATGCATGCTTGATATGTCTTATATATTACTCTCGTACATTCCCAGCAATTTAACGACAAGCTGCATTGGTTTCCATGGTACTTTCAGTACGCTCATCCCATCAGAGGGTTAATGAATTATCCAGTCTATCGCAATATAGTTTGTTTCCGCTCCCAAATCCTCCCCCTCCCCAATTGCAGCATTATGATATCCGACAATATCAATCCTTTTTATCTGCAAAAGACACATGCATTATATGTTGCATATTTTAAATGCACTAAGTGAACACATACACAACTAATCACTTATTTATATAGGTTGAAAGAAATATGTTATATATTGATACTTACTGGACGACCTATCCCTCCAACAGGACCAGTAAGACCCTAAAAATTGAAATGTACGCACACTGTAATGCAAAATTCTACACTCAGAATATCTCCCATACAAAATGGCAATTTAATCTCACTTTATAAACTATACGTAATGCTACTCAACAACTAATTAAACTTGATTATGCTTTACTTGCCAGGCGGCTCCCTCAATTTAATTTCTCAACAAATTCTGTTACCTGGGTTCTACTCTCAATAGTACTCTTTCCTTCTCTGTACATATCTCTATCTAATCCGTCTTCGTCCAGTTTTCTTCACCTGTCACAACGATCTGTTCCCTCGCCAATGTTTTCTTCCACGTTTCGTCTTCATCAGTTCCCTACTACTGTGATTTTTTACTCATAGACCTCCAATCGATACTCAATACAGGTTAGGTTGTTTGTTTGCCCGCCTTTCTCATTGCTATCATCTTTCGACTCTCGTGACTAAACAGTGAACAATTTCACAAGTTTCCTCAGTTGCTTGGATTAGGTTTGAATCCATTCTTTTTATCTGTAAACGTTTTTGTGTCAAGCTGAGCTTGACACAAAACCACCTCAGCTATCTTATCAGGTCGTCTTCTCAGCTTCCTCTTATCCTCTTTGTTCTTTAGACCCACATGACCTTCCTATGCCTCAGTTGGTCCTTTTATGACCTTCCTGCTACAATTCATGCCAAGATTTTATCTTGGGCAATACTATTTCAGCACATTCTCATGAGATTTTTCTTTTTCAAGTTCTTCACACCGGTACTATTCTGGTTAAGTTGTACTGCAAGAGACGCTCTTTAAGTCCATAAATAGAATAGATGGGGTGCGGTGGTGTAGCAGTAAGTTCGGCGCCTTGTGACCATATTCATATAGCGTGTGGAGAGAATGAATGACAACAGTACAAATAGTAAAGTGTTATGTAGGACAAAATGTACAATGCCAATATCATGCTTTATTTGTGCCAGTCTATATAATGTAGACAACTCCGCCACAGAGGAACCTGTGCCAGTACAAAGCCTGGAAAAAGAAGGAGGGTTGATCGGTAGGGTGCAGATACTACCGATCGTAAAAACAAAACACGACAGAAATCATGGGAAAGCATGGATACGGAGAAAGTAATGAGAGAGGAGAGAGACTCCTCGAGTTCGCTACTAAGCATAACATGTTCATCAGCAACACCAGATTCCAACAGAAGGAAAGCAGGAATGGACGTGGCTGGAGACACACAAGCATGATAAATCTGAAACTGATAGAGGGAAGATGGAGTAGGCGACCCGGAATTGCAGGACATACCAAGGAGCCGATATTTTATCTAGTACTGGCCAAATTCGAGATAATACTAAAACGATCAAAAAATTAGAGGGAGTTCAAGCCAGAACAGGAGATGGAGGCGCTGAAGGTTGGGGAGGTGCAGGAGGCGTAGAGAATTAGAGAAGAAGTTAAGCATGCATGACGAGAAAGGCGAGGAAAAAGATCTGAATGGAAGAGTCAAAGACCTCAGCACGGCCATACGGCAAGCCATGGAGGCCACACTCCCGACAGTCGTAAGACGCAACAAACCGTAGATCACCAACCGCACACTAGATTTGGCAAGACAGAAAAGCAGAGACATTTGGAGTCGGAAGAGAAAGCCCTCGAATACAGATACCAATGCAACAAGGTCAAGAACGCAGCGGAAAGGATAAGGAAGACTGGTTGAGAAACCAACAAGAGGCCATAGAGAACCTAACTTCTTCTATCTTCTCCTCCGTCATCGATATGACGATGAGGCCTGTATGAATTTCCTCCAAACTTCTCTGCTTCTGATGATTTCTCCGATCTCGACCAAGCTGGTGCCCTTCTCTTTCAGATCTTCTTTGATGTTGTCCATCCAGGTCTTCCTCTGCCTCCCTCTGCTTCTTTCTCCTTCTACATGCCCATGCAGTGCAGCGTTTGGTAGTCTTTGCTCCGTCATTCTTCTCACATGACCGAACCATCTGAGTCTTCTCTTCTTGATTTTTTCTATTATTGTTTCATCGACTCCTAGTTCTTCTCTTGTTATTTCATTTCTGATCTTCTCTCTCCTGCTTCTACCTATGATTCTCCTGAGCCAGCTCATCTCTGCTACCAACAGTCTCCGTTCGTCTTCTTTCCGTAAACACCAGCACTCTGATCCGTATAGTAATACTGGTTCTACTAAGGTATGATAGAGCTTCATCTTAGTTCTGATGGATATGTTTCTTGCTTTCCACATTTTCCCCAGTTTTCCGAATGCCGTACATGCCAGTCCAATTCTTCGTTTGATATCTTCTTCGCACCTTCCGTCTTCTGTTATCAAGCCTCCTAGATAGACGAATCTGGTAACTTGTTCTAATATTCCGTTCTCTGTTCTTATCTGTAAATCCTCATGACGTTTTCCAATGACCATTGTTTTTGTTTTTTCGACATTGATTTTGAGACCCATTCTCCTACTGCTTTTATCTACCCTGCTTGTTATATCTTGTAGTTTCCCTTGTGTATCAGCTATCAAATCTATGTCGTCTGCAAAACGGAGGTTATTTAATGGACGTCCATTTAGGTTTATCCCATGTTCTTCCTCCTTCTTAGCAAGCCTCATTACTATTTCCAGTATCATATTGAACAGGTCCGATGACATGCCACATCCTTGTCTTACTCCTACTTTTATCATAAACCAGGAACCCCGAAAAGTGCTGGCTAACGCAGGCGGCAGGTGTTGGAAGGACACCTTTGGGCGAAAGAGGCCAAAGAGGCCCACCGGCCTCCTTACCCTACCGAGAGAGAACTGGTCACCACTCGGCAAAGAGACCAAGAAACCGTATGAAAATGAAACCAAACAGAAAAGTGGGCAACGACGTTAACGGGGCCTTCGTTCAAATGAACGGAGGATCCGCGTCCGGCAGGGGTGGAGAACACAGGGCCACCCAGGTCGTAAACCTGAGAAAACCCTGTACTAGGCGCGAGGAGTGCCTGTTCAATGGAAAAGAAGAGGTGTGCATTGGAACGTGGAACGTGAGGACACTGTATGCAGCGGGGCAGCTAGATGTGCTCCTACATCAACTGAAGAGGATCAAGTGGAGTGTGATAGGATTGGCGGAGGTGAGATGGCCAGGAGAAGGAGAAATCAACAAAGAAGGATACAAGATAATATATTCGGGAAGGAAAGATGGAGAACACCAACAGGGAGTGGCGATGGTTCTAGGAGCAGAGGCAACGAAGGCCCTCATTGGATACAGAACGATTGGACCAAGAATGATGAAGGCAAGATTTCGTACAACGTGCGGTAAGACCACAATAGTGCAGGCATATGCACCAACAAGCAATGCGACAGAATTTTACGAGACACTACAACAGACGATACAGGGAATACCAAGCCAGGATGTGACTATAGTAATGGGAGACTTCAACGCCAAAGTGGGGAAAGACTGGAAGACGTGGAGAGGAGCACTAGGGAAGCACGGATATGGAGAAGAAAATGAAAGAGGAGAGAGACTGCTGAACTTTTGCCTAAACAATGATCTGCGGATAATGAATACAGTGTTCTTCCAGAAGAAGGATGGTAGGAAATGGACCTGGGAGTCACCGGACTGCAGAACAAAGAATATGATAGATTTCATCATGGTAAACAACAGGTGGAAAAGTGCAGTAACAAAATGTCGGACATTTGCAGGACCAGACATTGCATCCGACCACAGACTAGTGTTGGCAGGGATCAGAATAAAGTTGAGAAAGATGGACAGAAGAGGAACAAACAGAAGATTTGATATGAAAGGACTGGAGGATGATATAACCAGGAACCAATTCAGCACACAACTGGAGAGCAGATGGAGACGTAGCAAAGAAAGGAACATGAGTACAGTGGAAGAAATGTGGAGAGAAATAAAGAACATATATACTGAAACGGCACAGCAAGTGTTAGGACATGAAGAAAGGAAGAAGAAAAAACCATGGATAACCAGAGAAGTACTGGAACTGAGCGACAAAAGAAGGGACATGAGGAAGACAAAAACACACAGCGAGGCAAACATGGAAAGATATAAAGACATCACGAAAGAAATTAGAAAGAAAGCGAAAAGATGTAAAGAGGAATGGATAGTTGAAAAATGTCAAGAAATAGAGAGCACACCAGGAGCATTAAACACAGGGAAGCTCTTTCAGGTGGCAAGGGAAATATGCGGAACAGTTAGTGTAAAGTTAGCCACAGTGAAGAGCAAAGAAGGAAAATTACTGGAAGACAGAACAGAAATCAAGCAACGATGGAAGCAACACTATGAGGAGCTATACAACAGTGGGAACCCGGTGGACAGAACTGTGCTTGAAGAACTGCCAGAAAACAACAGCCAAGAACAAATGCTAGACATACTGGAGAAGGAAGTAGAAACAACGGTTAAGAACCTAAAAAGGAAAAAAGCACCAGGAGAGGATAACATCACAGCAGAAATGATCCAGGCAGGAGGGAATTGTTCAGTGGAGATGCTGCATAAACTGTGCAATAAAATCTACTATGACAAAGAATGCCCCAAGGACTGGTGCAAAGCCATAATAGTACCATTATACAAAAAAGGAGACAGGACAGAATGCAGCAACTACAGGGCAATCAGTTTACTGAGCATACCAGGAAAGGTCTACACTGGAGTACTACAGAGAAGATTGAAGAAGTATGCAGAAGAAGCGATGAGCGAGGAACAAGCGGGATTCAGAAAAGAACGGGGAACAATGGATCAGATATTTGTAATTAGGCAACTATCAGAAAAGTATGTTGAAATGAACAGAATGCTGTACAACAACTTCATTGACTACAAACAGGCGTTCGACAGTGTGTGGCAAGAGGGGCTTTGGAAAGTACTGAGACACTGTGGAGTACCGGAAGAGTTGGTAGTGTTGATAGAAGACATATACAGCAAATCAGAAAGCGCAGTGAGAGTGGAAGGGGAACTAACGGAATGGTTTATGATAAAAGAGAACCTAACAGCGAATACTAAATATAGACTCATAAAGAAGATAAGCAGAACATGGAAACCTGAACAAATGGCGATAGCAGACAAGAACGGTAACATCCTACAAGATAAAGAAGAGATAAAAAGGAGAAGGACTGAATACTGCAGCGAACTGTATCAATTAACAGAGAATAACACGGAGGTCATCAAAGAACTCGAAGAGATAGCACCACCGCCAAGGGAGGATGAAGAGGAGACGATATTGCTAGCAGATGTAGAGGCAGCTACAAGCAAACTAAAACACCACAAAGCACCAGGTGTTGCGGTCCGCAACACCAGAGAAGACATCAAAGCAGGAGGAGAAATGGTAGCCAAAAGAATGCATATAATCTGCGATCTGGCATGAAAAGAGGAAAGTATCCCGAAGGAATGTACTCGCTCGATCACAGAAGCCAAAGAGAGGGGACCTCTCAAACTGCACTAATTATACACTGGACAACAAATTTTCATGAAAGTTTTGACTCTTACATGAAATCTGCAATTTCCTACAGATTTTAGGGTGCTGAACACGAATATGACAATGAAATCAAAGAATTGGCTCCAGTTTCTCTGAAATCATCAGGAGTTTCTATAAATGGAACAATGCGTACATATGACATTTGTACCAGTAAATGTTCGCTTCTACATCCCATTGTCTCTTGTATAACTGCTCAGGATTCTGTCTGATGAACGTGCAAGTAGGCCTATGTATGCAAGAGCACTTGCTACACTGCCTCTTCAAGACTCTAGTCCGAAGTGCTCCCAACTACAGCACGGACACTGAATTGGAGTTTCATGAAGCTCATGAGCAATTTCGAGTGAAGGACTGCTCACAGTGCTCAGGGTCCCTACCCGGTGTCCTCAGGTGGGCTCAAACCAACAGCTTTCTGGCTCCAAGGCACTGAACATACCCCTACACCACCGTGCGCCACATGGTAGGCCCATAGTCAGCCAACATGGAAGTTTTCCTGATATCGTTTCCATGTCTGCAATGTCTTCTTCAAAACGTTCGTGTGATACATAGGGTCATAGACAACATGTCCGTAACCAAATCCTTGTAGTTTTCTGCCCTGACATTCCAGTGGAAGTTAGTTAACACCAGACGAAATGATTCCTAAGCTTTTTCTCGTCGCCCTGAATCAGGTTTCGAACATCTCATCTCTGAATATCTTACTGATCTGAGGACCAACAAAACTTCCTTCTTTAATTTTTGCTTCGCCAGGGAATTTGACAGCCAAGTGTATGAAAGCTGATTCAGTCTGGTACAGTAGCCCACATGAATTTTATGATGTTCTTCATCACACTGAGTTTGGTGCATAGCGACACTAGCAAGCCAGTTTCTCCTCACTTAGTGCAACTGTCCAATTCACATAGAAAACAGCATTATTTTGTATACCCAAGCTGCGGACTCGTCAAGAGAGCCAATATACTTTCAAGTCACAATAGAGATGCCATCCATACCTACTGTATTGAACAGAATTCAACAGGTGTTTTAAGTTGTCGTAGGTTCCTTCATGTGGACAGCGTGTCCGACCGGAATGGATGAAAGCTGATTTCCAATACGCAGCAGCTCCGCATCGAGACTCAATTTCGTGGATTCTATGAGTAGTCGCCATTCTTGAGGGTCATGTTTGATTCAAAGGGCATTCATCAGACATTATGCATTGGACCAGAAGACAGGGTCATCTTCCTTGGTGAAAATTTCCTCAAACTGCCCTTGACGAGTGTGAAACAATGTCACTCGGGCATTTTCTTGGAGAAGATTTCATTCTTTTAAATCTTGATCCAAATAACTCCGCCTTGGCCTTGGATAGGTCCAGGACGCGAACAAGATCGTTCCGTTCACCTTGACTGAGAATTTGTGGTGCAGATGATGCACCCTGGCAGACATAAAGATCATTCATAGACGTCGAAGGCTGCGGAGAACTCGAAGTCGCTTCGCTTCCCTCATCGTCTGAATCAATGAAAAAATCTGTGGGTGGATCCGGAACTGGAAGTCCCTCGCCATGCGGAGCGGGTCGGATTGCATATGATATATTCGGGTACGCTATTGACCACTTCCCTTTCCTTGTCCTAAATGCAGAAGTAGGTGGAACCATGCAGAAGAAGTAGTCATTTGCTTGATTTGCTTGGTTCTCTCCAAACCAATGGAACCGCAAAGGTCACCGGCCAATTTCTCGTCTTTTAACTACTATGGAAATTTTCTTGCACCCTGGGGAGGGGTTGCATGGCAGGTTAAGGCATTACGACACATTATTGTGTTGCAATATGTAGTTTGAAATACAGCGTTGAGAAAATTAATGGTCATGACCCATATGTGTAGGCCGACTCAGTGCGTACTGAGACATTTGTACGTAACCATCTCTGTCTCTCCTAAACGAGAGCCAATCGACAAATATTACTATCATATTCGTGTTCAGCACCTCAAAATTAGTTAAGATTTGCTATTTTCATCTAAAAGGCAATTTGTGTGTTGTCAGAACGAGAATAGTAGCAGTTCGTCTACAGCCGATGAGCCATATGAGCAAAGTGATGATGACCATACTACTAGAACGACTAAAGTCTCTCTCCTCTCTCATTACTTTCTCCGTATCTATGCTTTCCCATGATTTCTGTCGTGTTTTTTTGTTTTTGTTTTTTGCAGACTGGATCTAGGAAAGATCGCAACACAACACAACAAATACTAATCCTAAGGCTGTTATCAGAGAAAGCGAAAAGAAAATGGAAGATAATCTAAAACTGCTTCATTTACTTCCAAAAGGCGTTCGACTTAGTGAGACATTACACCCTCCAGGCAGTGCTAAAATCATACGGAGTTGGAAGAAGACTGACGCAGATGATCATTCACGCGCGTGTGGAGGTAAAATCAGCGGTTAAAGTGGGAAGAGATCGGCGAATGATTCAACATTTCAGTAGGTGCAAAACAAGGTGACCCAATCTTGCCTACATCATTCATCACGTACTTAGAGAGAGTGACAGAAAAAATCAATAAAAAAATCAGGCATCTCGATACACGGGACAATGCTAAACATCATGTTATTTGCAGACGATATAGACTTAATAGAAGACAACATCAAGGACATTCAAGAGAACATTGGAGTCGCTGCATAAAGAAGGAAAGACGTCAGGACTAAGAATCAGCAACAGCAAAACAAAGACAGTGATATTCGTAGGAAAGAGGACCCAGTAGCAGTGGAGGTGAACGGAGAATCGCTGGAGAATGTGGAAGAGTTCGTCTATTTGGGAAGCCTACTGACCTGGGACAACGACTGCAGTAAAGAGATAAGCAGAAGACTGTAGCGAAGGCAGCAAGGGCAATGGTGGTCTTTGGGAACATTTAGAGAAGCCGGTAAGTTAGCATACAAACAAAAATGGGGATCATCAAAACATGCATATTTAGCCTACTATATGATGCGATACATGGACTCTGCGGAAGCAGGACACTAGCAAACTCCTGGCAATCAAGATGAGATCAAGAAGCATATCGCGCATATGATGGCAGCAGAGAAGAACAAACAATGAGGTGCGTGAAAGACTGGGAAGCGATAAAAACATCGAACATGTGATAACGGAGAGGAGGCTCAATTTTTTGAACATGTGTGCAGAATGGACAACAGCAGACTGGTGAAGCAAACTATATTTGGGGTAATTGACGGCACGGGGGGTCAGAGGGAGACCAAGCAGGGAATGGCTGGACGATGTCAGAGACTGGTGCGGAATGGACATACAAAAACTGAGCTGGCTGGCGCAAGAACGCGACAAATGGAAGAGGATGGTAAAACATGCGATTGACACCAACGGGCGTTGTGCCCACGGGCTGAGATGATGATGATGATGATGATGATGATGATGATGATGATGATGATGATGATGATGATGATGATGATGATGATGATGATGATGATGATGATGAAGACGATGACGATGACGATGATGATGATGATGACAATGCTAGAAAGCTTCATTATATCCCAGCATCATCCTAAAGAATACGTCCATGATCAGAAAAAGTGCTAACGAAATGAAGGGAACTACTTTGCGAGTTTACAATCATAGAAACCTATTTAGATTTTTATAATGAAACTTTCACCTGCCAATAATCTGTGACAAAGTGGGAAATATGAGTCCAACAACCATTACAATACAATGCTTATAATACTCAGATTATAAACAGATATAGCGATAAATATTTTGTCAATTGTAATCAAATAAAATATTTAGGCAACTGGCTCATTGAACCGATCCAATTCAAATCTTTGTATTTGAAATTAAATTTTAGACAAAATAATGTCAATGAGGGTTTGTATGCAAGCTTATTAAACGCAACACATATTGTTACTGGAGCAGATACATTTCTCAACTGCACGTGAATACGATACTGCAGGGCAGAAAAATGATAAGGTAATACTGAATATGAGCATCTGAGCATACCGCTGGCCCAGTTGATCCAGGTGGTCCATCATGTCCAGGTGTCCCAGGATTTCCTCTCTGACCCGATTCTCCCTATTCACAAAATGTAATCATATATATTTCTGCAACTATGTTGACAAAGTACATGCAATTAAAGAGTTGTTGCAAAGGGTTATCTTGGACTTCATATGTCTAAGACTGGGACTTTCATCCCAGTATTTTGCAAATGTTACTGTGAGTAAATTTTGCATTCCAGAGTATGGTTAACACTAAGTGGTTATTTTCACCATAGGTGAAAAAAAATGTTGCCTCACTTAAAACTAGTCATACAGAAGGAGGAGGAAGAGAGACAGACAGACAGAGACACATAGAGAAAGCGAGAGATAGAGAGATAGATAGAGAGATAGATAGAGAGACAGAGACAGACATGGGCAGACAGAGAGACAGACAGAGACTGAGACAGACAGAGAGACAGACAGAGATAGACAGAGACAGATAGAGACAGAGAGAGACAGAAAGAGAGGAGAGACAGAGACAGAGACATAATTGTCTACACTGTGCACTACAGAGAGTAGACAACTGCACCTCCTAGCTCAGTACAGCTGAGCTAGGAATTGCAGTTGAAGCTCAAATCTCAAAATGAATTTCTGCATGGCATGTATTTTAATTTCTCCTGACTATTAGACAGTCTATAAAACCAACCACACATCTCCAATCTCTAATATATTTCTCAAAGTTTGTTCTTCCATATGTTTGTGTGTCCGGATGTATTTTGACTCTTCGTCCCAGAACAGGCTCGGAAATTACAGAGCGTCGGTTTAACAAATTTCTTTGAATTGATTATTACCCAAACTTTAAGGTCAACGCGACTATTTTCACTTTTTAATTCACTTTATAACCGAGATATTAGCGTTTTAATAAGATGTTGTCACCCATGTGGCCGCAATTATAAAGAGTCAAGCATGACGTCTTTAGCGCCCAATAATCATCATCATTATCAAAATTCTTGGGCTAAATGCCCGTAGGGGTCCGACGCCACTCTCTGTCTGAGTCTGTCTCGCGTCATGTTGCCCAGCTTCAACCGGTCCGGTCAGCAGGTCCATACCATTAACATCTTGGAGCAGCTAGACCACCTTGTCTGATTGAAGAGAATATTGGGAGAGAGGCATGAAGGACATGCGCTCTCCACTGGTCTGTCCTGACCGGCATGTGCAAATTGTGCATGTACAATAATAATTTCCGTTAATTCAACACTCCGGTTGACAAACCGAAACCGGGTACTGTGTACAATTATGCAGTTGAAACAATAATATTCACAGGAACGCAAATCACAAAAATATTAACTACGGGTGTGTGTGCTGACTGTGGCCTAATACATTATAAGTACTTTATAAGCATACTTAACACTATGCACTTCCGAGCAAATAGTAATCAATTGCATGTACTAGTGATTAAAGTCGATTACATACTCTGTTACCATCTGGACCTGGTAAACCACTCTGTCCATTGGGACCTGGCTCGCCCTAAAAAATACAACAAAGTAGGTGCACAAAGATTTAGTGGCATTCAAATATTTTAACTTAAATGAATCGAACATAAAACTGTGCAACGTTTCCTGCACAAATATCCATTCATGTCAAAATGTGGCCTTAAAAGAGACCGCAGGGTAATTAAAAGTATCACAAGGACAAAATCTGTAGTCATGGGCACTTCAAAAAGTAACCCAACTTGCACTTTTCGCGATGATCTGGCAACACTGCTCACCACCGTTAATTAATGTCGATGACTCTCTAGTATTTCTTTCTGCAAAAGGTTTCATGTTGTACTGAATCATCTGCCCCAATGCAAAGTGTGAACTGAGCTCAACACAGGTAACCAGAAAGTAAGCTGCAAAGAGCAAAGGCTAGCTGTAAAGTGGCTGGATGCTGGGAAGAGCTGGTTAATAAGGAAATAAGGAAGTTGAGGAGTAAGCAGCCTGTTACTAAAAGAGAGGATGATAGCATAGTAGGGTGGTTGCTAAGGAGAGAGGTTGACTGTTAAGAAGACTGATTGGCTGTTTATACATTTTGCTAAAGAGGCTGGTTCCCAAATAGAGAGGCTTGCTACCAAGAAGACCGAGGAGTAGGAAGGCTGATTGCTAAAGTGAAAGGCTGGTTGTGAGGGGAAACGGACATTATCTCCCTTGAACGTTATCCCCCCGGACATTGTCCCTCCGTACAAAAGTCTCCGGCCCCCGGACATTATACCCCATTATCCCCTCCGCTCTATGATACCATCACCTAAAAATGATGCAGAAATATAAGAATAGGCATATGCTAAGGTGAATATCCATACATTTAGACATCACAGTTGAAAATTGTTAGAATAGTTAAGTTTGTATAATATAGACAAACATGAACATTGGACATCACAAAATCTACAAGAAAATGTTAGTTAGGGAAGGCCTATATATTAGCATATTATAGGCATTAAAACAACTGGCCACACTAAGGCTCTCATCAATCTGTCCAACCATTTGCACCTTCACAGCTTGGTGTGCCACACGCACTTTCCCTATGGTGCAGTTTTGGTAAAACTGGACTTAACAAATGCTTTCAGTAGCCTCAGTCACACAAGCATTCTGTCAGCTGTTTCCGAACATTTTCCTGAACTTTACTCATGCTCTCGCTTGGCAAACAGCAAGCATTCTAATCTCAAGCATGGTGAGTTTGTGACTTTTGTTCTCGTCACAGTCTGGACTACAACAAGGATCCTTCTATTCTATCTCAATGTTCAGCCGATCTTGTCCTCTTTACATATTGGTTTTCTTACTACGGGGGGAGAGGGTCCCGTAACTCAGTGGAGATAGCGCTGACCGTTAAACTGAGAGTCATCCGCGCGACCCGGGTTCAAGCCTTGCTCAGGGCATTAATTTATTAAAGTTTCTGTTAGCTGCCATTGGCGCTTTGCTGTTGTGTTGCTTGACTCGGGTTCTGCTAAAAATAAAATAGCCCCCCACTTCTGGCTTGGCTGACCAGTACTTAGGCCATTAGTTAAGTTACCGAACAAACTGCTGTAAAGCCGACCTGCGTGTCGTGCTATTGCCATAGTGGACCGTATTTCGTATAACCTGTACCTGTAATCATTCTGCGGTGTGTCAGATTGAATCATTAAAAGGAATATTATTATTATTATTATTATGGAGATCGAGTCACAAAGGCAATTATGACAGCGCATGCAAATAAAACCTAAAGAATCAGGAATGAACAGTTAATAAGATGGCAGTGGCTGCTTTTCGAATGTGCCCCTGCAGGCAACAGCGTTGAATCGCTGGATGCAGACAGAAAACCGTTGGAATAGGTAAGTTGTCTCTTTAGGGTCTCCGGTGATTCGTGTCAGCAGGCGCCCCAAATCTTTAAGTAGCTTCATTCCCTCAATGTTGATGGGCCCCATGGTCTCGAAGGCCAGCGGAACAAAGAGATAAGTGGCAGTAAGATGGTTGTATTTGTCGACCTTCCTCGTAGCCGCCACTTCCGCTGCCGCACCTGCAGACAAGGATGTCGCAGGGATGTAAGAAGGAGCTACAGTGTCAATCACCGTGGCGTCCCATACGAGGTTTCGGCCTTTATACCAAGGAATCAGCGTAAGACCATCCGGACGTCTGCCATCAGATCTAGAGAGACCGGGTGGTTCCTTGATATTTGGGAATCCCGCTCGTGTGAGACTCCGGCTGAATAGATCGTTTAATGTGGCGTGTCTTGCGATCCGTCCCGGTCCAAGGCCACAGGAAAGACCATGAGCTCCATTTGCTGTCACTCGAGCTCCGCATGGGCAAGCATGAGGCTCGCAAATGCATGTTCCCAGGCGGAGTCCTACCGCAATTCTGACCGCCTCGTCGTCTAATCGTAAACCACATGAGGTCACGGGGAGGGCGAAAAGCCAGTCACCCGCGTGAGGCGCTGCGACAGCCATAAATCGCGCTTTATGGTATGGGTCGGAAAGTGCAATGCTCAGCTCGGCAATCATCTTCTGCATTAGAGGTTTGTCCCAACTTGATTGTTTATGAGCCACACTACTCTCTGGTAGCCCAGATTGGCTCTCAGTACACCATAGATGCTTCATCAACTCAACCCGCTCGTCGATTTCGGGACAGGCATTGCCTAGCATGGAGGACTGGAGTGCTCGGGTGCTTGCAGCGGAAGCCAAAAAGGCGGGAAGAGCAAGCGAAGCGACCCGGCGAATTCCTAATCCACCCATCTTCACCGGTAAAGATGCTTGTAGCCATTGGTCATTGGACAGGGCGATGTTGAGGACTGCACTCAAGCCGTTCCGAAGGAGTCCGTCGAATTTGTCCAGCAGGACGTTCCCTGTGCATGGGCTGCATCTTAAAGTGTACATTAATCTATGGGAGCTGAGAGAACATCTTAGGAGGATCAGAGCGTCGTGTTTGGCGATGGTCTCCAGTCTGTTAATTGCCAACGCCAACTCCGTACATCTGCCCTCAAGACAAGTTGTCAAGGCCTCACTGGTGGAAAGTGGCGCACCTAGCAAACAGGCTCTTTCTGGCGACGTGACAGTAAAGTTCTGGAAGAGATGGTCATGGCTTTGCAAGTCATGTTGGTAGATGATCTCGCATTTTTTCTGGTTGAGTTGCAGTCCAAGTTGCTCACATTTCTGCATCAAGAGATTCACATCCTTCGCCACCAGGACTGCCTCTCCTCCCAGGGATAGGTCATCCATGTAGCCCAGAACCAACGGTGATGACAAATCTTGCAGAATGGGTTGCAACGGAAGACAGAAAAGCAACGGTCCCAGTGGGTCTCCTTGTTGGGGCCCGACCTGTGATGAAATCAGATATTGACCAAACCGGAGCTCTGAGGGCTCCGCATATGCGAGGTGGCAGAATGGAGAAAGTTCCGGCAGGATGTCATCTATAGACGAGAGCATTTGATCTCTGTATAGACTGTTGAAAGCATTCTTAAAGTCGAGCTTCACAAGAATGGATCCAGCTGGCATTGTTTCCAGGAAACGTCTCGCTGCGTGGACCGCCGCCTCTGCTCCACCCGGTACACCAACTCCCACCTGTCTCGGTGCAAGATAGGCGGTTGCCCTTGTGACCGCAAAGGCGTTTGCACATTTAGATGCGAGTCTACGCCAGTAATAACCTATGACGATTGGCCGAAGACCTCCAGAGTCTTTTCTGAGCGCCATGAGAGTGCCTCCAAATAGTACGGGTCTGATGTCTTCAGGGCATTCACCTTTAAGAAGAAGGTTGACCAGGCCGGTGATGGCAAAGATCAACTCCGATCCAATTTCGACGCAATTCACTAAGTCTGAAAGGTGCTGAGGACGAAGACCGTCAGGTCCCCCCGAAGAACCTTGCGGAAAAGAGCGGATCCGGCCGAGAACCTGTTCTTCAGTGGATTGGAAGGGCTCCACGCTGCGTTTCGCCGTGAAATGAGGTCTGTCAGTTGGAGGCTCAGGGTGTTTTGAGCGTGACTCCTCTAAGGTTTCCAAATCTGCCATAACCGGTCTGTCATTAGAGCACAATATTCTGATGGCCGCTCTGATGTTGCCATCCTCTAGTTTGGAAGCAACCGCTGCGGCTACAGCCTGATCATCATATGGTCTAGATCGCATACCACTATGGTTGCTGATGCTCTGGACTTCTGCGAAGATATCATCCCTCTTAAGCTGCCAAGAAGTGTAGAAGTCTTCTACCCGTCTCTTTATGGTTGACGACAGATCGTGGCGCCGACCTCCTCTTCTTGGTTGTTCCAAGATCGCCGACCCAAAAGTAAGAAGCATCTGCCAAGTGGTAGGGTTTGCACTATCACACAAGATTTTGTTAATGATAGAGGTGAGAAGTCGTCCGGTTTGTACTCTAGCAGCTTTAGGTATGCGTTTCAGCAATCTGTTTGGCAGTGTTGGGTGTGAGATTCTGACCTCAGGGGCGTCGCTGTTTATCGACAATCGCTCCGTTCTGTTATCCGGCGGCGTCGACTCCACCTCATCCGTCTGGCGGTGATCGACTATCTCCTGATTGTCACCCTGGCTTTGGCTCGCACCGAGAGGTAGCCGATGCGACCCTGGACAAGGTTGATTTCGAGGACCGTGTAGATGAACCTTCCCGTCTTTGTTGTGTAGCTGCCTAAGCGATCTGCATACGCTGCAGACGCCTTTAGCTTTTTGTGACGTTCGACCAGGCGACGTAACATAATCCGCCGTCTCGACACAATACGTTGTCATGGTAACGTTAGCGTCATAGCTCGCCGTTTAAACAAGATGGATAAATTTAAATGGCGCGATGAACGTTATGAAGAAATTAGTTTCCAACCGTACGGAACAGAAACCAGGTCGCTTCGCCAAACGTGTCCTGATCTTAACGAAAAGGCTAAACTAAAACGAACCAATCGAATCACGAGACGATGATCTTTCGGATGGTGATAAAATCCACTGCTAACGATCACGCGATTCGCAAAATAATGATAATTATTATTATAATATTATATTATTATAATAATTATTATTATTATTATTATTATTATTATTATTATTATTATTATTATTATTATTATTATTATTTATTACTGTGAGTTCTCAAACACCCACAAAGTTGACCTGCCGTCTACTTTAATATGACGTCATTATGCGGACCGTGTTAGTCATATTCATTAAACTTTGCACAATTTATACTTTTTCTCTGTTTAAAACCTTCAACAGGTCTGGATTTATTGATGTTTTGTTGAATTAAGATCTTGTGATTGCGAAAACTTCATACATCATACATAGACGATATGCACAGGTTTCAATTCATTTCAGTTGGATAAAACTTTTTTCATCATGAGCGATCAGCGCAAGATTTAAATATCGCTTTCCTGTTTAAATGGCCTGTGACGTTCACGTTGCCATGGCGACGTACTGCTTATTCAAGGCGGAGAAAACGTTTGACGGGCGTGGACAATTAAAATTCTTTGCACTGTATAATTATATGTGGATGTCTATTGCAATTAATCGCAATCTGAAGCGGCCCACAATCCCTCCGTATGCCTACATTAAATATATTTTGCGGATGACTCGAAAATGTGCCCTTTTAGTCTTAGCCTAGCCTACAATATAACACGTTAGCCAACGCGCCAACTAAACTTTTGCCAAAATTCTGTAATATTCGAAAATGGGGGTTTTAATTTTATAAGAAACGGAAATTTTGCGAATGACGCGGAATTGTGTCCTCTCAGCCGGTTTTCGCATTCAAAGTCAAACAAATTGTAGGCTGCTACAGGGCTCTGAGGGATACATATGACCCCAAACTTTTAAACTAAATATTTCCTGTAGGCCTAATTTTCAAGTTTTCAGTGACGATAATTGAACGTTTTATTTAAGGGGTAGCGTGCAGTTTCGGCAACATAAGTTGTCCTATGTTTTCACCCTTTGATGAACTGGATTGGACTATGTGAATAATTGAAGATAACTTTCATGCTTTTTTTATTTAAAATTAGTTTTATATAGCTATCTAATCAAGCTCATTCGTTAGTTTCGTTAATGGGTAGGGTATAAGGCTTCCCAAGCTTAAAGTGTCCTGGGACCCTAGTCAAGTTGCTACGCAACTGTATGTGCCGGTATTGCACTCACAAAACCTATCGATCCTCGAGCATCTTTCTATGATTATAATTATACGGTTTAAAGAAAATTCTGGAAAAAATCGCACGTAAGTTAGGGGTAAGTGTAAAAAACGACGCGGAATAGTAGATTTAGGTCAGTGTATTTAGAATTTTAAATTAATTAGACCCTAGAAGGTATTCATTGTAAACACTTTAATTCATTCGAATATATAAAAATGTAAAAAGTATAAAACTATTTTAACTTTGACATAGGCCTATTTAAATTTTAAAAAGATTGATGTAATTTATGACGATTGCATGGTAGGCTATGTCGCGAAATTTTGTTGCAAGTTTAGGTGTGTTCGCGAGCGGGAAAAGGTTGAGAACCTCCGGTCTATGAAGCGACGGTGACCGCACCTTGGTCACATATTATGTGTCAAGTCGGTGCGGTAGCCAAAAGGCAGCGACCTGCAAACACGATAAATATCGCCAGCACTCTACTATGCACTATTTGTTTCCTCTTGCCTTCGAGAACTTGGCACCGATAAATGTGAAGGTCAGGTCTTCCTATCTGGCCTAGGACAAAAGCTCAGCATGGTTACGGGGCCCCACGAGAAATTTCCTTTCTTTATCAACGATACGTTTTAACGCGATTGCATGTCGAGGCACTTTTGCTAAACAAGACAACGACGACTATGGTCATCTCCAAACAAATTTTATGGACTAATATTCAAGTCCCTTAGGGAGCTTGTTTACCAAAAGCCATTAATTTAAAAAAATAACAATCGAAAAGATAATGATAATAAAAATAATAAATACATAATGGGTCTGCAGTTTCTAAATTACAACACATCGCAGCACAAACTTCCAGTTACAAACATGCATAGAAGCAGACACACATAGTTGGATGATACTTACGGGATTTCCTGTTGGACCTCCAAGTCCTGGGAGTCCTGTCCATCCTTTGTCGCCCTGAAATTGAAACAACGATCTACTTAGAGATCAACATGAATGGTGCTCAAGAACAAATGTAATAATATTGAATGAATCGATGTTGAATTCAACTGGTTTAGCAGTTGGTGATGGTTGAATAATAATACATTGTAGGCATGAAGAACAGCATGATGCACGTCCAATACTACGTGGAAGGCTAAGTCAACTATATGGTAGAGATATTATCTCTACCATATAGTTGACTTAGCCTTCCACGCAAGGCCGTATATAAGGGGGGTGCTTGAACACCCCTGAAATTAAATTATATAAAAAAAATTAAAAAATTATGTAAGAACTAAGGGGAATCGAATTTTTCTTATCTTTATCTATGTGACATTTTACAATATAGTAGATCACGGCAGCTTCCACATCATCATAATGATGATGTGGGAGCTGCTAAAGTTCTGAATAATTATTTCAGCCGAGTAAACGGGGCGCGGACAAACCCCTCCGGACAAAACCCCCGGACAATAACCCCCCCGGACAATTCCCCCTGATTTAGCCTAGGACATTAACCCCCCGGACAATTCCCCCCTTTGCATCCATTTAGGCAAAAATTCGTTTAATCCAACTTCTATTTAAATAACAATTATTTTGATCCATCCAGCTCCAATTTAGGCAAGAATATTTTCATCAATCCAGCTTCCATTTAAGCAAGAATATTTTCACCAATCCAGCTTCCATTTAAGCAAGAATATTTTCATCAATCCAGCTCCAATTTAAGTAAAAATTATTTTGTATCAATCCGGCTTCTATTTAGCAAGATATCTTTTCATCAATCCAACTTAGGACACTTAGGACCGCCGTTTTATAGTAATACCACTTACACGCAATATGTTCGACAAGGGGGGAATTGTCCTACCCTGAAGGGGGGGGAATTGTTCGGGGGTTTTGTCCGGGGTTTTGTCCAGGGGGAAATGTCCTACACTCGAGTAAACACCCCCTTCCTTGCAAAAATATCTGGACTACTTCCACTCACTGGTGATTGATGGCAAAAGAGCAAACATGATTGGATTGGGGCCTAACAGGAGCCCTGCCAAACCTTGTCATATTTTCCATTATTAATATTGATTCATGTGATCCTTGCACTTCCACTGCGCCTCAGTCGACTCTTTCAAATCAAAGCACATATCTCATTTGTTTTTTGTATGGCTCTGCTATGGCACCATATAAATTGGATCTTTTAATGGATTTTGGATATCTAGTTTAGTTGACTTAAAAGCCAAAGAGAAATAGTAAGTCTTGAGCCGTTTGTTGAAGGTAGGGAGTAAATTTGGGTTATGAAGAGAGCGGAAGCCAATGCCATTCTCTGTGTGCACAGGCATGAAATGCATGCAAACCCATAACTGTTCTGCATCGTGGGCTCAGCCCATACTTGATCGCAGGCAACGAGGAGAAGTGTAAGCAGTGACTGAAGCCTGAAGGAGGTGTGCTTTGTCGTTAAACAAGCCAATTTGAAATTTTTCATGAACTTGACAGGAAGCCAATGCAACTGATGGAGTAGTAAGACGTACGAACTTGTTCTTAGTGGGGCGCGCAGCAGAACCCGAGCTAAGGAGTTCTGGATGTATTGCAGCCTATGCATGCAAGCCCATAACTGTTTTTTTAAAGGTAGGGAGTGAAGTTCAGCTATGAAGAGAGCGGAAGCCAATGCCATTCTCTTAGTGCTTAGTCATGAAACATATGCAACCCCATGACTCAAATTCTGACATACCAGTTGTGTGATGCAATTATCTTGATGATTGATCTCTCTAGCCACACTACTTAAGACTCCTGACATGGCCCATTTATCCATGTAACACGTGATCATGGTGGATCAAGTCCTTAGCAGGTCTGCCATGTATCCATCTTCCATGTGGGTGAGCACTTTGGGTTGTCTATGTGAAGACAGATCTAGTTTTATATCTATGTAAATATTATGTGTCTGCCTGTTGGTTGAGCTGTATACTTGTATAGTGAGATCGGAAGCTACTCTAAACAAGTTTTCTAACAGAGGTGCTCTATAAATTTCCACTTTAAAAAAATCACAATTTCAGTTTGCACTTGTTTACCTTTGCTCCAGAGGTACCTCTTTCGCCTTTATTTCCTGAAGTACCTGGACTACCCTGGGAAAATAAATAAAATATGCTATAATTTTTTAAAACAAAATTAACAACTATTTTACATATATACATCACATGTACCAATATACATATTGGTACCATCAATATACAGGAACAGTGTAAAGAACTCACGAGCAATGCCCGAAGGCATATTTTAAAAATGTACTTGGCAGCTGCAACCGCAGTGTTTTCAGCCAATCACGCGTCGTGATACATGTTTAAGCTGCTGTAACCCAGAGGCAGACCAAGACAAAGACTGTTAGACTGGATGATGAAAGATGGCTATCAGAAGCTGAAAATGAAAGCGCAGAATAGAGAAGATTGGAGACGTCAAACATTCGAACCTGCCTAAGGGCAGAGCACGAAAAGAAGAAGAACCCAGAGTCAATGTGAATCGTCGTAACTAATCGCAAATAACTCCCAACATTTTTAAGATCGATTTTGCCAGTTTCAATAATTTCTTCATAAAATTATTCCAATGGAGATTTGAAATTGGATATTGAGACAGAAATTAATTTCTAAGTGGAGTTTCATGCCAATATCAACAATCCTTTCGCTTATTTTAGATATATATATACATTGAACATGATCTTGATTCATGTTATCGTCATTAGGCCGAGTTCCAAGGCTAAGCTTTCGCAATTAATTGATACCAATCAAAAAGAAGCCTAGCGCAACTATATGTGGCGCCACACATGAAAGCCAGCATTAAGGGGATTTCCCAAGATATTGAGTTTGATACATCATTTCAACGACATTGTCTCATGCTTTAAAATGACACAAAAATTATTGCTCTAGCTTTATTCCAACCGAAGATATAATGAAAAAGTGATTAAATTAAATTAATTAATTAGCCAATCATCTTAATTGAAACAAACTTATTTGTATATCAAGAACATTAAAACAGCTCTAAAACGTTTGTTACATTTTTTTATAATTTCTTCAATTTTTCTATATTAAATTCTGCAATTTTGTTTAAAATCACAAACTATTTCCCTAAATATATCTGATGTGTAATTTCCGACTTAATGCTGATTTCGGTGTGGACCGCCACATATGAGGATCACCTATCTGTCTCATTGCACATGCGTCAAAGATTTTGATTAGAATACTAACAAAGAGGATATATGCAAAAACATAGGCATGAGATAGGAGATCATTTCGGTTTAGGAAGGGCATGGGAACTAGGGATGCAATCGGGTCACTGAGAGTAATAACAGAACGAAGCTGCGAATTAGTAAAGGATGCATTAGGGCGCCCGTTAAACCAGTGAAAACATTTGAAGTTCATAATTTTCAATGCGGTACCTTCTGAAGTTGTTACCCCTGTTGAGTTAACAAACAGTGTAAAATTTCAGAATTCTATGTTAATATTTATTGGTAGCTCAACGTATCCAAAGTTTCTGTGATTTTGCAATTCTTGCGCCTGCTTCAGTTTTATTCTGTACTGCAGTTTGCTTCACCTGTATACTTGCCATTTACTGATTTAGTTATTTATTTGGTCTGATTGATCTGATTACTATCTAACTGCAATAAAAAAAGCCCTGGAGACGACATTTATAGATTCCCTTTAAATCCTGAATCAAGCAGACAAGCTAGACTACTGTTTGACGAGCATTCGGCCCAAACAGCAAAAGTCACTTTTAATACATCCGTACCTTGAGTACACTGAAAGGCACTGGGACGGCAGGATGTTGCTGGATATAGGCTAATAGGGAGTGAGTGGGTTGACCCGTACCAGACATAGATCAGGTTTGCTGCTTGTCATTGTGCCAAAACTTCCATATCCATGGTATGGGTTCAAACAAACTAGTGATGATGAACACTAATATAATGAAGCAAGTGTTGGAGATAGAAAGTCAGGTCAGGGCCATGTGATTTGACCCCACAGCTTCTAATGCATCAATACTAATACTAATACTGGCAGACGAAGTTTGGCTTGTGGTGATAGAGATCACCTTTGGCAAGAATCTATTGTGCCGGGAAAGTCAAGACCATGCGCACCAAATTGTGATCAGAGATGCGTCCAAACACTTCTTTAGTTCATCATCTGGTTTCCGACTCTATAGTTTTTTCAAAACTTTTCGTGACTACTATGTCAGTGAACTGATAGAACCCAGTATCAGATTGTAAATGATGACCCGCAGTCAAGAATTGTTAGAAAAGTCCTTATGAGATTTGTCGACTTGACGGACAATGCTGTTTTCAAAAAGCAAGTTTCTTATGTCCAGTTAGCAGACGAGTGATGAGTACCGTGTACTGCTAGAATTAACAATACTACTTTTGGGGTTGATGTGCTACCAAGTGGGGGGTGCCATTTATGGCCCCCAAAGTGATGCACAGATCCCGGTGGATATGGTCATTGGTCATGTTGCAGTGTCTTAACATCTGGATCAAACTGGATGTTCAAACTAACCACTTTAATAGAAACAACGTTGATAGAGGGATGAGCCTTTCTTCTGCCTGTTGTACACAAGGCTTGGGCATAATCCTCAAGTCCAGCAACTGCACCAGTGGGAGACTATAAAGAAAGGACTTTTGGATGCTATAGTTCAATCACTCATCAGATATTTTCGGCATCTTAGTGATGAGCCAATGGCCCTTGAGTTTTTGTTGATGCTGTAAGCAGTGACACTAACAGATGTGTGATCAGCACTTTGAGGACACAAGGTTCTGATGAGCTACTCAGAAGAATCCATATGGAACCAAGTTGTTGGAAAGGAGCTTGACAACCTGGAAGTATCTTGTCATTCTTTCACACCCGTAGGTTGATGCTGACTTTCTTGGATAAGATGATCCAGACTAGCAACATACCCGGGGAGATTTCCAGTTAAACAAGAAATTGGCCTTTTTCAGCAGTCAGGAAGTGGTAAACAACCGAGTAGAGCAAGCTGCGGAATTGACCTAGGACCTCAACAACTTCACTGCACCCAGTGAAGAACAGAAAGAGTGTCTGCTGCTAATTCTGCAAGCCAGAAAGTGAAATACCCAGAAGCGAGAAAGACGCTGTTTATCAGTGATGATATTCTGCGGTATCAGAGTCGGACAACTGAAAATAATTATTGATTGATTATTTTAAATGTCTGTCAGAACTATGCTTTTATCAAAATTGATAAAGAAATTGCCTTACCAAAGTTAATCCGCAGACATTTTATAGTGCTGTTTTAATAGAATATCATAAATATTTGGTGATAAAATAAGTAAGACATAAGCACGAATAACATACAGTTGGACCAAAAGCTTGCAAACTTCTCAGGTGTTGAGCTACCTTCAAACATGCATCCAAAATTTTAAAAAAATTACCACGAGCTGCTCTCATGACAGTTAACAAAATGGGAGGGTACCACGAAAGAAATTCAGAAATTTATTTTTAACGGGCACCCTAGGATGCATACATATGTTTCGTAGACTACGACAGAGTGGACTGGAAGAACTGATTGAGAAGAGTTGGCGTGGACTGAAAAGATACAAGATTGATTGGCAATCTGTATATGGTAAAAGTACACATAAGAATAGATGAATATTCAAAACAGGGGAAGGTAGGAAGGGGGACAGGGATACCCAATGTCAACATTGCTGTTCAACACATATATAGAGGAGATAAACAAATAGGCATTGGAAGAACTAAAAGAAGGGATGAAAGTAGAGTGGCCGTTAAGATTCGCAAATGATCAAGCAATGATGGCAGAAAGTCAGGAAAGTCAAACAATGATGGACCGGCTGAAAACGACATCAAAAGAATAAGGAATGAAAATTAACAAAAAGAAAAGAAAGGTCACGAGAATTAGCAAAGGAGAGCAAAAGGTAGTTAAAATATTCATAAATGGATAAGAATTATAATAAGTTGCTTATATCGGTAGTACGATTACGGAGAAATACAACGAAGGATTGTACTAGTAAAATATGCATTTGAAAAGATTAAAGAGTTACTGAGATCAATAAAGAACTGAAAAATGAAATATTAAGTGTGAGAGACATGGACTATAAGGATGGAAGACATCAAGAGAATAGAAGCATTCGTAAAATAGATATGGAGAAGGATAGAAAGAATCAGCTGGAAGGGATAATGTAAGGAATGAGGAGGAGAAAAGAGATCGCGATGATGCACACAATTAGAGAAAGGCAAGGAAGATGGATCGGGCACAAACTCAGAGGAGACAGGCATAGAGAGAAAATGAAGGGAAAAGAACGAGAGGTAGACCAAGACAAAGACTTTGACTGGATGATGAAAGACGGTTATCAGAAGCTGAAAAAGAAAGCACCGAATAGAGGTGATTTGATGTGTCAAGCATTCGAACCTGCCTGAGGACAGAGAACGAAAAGAAGAATACATTTATCAATATTAATGGAAGACAATATTTTAGCTGAAATTATCTCTCACCGCAGGTCCTGGAGGTCCCACTGGACCAGGGAATCCCGGTGAACCAGGTTCTCCCTAAAAATAAGCCAATTATGCTGCATAAAGCAAACGTTCATAAATTGCACACCTGATTTTGTGCACTTCACAATATTATCATCATCATCATCATTATCATATCATATCATCATATCATTGGGCTCAATGCCCGTTAGAGTCCGACGCCACTGTCTGTCTGAGTCTGTCTCGCGTCATGCTGCCCAGCTTCAACAGATCCGGTCAGCAGGTCTGCTCCATACCATTAACATCTTGGAGCATCTAGACCACCTTGTCTAAAAGAAGAGAATATTGGGAGAGAGGCATGAAGGACAACCTGGGTCAAATGCCCGTATGTGTCCCACGCTCTCCCCCGACTCTCTCCACCGTTCTGTCCTGACCAGTCTGTGCATGTCTGCTCCACATCATGACACCTTGAAGCATCTGCATCTGTGTCATGTTTTGGTGGCGTTACGCCACCCATCTGGCGAACCTTCCTCTTTGCCCGGGCTTAGGACCGGTGACACGAAACGGAGTATCCCCTGAAAGCTATCCGGGGGGATGAATTAATCTATCCCCCGGATGGAATTAACCGGTCTATACTATCCATTCTATCCCCTTTTTGGAAAAATGCGCATAATAAAAAAAATTATGCTGTAATCAAAATTTAAAGTGACTCTAATTGTTTTAAGTGTCCTAAGCAATGCTCAGATAAAGACAACTCGAATTTATTTAGTGACTCTGAGTGTTTTAAATGTTTTAAGTGCTCTAAAATCAGGGCAAAACAAATTATCTAGTAGAAATAAACATACCTGTCAGTGTCGTTGTTCAAAACAAAGCAGACGAAAATTAATTTGTCCCCAAAAATACACGCGGAAGCGATTTTTTCGACTTTTTTAATTTGGGGGGATACAATTAATACGGGAGATACTCTATTTTGTGACACCGGCAAAGGGAAGTTGTTGGTTCTCTGTGGCGGAGTTTAACGTCGTGCCCAGGACAACAATATTATGCTGTATCCAAATATCATTAGGTCTTGAAAATCAGAGTAACAAAGCAAAAGCAACTATGAATTCATTATACATAATATGAAATTGTATTCTGAAAGAAGCAGTACTTTCTGGAGGTCCGTGTATAGTTGTATGCGCTTTATATACATACATATACATGTATACATACCTTGATTCATTCATTCATACACACATTCAAGGTCATTCATGCATAAAATTATGTTTACAAACATGTGTACTTAAACACAGATATAAAAAGACTGTCAAGATATTACATTATTATTGTGGGGTGCGGTGGTGTAGTGGTGGCGTCGTTGCCTTGAAGCCGGAAGGTTCGAGGTTCGAATTCACCTCAAGTCGCCGCGTAGGGACCTTGGACAAGTCCTTCACTCGCAGTTGCTCGGCGCTTCGGGGTGAAACTGGTGCTGCATTCGGGAGCGCCTCTGAGTAGTGAGAGAGAGTTTGAAAGGGCGCTATAACAAGTGAACATACATACAAACATACACACATACATACATACATACATACATACATACATACATACATACATACATACATACATACATACATACATACATACATACATACATACATACATACATACATACATACATACATACATACATACATACATACATACATACATACATACATACATACATACATACATACATACATACATACATACATACATACATACATACATACATACATACTTACATACATACATACATACATGCATAATACATACATACGTACATACGTACATACGTACATACGTACATACGTACATACGTACATACATACATACATACATAACAGGAATAGAAGTTCCTCGCAGTTAATCAGTTAGTTAGTAAATCGCAACAACTTCAAGATAGAATGTACAGATTGTATAGTCAAGGCGACCATGGCCAGCTCTTGTGCAGCTTATATACCAAGAAATTGTTACAATTGCATATTTTTAAATTATTGCATACCAGTCTCACATTATGACTTGATATTCTTCCTCAATCATAGTTTCTATTTAATTATAGCATCTATCTCTTCCTCTTCATGCATTGTGGTGGGCATGTAGACAATGCAACACTAACGGCTTGTATTTTATTTGTTATAGTAACTATTCTGTCCCTCTTGTCTTTTTATCCCAAACACTCAAATAGTAATCGTATCCAGCAGGATGGCAACACCATTTTGACTCTTTCCTTATCCAGTGTATTGCACGATTTTAAAATCTTGATCCATCCGGGAAAGTTCCAGCATTTGTAAACCTTAAAAGACAAGCTTTCCAGGTCGTATCATTGCTCAGACATTTCATGCCCCCCATGTGAAGTAACATTTTGCAAGGGTTGTGCTAGTCTACTTTCCTTCACTGTCGAATGCAATTCACTCCATTTAAAACCGGTTTCAGCTGCTCACACTCATTTTGTGCTATTTCAGTGACCTCCTAATTCATATAGGCCTACTTAGAGAAAAAACTGGTCCACTCTTAAGTGCTGTAATATGCCGAGCAAATTTCTGTCCAGGGTAACGGCCTCTGTTGTCATAGACCCAAATCGGATCCATAAATCCTTGATAAGCGGTCTCCCATTTACTTCCTCTCAGTGTTTTTAGCAATATCACGCGCTTGCAACGTTAGTGGTTAAAACTTGTAATTTACCAGTCTGACCAGGTCACTGAAGTCCTCCATGCCAACACTCTAAATTTGGTTGTCAAAACTCTAAATCTGGGTGTCAACCTTACTTCTCTTACATTTCTTTGGTACATAAAAACTTATAAATACTGTAGTCAATCACAGATACATTCTTTAACAACTAATATCTTTCATACTAACCCTATCTCCTCTTTCACCTCCTGGTCCATTTGGCCCTGGGGGTCCACGATGACCCTAAATTTAAAAAAAAATTAAAGAGACATTGAATATGAGAGTAAAATACTGTGCTTCTAGGTGATTTTTGAATAATATAATATACAAAATTGTTAAACTGCAGATTTCTTTAGTTAGTTTATAAGTAAGTAAGTATTTTCTTCATTACTCCACTTACAAACGCACAATGAGACACAGAACATATTATAATACAAGTTGTATTATAAGTGCTGGTAGAACTAAAACAACTATTCATTTGGGTGTTTTAGCTAACATACTTTTAAAAATCAGGTAAATACGAACGAAATAAATAATGTTAAAAAACTGTAAAATAATCAAAATTTACTAAATTCGTTGTTTATCATCTTTATTTAGAATAAATCAGGTCGACAAGCCTGAACACAAATTAGCAAAGTTCCGTGGATCATTGTTTGCGAGGTTATTCCTTCAGGAAGGTCATATTTAAAGCCCAATATATGAAGTTCTTATTTTAAGTATGACGCAGTGACGCTCTTTGTTGGTAATTCAAAATGACATATTCTAGGGTGAAGGCGATAGCGATGCTTGATGTTAGGCAGAAACAGGCTGCACAGGACACAGGCTGCCATCGTGCATCCAAGATGTCAATAGCATTGTCATTTACCAAGTTCCTTGCAGAAAACGGTCCAGCGTATACCTGTCCTCGGCATTGGCCCCAACAAGCAGTAAGCTGGTGCTGCATAAAGGAGAAAGACCTGGTTGAAAGTCACGGGAGGCATACAAGGGAGCGAGAGCAGGTCCTACTGCTCCAGCGATGTGTGTACACTGTACAATGTGTGCATGTGCTCACGTGGTCACTCCTAAGATCTTCACAGTTGCGACATGCTCTACTCCGCCGATGGTAACTGTGTTTCTGTGTTTCCATTTATGGATTTAAATGCATTTAGGTTAAGATGTTGCGGGCTCCCCATGTCGCGATGTGGTCGAGCTCTTTTGATGGGCACCGACGATCATTATAGGTGTCATCTGCACGCATAACGATCAAGTTCTGCCGGTCAACTGGCTACAGGTCAGAGGCATTCACAATGAAGCCGGATGGTCTGAACCCGGAAACCTGCAGTGATACTGTTGCCGAGTTATTAGACACTGCAGCCCGACGTCATAAAGCTCACATTTGGCCATACTGTGGCTGTACTGTGGCACGAACATGGACAATTAAACAGGTGGATCTGGTCAAAATACTGGCATTTGAAATGCAATGTTATAGGAGGATTCTTCACTAGATGTAATGGGCCTTATCAGCTGATAGGCGTGCAGATGAAGATCACAAATCTGAAGGTATGAAATAGATTAAATACAAAGAAAGACCTAATGCAAACGGCAACGAGACCAAAACCGATTCTATTTGGTTATAATATGCAGAGTGGATGATGGCAGACAAATAAAAAAAACAGTGATGTTGGGAACTATGGATGGGAAGGTGCGTAACGAATAATTGATAGATGACATTAGGGGCTGGTGTAAACATGACCTTAAAAATCTGAGAATAGCAGCACAAGAGGGTAGACTCCGGAGAAAAGTTATCAACAATGCAGTGGAACCTACGGGCCTTTGGTCCTGAATTTCCTGGTGATGATGGTGATGATGATGATGATGATGATGATGACGACGACGACGACAACGACTGTAGTATAGTAGGGAACTAGCTGGAATAATATGGTAGGGAACCAGTTGGATCCAGAAGAACATTCGGGAAGAGATATCTAGAAATGGCGGATATATAGGATAACACAGAATAATGGAATATACATTTAAATTAAATGCTATAATTATCAAAATAAATTATATTTTATAATTGACAATATAACATTTGACGACGAGGAAGAAAATGGAACGAACTTCGCGATGGAACTAGGGCCAATACCCTACTTCGCACCGTTCAGGCCGGATGCCGACCCAACGTCGACGGCCCAACGCTGGAAAAAATGGATAGACCGTTTTGAAATTCTATTAACTGCACTGAACATTACCGAGACTAGACGCCAGCGAGTGTTGCTTCTGCACCTGGCAGGTGAAGAAGTCTTTGACATTTACGATGGATTAGTTATTGAACCCGAGTTTGCTGAACATTTTGTCTATGAGCTAACGAAGAAGGCGCTAGATGACCATTTTGGCTCGCAGAAGAACATTGAATTTGAAAGATACGATTTCCGTCTGGCGAAACCCAATGAGGACGAAACAACGGACACTTACAATACATGGCTTCGAACATTGGCTAAACACTAAAACATTGGCACGACAAATATGACACGAACACCCACAACCACGGCACGCCTGCGCCATACAGAAGCAAAAATGTTTACGCCATAAAATAAAGAAACTGCCTTATGTCCGAGTGGTTATCAACGATTTTCCGGTCAACATGCTTCTGGACACCTAGTGTCACCATCATAGAAGAACCGACTTTTCGCGAGTTTCCGACAGTTACGAAACTCAAGCCATCGCCGATCACGATTCATTCATACGCATGAACCACACCAGTCAGAATTATTGGCCGTTTTGAAACATCACATACTCTGATGGTCGAATTGTTGAAGAAGGAATATCCTCAGCTTTTCGATGGAATTGGAAACTGAAGAACTTCAGTGTTAAACTTCACATCGATGATAATGTGAAGCCATCAGCACAGCAACACAGTATCACTGCAGGTTTCCGGGTTCAGACCATACGCAAGAAGGCCGAAAAGAAATTGAGTGTTATTCTTGAAAAGGGAATAATCAAAAAAAATTGAAGGACCGACACCTTGAATGTCACCAATTATAACACCAGTGAAATCTAAGGAACCGGACAATTTGTGTTGATATGAGACAAGCGAATAAAGCTATCCTTCGTGAGAGACCCATCTTTTGGAAATGCAAATGTGGTCGATCTGATGGGTAGTCTTCCCATCCGGGGATCTCCATGTCTCTTTATGAATGGTCTTGTGCTTGAACATAATTGTGCTTGTGGTTGCTGCAGAAACTGAGCATTCTCTCTCCATTGTCATTTCTTTCTATAGTAACCTCTGCTCCTATCACATCCGCTCATCTGTCTCTATCCCTTCCTATCTGCGCGTTGAAGACTCCCATGACTATCTTCTGATCATGTCCCGGTACTGCGTCCATTACATCTTGCAACTGTTCATAAAAGTCGTCTTTTTCCTCGTCATTGGCCGTATTTGTTGGTGCATACACCTGAATTATAGTTGTCTTCGTATGTCTAGTATGGATCCAGATGGTGATGATTCTGTCGCTTACTGGCTCCCATCCAATTACGACCGTTGCTATTCTTGCATCGATCGCTATACCTACCCCTCTTCCATATCTGATTTCTCCAGAATGGTATGTATTCATTCCTTCAGATGTAGTAATTCTGCTCCCAGTCCATCTTATCTCACTCATTCCCAATATCTCCAGTTTGTATCTCCTCATCTCTGCCAGTACCTGCGCCAACTTTCCCGTAGCGTACATTAACATTCCAGTATCCTATCCTTGTCTTAGCTTTGGTCGTCAAGACTTCTGAGTCGTGGCTTCCTTTCGGCCTTCACCATTACTCGTCATAAATAGGTCTTCCACCTTCCCGTCTCTCCTCGGACCAGCCTTGACAGTATAATTTTTGTAGTTAATCTGTGTCGTTTCTGTTGTGGTATGGGTGACGGTGATGCAGGAAGTGAGGGTATATAGAGGAGCTGATGCTGCTTCAGATCACCATTTGGTTATTGCGATACTAAAACTAAAGTTGAAGAAACGGACTGGGAGACAGGAGCATGGAGTAATAGATGTGGCCAAGTTAAGCAGGAAAGAGGTGCAGGAAACGTTTCAGCTGGAATTAAAGAACTGATTTGAACCATTGGGGAGCAGGAAGCAGAACAGGAAACAATGGAGGAAAGCTGGGCAAGGATTAAAAAAAACACGATTAACGGAACGGCGAAAGAAGTGATCGGGTTGAGAAAGGGAACAAGGAAGGAAAAATGGATCTTGGAAAGCAATTGCCGAACGTAGATAGCTCAAAAGCAGGAGAGAACAAGCATGCAACAGAGGAACAAATGCAAATAATATATGCGAAGACTATCGAAGAGGTAAAGGCTATAAAGAGGTAAAGAAACGCTGCATAGAGGACAAGAAAGTGTGGGGGGAGGTTTAGAGGAGGCAGAGGGCGGCAAGAAGAGGAGACTCCAAGACACTATACAAGATAACAAACGAGTTAGCGGGAGAGATAACGCAAAGGTTACCAATTAGATATGCTGCAGGGAACACGCTTAGGACACACCAGGAGCAGCAAGATAACGCAAAGGTCGATATGCTGCAGGGAACACGCTTAGGACACACGAGGAGCAGCAAGATGGAGACAACATTTTGACAAAATCCTCAATTGCCCAGAAACAGAGATTATGCACGACTTCACACAGGAACAATGTTTGCCAACACGGAAAAAGAGGTGGAAGAAGCGGTGAATAGGCTAAAGAATTGAAAATCCGGAGGAATTGAGGATGTTCAACCAGAGTTGGTAAAAAATGGAGGGAGAGAAATGAACAGATGAGATGGTGTATCTATGCAATATGATATGGAAGACCGGAGAGGTCCCAAGAGATTGGCGGGATGGGATTATTGTACCACTACCGAAGAAAGGAAACCTTAGCGACTGTAACAATTGGAGAGGAATAACGCTGATCTCCATACCGGGTAAGGTTTTGGCCAGCATAATTTTGACTGCATATTGAGACAGCAACAGGCGGGCTTCAGAAAGGGCAGATCATGCCCCGAGCAAATCTTTATACTGAGACAGATTGTCGAGAAGTGTGTAGAGGGAAATGCAAATATGCGTGTCAACTTTGTGGATTTTAAAAAGGCGTTTGACAGCGACCAAAGACCGGTGGTGTGGAAAGTCCTTGCACAATACGGTATACCAGAGAAGGTTATAAACATCATAAAAGAAATGCATAGAGAAAGCACTTGGGGTAAGAACGGAGGGGAAATTAGGAGAGTGGCTCCAGATTGTCACTGGGGTGCGTCAGGGATGCATTTTTTCACCATTGCTGTTCTTGATAACGATCGATTGGGTGATGAGACGAAGCATAAAGAAGAGGAGATGGGCCTGTAGTTGAAAGAAGCTGGAAAACTGGCGGACCTAGACTTTGCCGATGATATAGCGCTACTAGAGGAGTCTTGGAAAGGAATGAGAAAACTCACAGACAGTGTGGAGAGAGAGAGGCGGGTCTGGTCGGACTGAGGATCAATACCACAAAAACAAAGGTTATGAAAATACAAAAAATGGACAACGACGGAGAACATCAAAGTTGGAGAAGATGTGCTGGAGGAGGTGGAACACTTTTGCTATCAGGGGAGTGTAATTACAAACAATGGGATCTGTGATAAGAAGATTGGAAACAGATTGGGAAAAGCTAATACCACATTATAAATTTCCAAAGCACTGGTGGGATCGAAAAGCCTCTACAAAAACTCTAAAACTATGTGTAAAAGCCGTTAATCGCATCCTCATATCGATGACTAGGCTTATAATTTCCTGCTGATTACTTCATCTTTTAATTGCTCCCAGAATTAGAGCCTATCGGGTAGGGTACTGCACTTGCCCAACATAGGACGTTTGTTGTGGTTGGTACTTCCAAATGGAATAACTTTCCGCACTAAGGGCCAAACTAATGGCTCGTTTTTATTTCAATTTCAATTTGTCATTCTTAAAAGCATTAGGCCTATTTTATTTCCCTCGGGATACGCGTTTTCGTGCTGAGGCGACTATGAGAGTCATTCTTCGAGACTGTGAAAATAGGCATAACCTAAATCTATGGCTAGCCTAAATCTATGGACACGGTACGATGCTACTGCTTGGTGACTGTATAATGCTCATATAGGTTAGGCCCACAACGTACAGCAGATCTCGATATACTGTTAGCCTAGGCTATCTGTCTAAGTGTGATTATAGCCTACTCATTTTCTAACTTCATACACAATCACTTCAAAATAGCGGTTAAAATATAATCTATAGGGGATTTGTTGACCAATTGGCGTTTGCAGGAATCCTCGAAGCAAGTTATCTGCCAGAATGGAAAGATGGAGCATCAGACTGCAACCTTACGATTTCAGAATACTGCATAGGCTACAGCTGGAAAAGATAATCCAGCTGATTATTTATCACGCCATTCAGTAGCTGACCAACCAGGCGCAGATGAGAGATCACACAAGGTCTCATTGTCAACATCGCAATTCCCAATGGAATAAATTGCAGGAGTGTGATTTTCCAGAAGATTTTTCAATGAATCGAATCTGACAACTGAATTGACGCTTCGAAATGGACAGATCTTCGTCCATTCTACAACGTCCGCGATGAGATGTGCTCGTCCGCAGAAGGCAAAATACTATTAAGAGGCACACGCGCAGTTTACAGCACCAGGTTATCCGATTATCGCGCGATAGGAATAACAAAAAAAGAAGATTCTGCGACTAAAAGTATGGTTCCCCTGGTATAGACAAGGCAGCTGAGGATGCCGTCAGGCAATGCTTATCGTGTCAGTAAGCTGCACTGGATATCTATTTTGAACCTCTGCAGATGACCCCATTACCAGAGGCTCCGTGACAAAATCCTTCAGCTGATTTATGCGGTCCTTTACCGAGTACTAGGCGAGTAGTAGATGACTATTAGATGACCAGTCGTTGAAATCATCATTTCAACGTCCGCTAGTGCTGTCATTTCTGTTTTGACAGAGTTTTCGCTATGTTTGGAGTGCCGATGACAGTGAAGAGTGATAATGGATCTCCATTCAATAGTTAAGACAGTGAAGAGTGATAATGGATCTCCATTCAATAGTTAACAATTCTGACAATTCGCTGAATATGCCGGTTTTAAGCACAGACGTATCACATCGTATTGGCCAAGAGTCAATGGGGAAGCACAGACATTTATGAGAACCTTGAAGAAAATACTTCAAATTGCCCGTGTTCAGGGAAAAAACTGGAAACAAGAAATGCACACATTTCTTCGTGCATATAGATCCACACCGCACACAATAGGAAAAGCTCCTGCTTATTATACATTCAGAGGACGCATTCCAGATACATCACAGGTTGTCACTGATTAAGATCTAAGAATCCAAGATACCAAAGCCAATGCACTCTTATCGAGGGAATTAAGAATTGGAGATATTGTGTTAGTGAAGAGGCTTCGGGGCAATAAGATATCCGTATTTTATTAAAGTATTCCACTAACAGTAACTAATGTCAAAGCTGTGAAACGTTAACTTTTCACAGCTGAAAGAACCGGATACTCAGTGACAAGAAACACAACATTCTTTCAAGAAAATCGACGGTGCTAGTCAAAGAAATGTGAGGGAAGATGACAATGAAGATGAGCATGATTGGATCCGAACTCCAATCCAATCATCAAACGGAGCAATGGGAAGTAGACCTGGAACTCCAAGATGCAACTTGTCAACACGAGAGGAGAATGGACCTGGGAATGGATCTATTCAGCCACGTCGCTACCCACATCGGTGGGTAAGCGACGTGGACCACCAAGACGTTTTAGTCCATAATGAACAGTCGTGTCTTAAAGAACTGTTCTGGTGGTCAGAGAGACTGTTCAGTTGTTAGTAGAGACTGTTATGATGTTATGAACAACTGCATATGCTGGAATTCGGTTAAGCCATATATAATTACTATAGAAGTTGGCATTTAAAGAAAATGGGATATAGTAGGGAACTAGTTGGAATAATATGGTAGGGATTCAGCTGGAGTCAGAAGAACATTCGGGAAGAGATATATAGAAATGGTGTACAGATATGATAGCACAGAATAATGGAATATACATTCAAATTAAATGCTATTGTCAAAATAAATTATATATGATAATATAACAACGACGACGATGATGCACTGTAGCACAAACCTATTAAACTTGCTCAAAAACCAGACATTAGAAACTATCAACAATGATTCACAGTACAAACTTAGCCTACCAATGGCAAAATCCAAAATCTCTGCCTGAATGTGTGAGCCATTCAAACAACTCCTTTTCTCAGCAACAGGGTTTGAAGCACAATCCAGCCAACAGCAAAAACACGATTCTGGCATTCCTCTCTGCTATTATTATTATTATTATTATTATTATTATTATTATTATTATTATTATTATTATTATTATTATTATTATTATTATTATTATTATTATTATTATTATTATTATAACTGGAATGTTAGGTTTATTATTATTATTATTATTATTATTATTATTATTATTATTATTATTATTATTATTATTATTATTATTATTATTATTATTATTATTAACACAATCATTTATTGAAAGACCAATCAAGATTAAAAACCAAACTAAAATCAGAAAAGTGTTCAAGCGTAAAGTGCATTGTTCTCGTCCCAGGTGAGTGGTGCAAAAGAACCTCTAAAAGCAACAGCATTAAAACGTTGCGTGCAGATAGAAAGTCTCTGAAAGAGATAGACAATTTCTCTAGGATCGCCGGAAACAGCGGCACAACGGCGGCCCAACTCCAATAAAAATTCGCGACCCGCACGATTGATGGGGCCTAACGATTCGATTGCGATTGGCACAAACTCATGGGAGACAGGAAGCGTCGAGTACTTGCTGCACTTTCGATCCGCCGCGTGTTCAGCAGCACCTCCGGAAACCGTTGATGACAAATGTAAGTAGGAGACAGCACATGTGTGGATGGCTGTATAGTCCCAGGCAACATATTTACCTCTGGCCCATGGGACGAGAGTGGCACCGTCAGGTCTTTTGCCGTCCGTTCTAATCAGGCCTGGAGGCTCTTTAGAACTGGGGATTTCAGCCTTCGAGAGTGCCCTCCACACCAAGTCGTTGACCGCAAAGTGTCGAGCAGTTCTTCCAGAAGAGCGTCTGCAGACCAACCCGTGGTGTCCTCTTGAGTCGGCGGTCTCTCCGCACTGACACTGGTGCGGTGCACATAACTAAAAAACCCATACGCAGTCCAACGGCCACCCGGATTGCCTCATTGCTTAGATCCAAGCCACAGGCGGTCACAGGAATGGTTGATAGCCAGTCCCCCGCATGAGGGGAGGTCACCGCAAACAACCGGGCCATGTTGACCGGATCGCTGTAGGAGGCCCATACCGCTGTCCTGTCTACTTCAATCAGTGGTCTATCCCACACGCTCTGCCTGCTCCAAAGGGGCTCTGCACTGCTCGGTTGGGTGTTCTTGCGGACCTCGAGCAAATCGTCGATGTGGACATCATCCCACTCCTCCTTGCACAGAATCATACTCACGAGTGACTTGGTCGATGCGGCTGATGCCAAGTAAGCTGAAGATGTCAGCATCGAGACACGTCTAACTCCGAGTCCTCTATCTCTAATTGGGAGTGTGGCTTGTAGCCATTGGATGTTGTTAAGGCTGATGTTGATGATGTTCTCTAGCCCTTTACGCATTTTATCATCCATTTTATCGAGCACTGGATGGCTATGGCATGGGGCAGTTTTCAGCAAATAAGTAAGTTTTGCTGCTCCAAAACTTGCCCGCAGCAGGATCAACGCTGCCTGGGCTCGAAGGCAGGCCAGGTCCGTCACTGCCCGTTCCAATATCTCGCTGTGCCGCAGCAGCGCCCCGTCCAAAGCCCCACCTCGGAACAATGGGGCCCCCAGTAGGAGGAGCGACCCCATGTCCAACCGCTGGAATCCTTCGAATGCTGGCTCCGTTTGTTCAGTCATTGAATAGAGCTCACATTTCTTACTATTCAAGCAGATACCAAGCGATGTCTCCAAGTCCTTAATCGATGCCACATCCTGCCGTACGTCCTCCATCTTACCTCCCAGAGAGATGTCGTCCAGATAGCCAAGCCTGAAACTTGAGCGCATTTCACACAAAACTGGCTGCAGAGGCAGGCAGAACAGTAGAGGCCCCAAGGGATCTCCCTGCTGTGGTCCCATCTTCGAACGAACCACGAAGGAGCCAAACTGCAGCTGAGAATCTGCTGAGTACGACTGGTGTGTGAAGGCGTAGATCTCCGGTATAATGTCGTAAACCGTCTGGAGCATGATGTCTCTTCGCAAAGTGTTGAATGCGTTTGTGAAGTCAAGTTTCACGAAGATCTCGTCCTCTGTCATGTTTGTGACGAAGCTTCTTGCTGCATGTACTGCCGCTTCACCGCCTCCTGGGACCGCCACTCCAACTTGCAATGGGGCGAAGAAAGATTCGAGCCTTCCCAAGGCGTAGCTGTTAGCGCACTTCGCTCCCAGCCTCCTCCAGGAGTACCCAATCGCTATTGGTCTAAGGCCTCCTGATTTGTTAGAAAGGGCGATTAGGGTGCCACCGAAAAGAATCTCTCGCATTTCTTTTGGACAATCTCCTCTCAGCAGCACGTTGATGAAGCTTGTAAGTGTCTGTAAGAACAATTCTGAAGATTCTTTATTGTTCAGCAAGTCGAGAAGGTGTTGGGGTCGCATCCCGTCCGGCCCCCAGCGGACCCTGCCGGGAAAGATCGCACAGCATCCGCCACATCCTTTTCCGAGGCCTGGTATGGCGTGGTCCCCGCCGCATCCGGCAATTCTGCCAGTTTGAAAGCCCACTTGTCCGACGGGTGTCTTTCCTGCATTGCTTCAACGGTTTCTGATGTCGCCTTGACTGGATGGTCCTGGCTGCAGAGGATGCGTGTGGCTGCTTTGATATTTCCATCTTCTAGTTTGGCGTTGACTGCTGCCAAGAACAAATCCCTCTCACTGGTGTATTTTCCGCTATATGCTGCGTCCTGTTCTTCTCCAACATCCGTCATCTGGAACTCACGGTTATCAATTCGTTTCTTGACCACATTGGCAATGTTGCGTCTACGGCCGGACCGTTTCGGTTGCGCTAGGATGTTCGACGCAAAGCATAGGAGCCTGCTCCATTGCTCGATTCCCGATGGGTCTTCAACGATTGAGTGCATGATGTCGATTAGAGCACGAGAGCAAGCGAATCTGGCACCTCTAGGAATATGTTTCATAACTCTACTGTTTCTCTGTCTAGGATGTCGGATCATGTTCGCCGAAACACTTATACCTCTATCAACGATCTCTTTGTCAGTCGTAACTGACCCTGTTGTAGTTCCGTCGACTGAATCCGAGCGTAAAGCCGCCAGAGGCATCGCCCTCTGTCCCTCGGCGGCGCCGCCGTCTTGCGAATGTCCCTGCGTTGGTGTCGTAGTTAACGGTGGCAGCCTAGAGCCAGGGCAAGGGTTGCTCCGTGGTCCATGAACGTGCACAGAACCGTCTCGCAAGTGTAGCTGTCTCACTGCCAAACATCTGCTGCACACGCCACTGGCCTATTATTATTATTATTATTATTATTATTATTATTATTACTATTATTTATTATTATTATTATTATTATTATTATTATTATTATTATTATTATTATTATTATTATTATTATTATTATTATTATTATTATTATTATTATTATTGCTACGATTAAACAGTCTTTTCCAACTGTGTATTTACCTGCAATCCAGATGTTCCAGGCTGTCCAGGCGCCCCTCCCGGTCCAGGTGAACCTCGTTCCCCAGGATATCCAACCG
>OX457048.1:18733678-19141178 GCA_949752735.1 Lumbricus terrestris
TAAATGTTATTTTAAAAAACCCATAAATAGCCTAAAATAGGCCATAGAAACAAAATTAGAAGCTGGCAGCCAACAACGGCGCCCGACCCACAACTCTGCTGTTCGCGCTTCCAATCGCCGCTTGTGGCCTTGTCCTGGATAACGAGGCTGTCCGGGTGGCGGTGGGCATGAGGTTGGGCTTGAACTTGTGTGGTCCACATGCCAATGTGGCGAGGGAGTTGGCCCCGAGGGCCATCATGGCTTCGTCTGTAGGAGAGCCATGGGTCGCTCCCTTCGTCACCACGCCATAAATGACATCATTTGGCGTGCCCTTCTCAGAGCTGACATCCCAAGCATCAAGGAACCGGCGGGTCTCTTTAGATCCGATGGAAAAAGGCCGGACGGGGCAACCCTCATACCCTGGTCAGGGGGGAAATACTTGGCGTGGGATGACACCATCGTTCATACTTGTGCCGCCTCGTACATAACCCACCCGAACGGTTTGGTTGGGCCTGCATCAGTGCAGGCAGCCATCCGCAAAGAACAAAAATACGGAGGCCTGCCCACTTCGCACATCTTCCAGCCGGTGGCCATTGAGACATTGGGCCCACTCAACCCGTCGGCCTCAGACTTCATAAATGAAATTGGCAGCCGTATCTCTTCTATCAGTGGTGACAGACAGCCTTCTTCCTTTTTCAACGTCTGTCCATTTGTATTCAACGCCACAACCCGGTCGCTTTCAAAGCCACTTTTGCCTCACACCCTGAAGACGAGGCCTGACCCACCAGACATTCATTCTTCAATTAATAATAGTCCATAAGTCCCTGGGGGGAATGAAGTACCTCAGGGGAAAAAAATTATAATAATAATTATAATAATAATTTCATCACAGAGTTGGGGCGCTGTCTAGCTCGTAAAACCGGTGACACGAGGGAAACCAGTTATCTTTTCCAGCGCATTGCCATTTTAATTCAACGTTTCAACGCCATAGCCTTCCAAGGCACCTTTGCTTCGCCTGATCTTGACGAGTTCTAGCCGTTCCAGAATACAATTTTTTACGTCTCCGGATAATTTTTTGAAATCCCGAGGGATCTAAGATACCTCGGGTAAAAAAAAAAAATAATAATAATAATAATAAAATAAAATAATAATAGTAAATAATAATACTAACGGGAAACCCACTCGAAACCACGCCTTTTACAAACGCCTCTCAATTTGGTCTCAAAGGCTTAACGCAGTGGCATTTCGAGGCACGTTCACGATGAGGGTCGTTAACTCCTGAACAAAGAACTTTTTGTGCTGTTTCTTGTAAAACATGTTTCGTTAAATTAATGATTGGTTCTAAAAATAATTAAAAAAGTAAAAAAATAATAATAATATGTAGCGATTAAGGTCGATAAGTTCGAAAGCAATCGCGTCGATAGATCCATTTTGTGCACTATTTGTATTCGCCCGGGTAGTTGTCCAATTATTCATATTCTTCCGAAAAGTCTGTCCATTCGGTACAGCCCTGAATAAAATGCATTGGATTCTTACCTCGCGTCCTGGTTCACCCGGGTTGCCTGGGTGCCCTGGGTCACCAGGAGATCCAGGTTGACCTCTTTCTCCTTTTTCACCATCGGGCCCAGAAGGCCCAGACTCTCCCTACAAACATGTACAAGCTTTCCTCTAACACAGTGCTAAATGTTTAGCAGAGGACATGGATTTTGGTACCAACATATTAATAAACTTGACAATGTCTTAATACAGTGCAATACAATATCCTTAGCATTAAATGCAGTAAAAGCAATATAAGTAGACATACCCTCCCTCCTGCTGCTCCAGCTGCTCCTGTTTCCCCTCGTAATCCTGGCATACCTACGAAGCCTCGCTCTCCAACTGGTCCTGGTGGCCCAGCGGAACCTGATGGTCCCTGCAATTTAAATATATGCAACAAAATAATTTTACGCAGGTATCAATATAACATTCGTTTATAATTATTATATAGTATAATAAATAGTATTTAATATCATTGGTTAATACAGATTTATGCAACACCGCGCAATTGAAAGCTGTATTTTGACATGGTAGAGACTGGCTGTAATGCTTTGCCAATGTGGGTTGACAACGAGGACTTTCGCGTGACGGTCGGTGTGTGTGTATCTTGGGGCCACTCCCAATATGTGAACCTGCGGATACCAAATCGATGCAGCCACACCCTGTTCTACTATCATGGCTTTAGCAAAATGGCTCTGAGCGACATGAGCGACATGATATGATGGTCAATTTCAAAAGCAGGGATCCCATCCATCAAACAAGCCACCAGGATTAATACAAGCGAATGGTGTAAGACCAGATGGATCCAATGGCGTGCGGGTCGCGTGTGATATGTGACAGTGGTGGACACCCTTGCACCATCATACATATATATTTCCAGCATCGATGGCGGGCGGTGGGCACGGCAACCCAGATCGCCACGGAACGGAAAAACCTCAAATACAATATTCCTGTAAACACGTTTCATTATGCCTCCAGAGATTTGACGGTCTAGATTTTACATAACTGATAGAAACGACTGCAACATGAAGAGGAATCGCATAACACACATAAAAACAAGTAAAGTCAAGAGGTCAACAGGGCTATGACATTTGACGTTTCAATGCTGAAATTAACCATTCTAGAGAATTTTGAGAATAGATTAGTGCTGAGCAGGCAAAACTGAAAATCTCTGAAAAATCCCTAGTGACAAGTTCTGTCTTGCAGCAAATTGCCAGCGTGGGGCGCGGTGGTGTAGTGGGTATGTTCCTTGCCTTGCAGGTTAAAATCCACTCAAGTCGCTGCGTTTGGATCCTGAACAAGTCCTTCACTCGCAATTGCTCAGCGCTTCGACGTGAAACTCCGATGCAGTGTCCGCGCTGTAGTCGGAATAGTAGCGAAGGGGCGATATAACAAGTGCACATTACAAACAAACGAACAAACGCTGTAGAGTAATTTAATGTCATAGGCAGCTATCGTTTGTATAACATATAGTGGAAGAATTTTAGGAAATTCGACTCAATAAATTTTCAGAAGCTAGAGACTTGGCACAGTTGTTAGGTATACCCCACTGATGAAAATACCAAAAGTCCCCATAAATCCGTGCTGTGCTCGAGCCGCCATCTTGGAAAATGGCGGCCCTAAATCGGTTTTTTGACAGTAGCTCCCGAACCGTTGCAGCTACTAAAAATATATAATTGCAAAAATGATCCTTATTGAACGATGAATAAGTCTTGTATATAACATTTCTTTCTTGGATTACAAATAAAAAAGTTACGCATAATAATGTAGTTACTATTATGTATAGCAATGCGACGTACCAAGTTTTATGGCGGGAAGAACAAACGCTGTGCTGTGAATAATGATTTAATTAGTTCTTTTGCCAAAACTGACATAAGTCACAATATAAATCAAGGATGAATGTGTTGCTCATTTGTGTAGTCTTAGTATTTATATAGCGCACCTTTCAAAAACCTATGCAGAAGCGCTCCCGAGTTAGAAATCTTGGGAAATGACGGTCTGATATTGCATTCCCAACAAGACCTCTTCCACACAAATGCTTTGTTTGGGTAAAAGCAAAACTGCAGCAAAATGGTAGGCTACTTTGAGTATGATCCTGCCAGGCACTTCTTGAACAACCGTACACTGGACAAAAAGAATCTTTATATAGGCAGGCATCCCTACTGATGAAAATGCCAAACGAATGCAGTTGCAGTGAAACACACGTAAGGGCTAATCATGATCTAACCTCTGAAAAAACTACCGACCTATCTCCAAGCTATCCTTCAGAGCCTAGTCTCCCTCCAATTAATATATATCTTCAGCAGCCTGGTCTTCTCCCGCAACTCGGTCAGGAGGATTCAAGGTTCATCACTCCATATACGGAGGCTTGTTCTCATATAATTATATAAAATCTAGTCCGCTGTTGAACCATGGCCTAATTATCCTGACTACGATGTCTCTCCAGCTTTAGATATGGTTAACCACAATATTCTTCTTCAACATCTGGAGACTTCTTATGGAATACTGGGCCATAATGGATTTTAAAAGGGAGCCTTTTCTTTGTTTTCGATCTTGTTTGTCTAACCGAACCCACAAGATTACTTCGGGTTATTCCAATAAGGTTCATCACTCCATATACGGAGGCTTGTTCTCATATAATTATATAAAATCTAGTCCGCTGTTGAACCATGGCCTAATTATCCTGACTACGATGTCTCTCCAGCTTTAGATATGGTTAACCACAATATTCTTCTTCAACATCTGGAGACTTCTTATGGAATACTGGGCCATAATGGATTTTAAAAGGGAGCCTTTTCTTTGTTTTCGATCTTGTTTGTCTAACCGAACCCACAAGATTACTTCGGGTTATTCCGGAACTAAAATGGATACACATGAAACTCGGAGTTCCTCAGCGCTCTGTCCTGCAGTCTCCTCCGCTCTGTATTGACATCCACTTTCTTCTCCCAATCTGACGCTGAATTGACTTCTGCAATTCGTTTCTCTTTGGTCAACCCAACGTTCGTCTTTCACCTCTACAGTAGGTCCTAAATCGGTCGCGGTCGATGATCAAGCATTAGCACATGGGTTTCTTACATCCTACTTACTCTTAGTTGAGCATATTTACTCCATCTCAAATTCTCACCGCTCCTGGATGACATCAAACCGTTTCTCTCTTAATTCCTCCAAAACCCAGTTCATTTAGTTTGCCCTCCCCCAAGGGCTCTCACCAGCTTTTGAGGATTGATCTTTTTCTCCTTTCAGAAATATTTTCTGACTATATACTCCCTTTCTCGGCAGCACCTCGTGATCTGAGTGTTACCCTAGATGGCTCCCTTTCCCTTGAAGACTAGATCTCTCTAACCATACACGCTCATCATATTATTAAAGGGGCTACACGGCGTTCTACTTCGTCTGCTGTTTCTACCACACGGGTTCACACTTTCATTTATGCTCCAGAATTGACTTCTGCAATTCATTTCTCATTGGTCAGCCCAAAGTTCACCTTTCACCTCTACAGTCGGTCCTAAATGGCGCCGCCAGATTAATACCACACCTATCACTATCACGCTACTATTTCTACTTTCATGTTTGAACAACTGCATAGGCCTCCACTAACTTTGTCCATGACAACGGAATGACTTAAGCCTGTATACCTACTCTACTAGCGAAGCAGCAGTTCCAGCAGAACTTCCCAACGACATTCGCGCAACTGTAAGCTAGAATTCACCAAGAGATGCAAGTGCGTATACAGTATGGTTTGCCGTACTACGCGATGTGTGGATGATGCCAAGTAACTATCTGCTTTAGCTCCTCAGCTGAGATGTCACTAGGTGACTCTGAAGACTATATCAGCCAATTAGGATTAGACACTGATATAAATTTTAACTTATAATCATCATTCGCAACGCCGCATTCGCTCTTCCACCATTTTCCCAAGATTTCTAACTTGGGAGCGCTTCTGCATAGGTTTTTGAAAGGTGCGCTATATAAATACTAAGACTACACAAATGAGTAACACATTCATCCTTGATTTATATTGTGACTTATGTCAGTTTTGGCAAAAGAACTAATTAAATCATTATTCACAGCACAGCGTTTGTTCTTCCCGCCATAAAACTTGGTACGTCGCATTGCTATACATAATAGTAACTACATTATTATGCGTAACTTTTTTATTTGTAATCCAAGAAAGAAATGTTATATACAAGACTTATTCATCGTTCAATAAGGATCATTTTTGCAATTATATATTTTTAGTAGCTGCAACGGTTCGGGAGCTACTGTCAAAAAACCGATTTAGGGCCGCCATTTTCCAAGATGGCGGCTCGAGCACAGCACGGATTTATGGGGACTTTTGGTATTTTCATCAGTGGGGTATACCTAACAACTGTGCCAAGTCTCTAGCTTCTGAAAATTTATTGAGTCGATTGATGTTTTTTCTACTAAAATTCTTCTACTAATATATGTGAATAATGAACTAATATTGTAGTATAATTACCGCAGCTCCTTGATCTCCTCTGTCTCCTCTCTCTCCATCACGTCCCGATTCACCCGGTCGACCATCTTCTCCAGCTCTTCCATCTGGTCCTGGTTCTCCTCTTGCGCCCTACAGTCAAACGAGCTCGCATATAATTTCAAAACTTCTTTCAGGCTGCTAAAATAATTATAATCTAACGAGCATGATTGCAATCTGCCAAAAACGCTGCGACAAAATAAACAAATCTGTACAAGTAAAATTCATCAATAGCAGCAGCAACATCAAATACCCTTCCACCACACACCAAGAAGGCTGATGATTGAATGCGATTGCACATGATTATGCAAGATGTCTTCTGTAACGCAGAATGAAGCTTGCAAACTGAAAAGCAAAGTCCTCTTTCGTCCTGGGCCATTTTTATTGGATTGTCTTGCAATATTTCTCATTATAGCCTACTAAAGATATAAGCAAGCCTCCAAGTCTGCTGATTCTGAACCGACTAGAAGGCCTCTTACAGCCGTCATACGGTATACACGCACACGTATACACGAACACACAGCAACACAAGATTTGATCATACTGATGGACGAATAAACAACTTACACTAATTACAACTCATTGTAACACGATGAAGGCTACTTGACTGGTAAAACTGTTCACAATGGCGCGTCTACGAAATAGCAATAGCATATTAAACTAAAATTGTCTGTTATTGATGGAAACTGCGGAAGTGTCCATACTGATGCCAGTGAAGAACCGATTATTTAAAAAAATGGTTTACAAATAATAATCCTTAAAGTACTCCGTCTCTTTCCTATTAACAAATCTTTCTGACACACTGCCTTGTACTGGAAGTTAGTTTTTTCAGCACAGTGTATATACACTTATATACACTTAAAATTACTAGACCGGATTTCATTAACTAGCTTTCAAAGCTACTGTTCACAACTTTCAAATTATTTCTTGCAAGGGCTGAAGAAACCATAGTTGAGACTCCTGTATTGCATTTAATTTGTCTTACTCGCACGTGCATTATCTTTAGGCTGTTAACTGTGTACAACTGTACAAGCAAAAGGGTTTAAAATAATATGACTGTCTCGCTCACCCTTGATCCCTGTTTCCCTGCAGGACCCAAAGGACCAGGTGGTCCAGTAAGTCCTTGAACACCTGGCCCGCCAGGTGGTCCTGGTAGACCTGCTTGGCCAGTTTCACCAGGTGCTCCAGCAGGACCGCCAGGTCCAGGTTTTCCTTCTGCTCCTTCTTTGCCAGCCGGTCCAGCCGGTCCTCTTTCTCCTTGCGCTCCAGTTGGACCGTCAGGCCCCTTTTAAAATAAGCAAGCCATGTAGAACATACAAATTCCAGTAATAATTCCACATAATGTGTGAATTATCTTCCATAACACTTACGGTACTTTAACCATGACACTTACGGTACTTCTTTAACTTTAACGTTTGTTTGACTTATCTAAGTCTGAAGCACGTATCTTTCAAATTACAACCGTCTTGCAAATCAATCGAGCTACATTGAGCAATGCGCAGTTTACCTCGGGAGTCTACAGTGTATTTTTATTTATCGAATTCTTATAGTTGAGCACAAATCTACAACTCAAGCAATTCAAGTCCCGTTACATGTCGTTCATCACGGCTGAAATTGGTTCTAGCATGCTACTTAGCAGGGCCAACTACATTGGGGGTAGCAGCCTATTTTCAAATTGTGCCTAATGAAATAGATAATTCGGTGAGATTTCCTCTGGATATTCCCTTCGGGTGGTAGGGTGTGTATTGTGTAATTGAGTGTGTGTGTGTGTGTGTGTGTGTGTGTGTGTGTGTGTGTGTGTGTGTGTGTGTGTGTTGTGACACAGTTGAATGAGCTGATAGTAACAGCTGATAGTAACAGCTGATAGTTTCAACTTCTTGCGACGAAGTTGACCTGTTACAAAATACTAAATCAAGCGCCGCACCAAGGTCGATAACGCAATATGGAGATTGATACTTGTACGCCCATCGCAAAGCCAAGTGAACGGGGTTCTGTATGGATAATTATTAAACCGATCTTCTTTCATCAACGGCTCATTTCAGAGCTATCAACTCTTAATTTCTGCGCTCTCACTGTTTACCAGCTTCAGGACCTTGCTCTCAAAGTGTCTCAATACACAATTTTGTCTGCCATTAACACCTTGGGCATTTTAAATTATAGAAATTTTAATTTAGGGCCTAATTGTTTCAATGACAAATTTATTATTCTAACACATTCCTTGCTTGACAACTTAATAGTCATCGCGCTAAGTGACTTAACGGTGATAAGCAGCTACGTTTGTTCCCTGTTTCCTTTCTAAATAGTATTCATAAGTTTCATCTGGCAATAATGAGTTCATTTAATAACGATTATTTGAGAGATGACTTAATAAAGTCGCATTCCTAATAAAACCGCGGTTTTTTTACTTTTTCATGCGTTATGTGTCTGAATATCACTAATTGTCATATAATTTTTTTCTGTTTTCACTATTGGTGAATTTTACTAATGTATGTAAATGTGAATCGACCGGAAGTCTGTAAAATTTAAATAAAAAATTGTCAACAAATCTGAAGGGTACTTTATTATTATGGCCAACCCTATATATACAGTTGTACTAAAGTCCACAAATCCGTATCGTATTGAATATAAATTTTATAAAAACGCCTCTATTAGGGTAAACCATCCCCGTCAATAAGTCCTAAATATTCAATATATTATACACTGTTTTCCACTGTTTATCCACAATGAGCAATTTTTCAGATGACAGCTTTAACTGCTGCTACTAAAAACCCATGGCCTCTCCTCTCCATCTATCCATAATGTTACCAAAGCAACTACTGTAGCTAAATTACTCTATGCCTCTCCATCATGGTGGGGTCTCACCCTGGCGTCTGACAAAGAACGCCTTGAAAAACTCATAAAAAGAGCTAAACGCCTAGGATACTTAGAGCAAACCTTTCCTACTGTCTCCGAACTAGCCAACTCAGCTGATGCAAAACTCCTTTTCTCCATTACACACAACCCCAAACATGTTCTCTACCAACTCCTACCTCCTCTCCGACCCCCCTCCTCTCACCAACTTAGACCTAGAGCTCACAACCATACTCTCCCATTAAAGGACAATTCTCAATTTATCCCACGATCGTTATATAAAAATATTTACTAGCCAACTTTAAGAATAATTATCGAACTTTGAACTCTAATTATTCATTATCACTCATGTTAGCATTTCTGCGTTATTGTCAGATTGTCTTTTTCTCATTAAAACGAATATATATATATATATATACTATCACAGTTTGCAAATTAAAGCAATGAGAAGGGATATTTTATTGAAGTCTTAGACAGCATACGTCATTTTGTTAAGACTCATATAAAAAAAGATAAGGTTGCATTATGCAAATCCAAAAAAAGCTAATCAATTTGAAGACTTTAAGTCAGAATTGACAAATGAGCAATTTCATTAAGCTGACAGTGTGGAAATTCAAATAGTTTTGGAGCCACGTTTGCCCCTCCCACTCCAAGCCAGAACCAAGTCTATAATGCCTATGCTTAGTCTACGACGATGGTTGTTGGCAGCTTGGCACGGTAGATGATCCAGCAAAAATTAGAGGGAAAAACACAATATGCGCAGAGGCTTCATTTTATCTGATTACGGGTGCAGTGAATCTGTCTGAGTTCGCCTACGCTGGATTGCTTAGGAACTACACCAATAATTAATTCATTCGGGAATAACTCCGCCACTAATTGTTTCTTAAACTTATAATTAAAAGTACTATTGAGAAGTCATGTAATAATTTAAATGCGTTTCTGCTTCACTTTGATTAATATCTAAGCTAAATACTAACAGATAATGATGGTGCTGGTAAGGTGGTACTCGTAAAAGACTTGTAAAAGAAGAAGTTACTGGTCTACAATCTGGAGCGGAGCTTAATTCCCAAAGAAATTCCTTAAGAATCTAAAAACTGTTTTATTTTGCCGTGGTTGGGATGGAGCGCTTCCGAGTAACCCACCTTGAAGAGGCGCTATATAACATTTCTGAAATAAATAAATAAATCCATCGACGCTAAGCAACAGAGAATGAACTACGCTGTCGGATAGCAGTCTGTGTGCGGGAAAAAATAAAAATATATAGAATAAAAGTGCTAACGAGGACTACCACTATCACAGGAGGTGGAAAGCTTAATAGCTGCAAATATTAGCTACACGTCGGCATCGAGGTGTGAGCACAGCAGTTTAATGCAGTTTATGCAGCTTAAACCTGTGTCGACTAAATGTAGGCCTACTTCGATGGATAAATGTGTTTTAGTCAAAGTAAGTAACTCAAGATCGAATTGAAGCCACGTCCAGTTATGACGGTTTGACTGATAGAATTAAGCGAATACTTGATGTATTGACTGATTATTCCGCCCACGGACGGAATAATCATGGGGGTCCCGTAGCTTAGTGGATAGAGCCCTTTTCGTTGAACTGACCCGGGTTCAAGCCTCGCTCAGGGCATTAATTTATTAAAGTTTCTGTAAGCTGCCATTGGCGCTTTGCTGTTGTGTTGCTTGACTCGGGTTCTACTAAAAATAAAGATAGCCACTCCCACTTCTGGCTTGGCCTACCAAGCACTAGTGTTAAGCTACCGAACCCACTGCTGTAAAGCTGACTTGCGTGTCGTGCAATAGTGGGCTGTATTTCGTATTACCTGTATCTGTAATCATTTTGCGGTTTGTCAGATTGAGTCATTAAACGAAGATTATTATCATTATTATTATTACTATTATTATTATTATATACAGTTACGATTTGGTTTTTACATATAAATTTTATATTTTATATTTATATTTATATTTATATATTTTTTATTTTATTTTATTATTATTATTATTATTATTATTATTATTATTATTATTATTATTATTATTATTATTATTATTATTTTTTATTTTTTTATTTATCTTATTTTATTTTTTTTACTAATGCTAAGATAAAAACATCTGGAACGGCACCTAGTCGTCGTTATTATTATTATTGTTTTTATTATTTTTATCATTTATTATTATTATTATTATTATTATTATTATTATTATTATTATTATTATTATTATTATTATTGTCAAGCTATTGTTATTATTATTATTATTATTATTATTATTATTATTATTATTATTAGTAGTAGTAGTAGTAGTAGTAGTAGTAGTAGTAGTAGTAGTAGTAGTAGTAGTAGTAGTAGTAGTCGTAGTCGTAGTAGTAGTAGTAGTAGTAGTAGTAGTAGTAGTTGAAGTAGTAGTAGTAGTAGTAGTAGTAGTAGTAGTAGTAGTAGTAGTAGTAGTAGTAGTAGTAGTAGTAGTAGTAGTAGTAGTAGTAGTAGTAGTAGTAGTAGTAGTAGTAGTAGTAGTAGTAGTAGTAGTAGTAGTAGTAGTAGTAGTAGTAGTAGTAGTAGTAGTAGTAGTAGTAGTAGTAGTAGTAGTAGTAGTAGTAGTAGTAGTAGTAGTAGTAGTAGTAGTAGTAGTAGTAGTAGTAGTAGTAGTAGTAGTAGTAGTAGTAGTAGTAGTAGTAGTAGTAGTAGTAGTAGTAGTAGTAGTAGTAGTAGTAGTAGTAGTAGTAGTAGTAGTAGTAGTAGTAGTAGTAGTAGTAGTAGTAGTAGTAGTAGTAGTAGTAGTAGTAGTAGTAGTAGTAGTAGTAGTAGTAGTAGTAGTAGTAGTAGTAGTAGTAGTAGTAGTAGTAGTAGTAGTAGTAGTAGTAGTAGTAGTAGTTGTAGTATTACAATCTGTGTACTTTAAGCAAAATTCAACATATTCCACATTAGGACTTAATAAAGACATGTAACATAAAAAATAAAGTAACAAAAAGTTGTTTTAACTCACCCTTTGCCCAGGAAGACCTTCTTCTCCTTTTCCACCAGCTGGGCCCGATGGTCCCTTTTAAAACATAAATAAAACAATAATCTTGGATCTTCTTGGATTCAAACCACTAATGATTTAGCTACCAACTGGCAATCCTACATACGATGAATATATAAAAATCTCGAATCCTCAGTATTTGTTGAAATAGCTTAATGTATTTTCGCTGGAAATCATGAGTTTTCAACTAGGAGTTTGCAACAGCAATTCATAAACATTTGCATGGAAGCATTCGTGTGAATCTTCAAAAGCTAAGTAATAACTAAAAATGAAATAAAGTTCTTATTGTCATTTACTGTAAACTGCATGGAAGCATTAATGTGAATCTTCAAAAGCTAAGTAGGACACAGGCGGACGAGGTAAATCCATTTGACGGCGATGGATCTGTATGAGTCTCGGTTGTTCAGTGTTCACAAACAGCCTTACGCATATCTAGTTGTCCATCGTTTGTGAACTAAGACAAGTTTGACAAGTTCTTATTGTCATTTACTGTAAACTCTTCTCAGTATGCGACCTGTCCAGTTTATTTATATTTTCATTATTGTGGTGATTACCGTTCTTTCTTATTCCACTCCACCATTAGCGCCGGTGAATAGGCTGGTCTCCCTGACGTGGCTTTTGATCGTCCTTTTCTCCATGTCTCTATTCATCCACTAATCAGCTCTTTGATTATCTTCCAGCGCCTCCATTTTCCATCGCTATCAACTTCTTGACTTCCCTATGGCATCCCGCACCCGCATCCTCTGTGATCAGGCTCCACAGAAAGCAGAACTTCTTTACCTACTCAACTTTCTAACCATTAATTGCTATCGTCATCGTTCAACTGAATACTGATCTTCATCACTTTTTATGCTAATTTTCATCATGTACTACGTATAGACCGAGTTTAATCGGTTCATCATCTTCTGAAGGTCGTTTGCCCGCTAGCATTGCTTGATCGTCCGCAAATATCACAGCCTTCACCAATCACCTTCATTGTCTTCTATTGCTTCACCTCCGGACTGCCGTGGAATTGCCTGTTTATGCATATGATTATATTACCTCTCGGTGTCGTTTAGGTTTAGACATTGTTATTGTCATTTGTGACTTACGCTAAAGAGACTTGTTAACGCCTTCATAACTAAAGTTATATTTTCAACAACAGCTTTCTAATCATTTAGTTTTCATAATTCTTGTTTGTCTACTAACAGTTTTATTGTCCGAAACACACCTAGCAGAACATGAAATAAATACTAAATACCTTTGAAACAAAAACCCTCATCTGCATATTCATCTCGCTCAATGCGTTCTGCAGATCGTCCTCATCTTTTTGTTCCCAGGGCGTCTGCTCTTGCCCAACATCGGGCGTTTGCTGTGGCTGGAACCTCTATTTGGAGTATCTATTTGAAATGATCCTCAACCCGCACTACGGACTAAACTAATGACTGGTTTTGACTTATCAGTCTCTCTACCTTTAAAACCTTTTCTTTTCCTCCGGAGTTTTTTGGGTTGAATTATTTTAGAGGCGTTATAGATAGATTTGCAGATGTCAGATGCCATTACCGCTGCTTGAGTGGCCCGACGACGTCACAGCACCCTATTCATTTTCAAGCAACTATTGGATCCTGTTGGGTCGGTGTTACGAAATAGAGTCACCTTTTCACCTCGTGCCGTTCACACGAAACGGAGTATCCCCCTTGAAAGCTATCCGGGGGGATGAATTAATCTATCCCTCCGGATGGAATTAACCGGTCTAGATTATCCGGGGGGATGAACCAGTCTATCCCAATTTTTGAAAAATGCGTATAATTGAAAAATTTGTGCTCTAATCAAAATTTGAGGCGACTCTAATTGTTTTAAGTGTCCTAAGCAATGTTCAGAGAAAGGTAACTCTAATTTATTGAGTGACTCTGAGTGTTTTTAGGTGTTTTAAAAGCTTTAAGAGCTCCAAAATTAAAGCAAAAAATAATTATTTAGTAGCAATAAACATACCTGTTAGTGTCATTGTTCAAAACAAAGCAGATGAAGATTAATTTGCCAAAAAAATACATGAGGAAGTGACTTTTTCGACTTTTGTGAATTTGGGGGATACGGTTAATACGGGGGATACCCTATTTCGTGACACCGTCAGTTCGAGGAACTCTAGCGACCAGCCTTCTCCGCTCCGTTCTGTACTGTGTCACATCCCTCAATTGTCGAAGATTCATCCCTGTCCTCCTGTGTACATCCTCCATCCATCTGATCGTCGGCCGACCTCTTCTCCTTGTACCCTCTCCACATGCCATGATGCCAGCATCATCGCCTTCTCCAGTCCATCCGTGCGCATCACGTGACCGAAAAACATCAGCTTCTGTTTGATGATTCTCTGCAGCAACGACATATCCCCTCTTAGTTGACCTATGTCCTGGAGCACAGATTCATTTGTTCTCCTCTCTTTCCACGATATTCCCAGCAGCCTTCTCCATATCCACATTTCACACGCAGCAATGTTGTCATCCAACGCTTTCGTCTTCGTCCACGTCTCGCTTCCATATAGCACTATGGGGAAAATCTTTGCTTTGACAAGTCTCGTCTTTGTCTGTAAGCTCACAGCCTGTCCCTCCATATCTTATCCATCCACTGTATTGCAGCTTTGTCCATTGAAATTCTCCGCCTCACCTCTTTATCGCATCTTCCTTTCTTCTCCACCATTGAGCCCCAAAACAAAAAACTTGTCACAAGTCACAGTCTCTATCTCCTCTCCATCCATTTCGAAGGTATCCCATTCCGCCGTGGTCATTATCTTAGTCTTTTCGATGTTGAAATATAACCCTGCTTTTTCGCTTTCCCTCTTTAGTCTTCTTATGAGTTCTGCAAGATCATCTTTTCTCCCCACCAATAGTGTATTTTTCCTGCTATCCATCTCTGCCATTCGTATTATTCTTACTGCATACAGGTTAAACAAGAACGGAGATAATATGCATCCTAATTTCTCACCTCTGTCTCTCTGTGTTACGAAATAGAGTATTCCTCCGTATTAATCGAATCCGCCCAAATGAAGAGAAGTCGAAAAAGTCACTTCCGAATGCATTTATTTTTGTAAATTAATTTCCATCTGCTTTTTTTTTAAACAACTACAATAAGAAGTATGTTTTTCCTACTAGATAATTTTTTTGCTTTGGTTTTGGAGCACTTGAAACATTTGAGACAACTAGTGTCACTCTAAATTTTGATTACAGCATGAAGTTTCCAATTATACGCATTTTCCAATAAAAGGGATAGAATAGTTTATTCCCACACGCGGATAGTCTAGACCGGTTAATTCCATCCGTGAGATAGATTAATTCATCCACCCCGGATATCTTTAAGGTGGGATAGAATATCACGTGACACCGGCGTGCGAGTGAAAAGATTTTGAATCATAGCAGTGTTTAGGCAACGACATGATCTAATAAACAAATGTGGACACATAGTAGAGGAAACTGATTCTGAAATGTAACTCAGCTAAAAAGTAAAAAAATTACATACAGGGAGACCAGGTAGACCAGATGGTCCTTGCTGTCCAGAAAGACCTTTTTCACCAGCAGGACCGGGTGACCCCGACTGTCCTCTTGACCCTTGTTCACCTTGTTCTCCTTTGGCTGCAGCGAAATTTTGAGGACCTTCTTTTCCAGGCTGCCCACGCGCACCCTATAATGCAACAGAATAAAAATCTTTTAAAAATTGCATCACCCTTAATAAAATCAAGTAAAAGTCCACAAGGTCAATATCCAGCTAAGTAGACACCGTGGTAGTTGATGACGATGGTCGTTGTGTGGCAGACCCATGAGACGAAGATGCTTTTATCTCCACTGTTTAAGAAATATTATTATAAATTTTCACAGTGTTTATCCATATTGAGCAATGTTTTAAAGATGACAGCTTAAAATGTTACCATTACAGATTGCACTGTGGACCATGACATTATACTTGAACGGCTGCACATATCCTTCGGTCTCTCTGGTACTCTGGTACTCTTCTCCTCTGGCAGAGATCCTTTCTTAGTGAACGTTTCTTTTGTGAGGTCCATGAGCCCTCTAGGTCCCACTGAGTACCCGCTCTCTACGGTCTTCCACAGGTCTTGGACACCTTTCTCTTCATGATCTATACCTCAGATCTGGCCCCTCTTCTTGTTTCCCCATGCTATGTGAGCCCGTCTGCATGCAGATGATATGCAAGCTTATCAGCACTGCAGTGCCTCTGACTCTGTTGCAACTGTCCTGACCATGTGCTTTGCCATGGAAGCCCTGGGGACTTGAATGCCGTCCAATCGACTCAGCCTCAACTCTTTAAAAACTTAATTTATTTGGCTTAGGACCCGCCAGTAGATGGCACGACATCCATTGCTGATGCCTTTCCTGATTTTTTTCCTGAGCCAGTGTCCGTGACCTTGGTAATGGTATTACTCTGGACAAAGAGCTCACTTTTGTTCCACACATTCACTCACTCAGCCGTGCCTGTTTTTACCAACAGCGTCAACTGTTGCTCGCTCGCTTACTCAAGCGAAACTCGTAAGAACCCTGTTGCCATTCATTTATTACCAATAGACTTGACTACTGCTGCTCTCTTTATGCTGGCCTACCAAATGCCCGTCTGAGTTGTCTCGACCGGGTCCTGTGCTCTGCAGACCGCCTTATTGGCCGCATCTCAGCCACATCTCCAGCCATATGCGTGACTTTCTCTACTGGCTCCCACTCAAGCAACGAATTGAGTATAGGATATCTACCATAGTCTGGCACTGCATGCACCTTGATCATGCCTACCTTTGTGAGCTCTGTAAACCTACTCTTAGTTCTCACCATTCGACCGAACAAAGTCTGCTCTCAATCCCTTTTGCTCATACTACCACTATGCGGAAACGTGCTTTCTCAGTTGAAGGACCCTCAACCAGGAACTCAGACACTCCGCTTCTTCTAAAAATCCTTCTTAGACTCTCCTCTCTCATCTTAAGACAGTTTTATTTGGCCGCGCTAAGGTTGGGAGTGCCTCTGAGGAGTCCCCTTGAAGAGGCGCTATATAAATGCATACAATGCATGAATTAATAAGTTATTGAGATAAAAACTCAAATTAAAAATGGAAATTTTGAAAGTGTAAACAAATTGAAGGGTACATTTATTGAGGTATTTTAATCATGTCACTCAATAGAAACAAATTTGTTTAAGATAACTTTTTAAATATTTCCTTAACAGTTCGGAAATTTACAAAATTGAAACAATGAGTGGAGAACTTTTTAAGTCTTTATGACTATCAGCACGGAAATGATGAACAATTTTGCTAAAATTGCAGCCTGAAATCGCTGTGTGGAAATTCAGAAATTTCGACATTGGGGACAATTTTTAAACTTTAGACTTTTCGCTCTGAAATGATGAGCAACTTCGTTAACCAGCCTTAAATACTGTAATTGTAGTTTGGAAATTAAAAATCTTCAACATTAGAAGACCGGGTGACTCCGACTGTCTTCTTGACCCTTGTTCATCCCTCTGTCCAAATTTCTGCCCCTCGGCTCTTTGCGCCTCGGCGATCGTACTTCGGCAGCTCGTCTATCTAAAAATCCTTCTTAGACTCTCCTCTCTCATCTTAAGACAGTTTTATTTGGCCGCGCTGAGATTGGGAGTGCCTCTGAGGAGTCCTCTTGAAGAGGCGCTATATAAATGCACACAATGAGCTGGGGAGGGCCCAGTTCGGACAGTCACCGCCCACCGACTCTGAATAGAATCGTGAACGGATAGCTTGAAGAGTTCGGTTTTCAGTCGCTAGTGTGGAAAATCACAGAGGAGAATGAAAGCAAGTTAGATTAGGTTATTAGGAGACGAGATAGGATTATTACGGACAAATGCATTTGTGAACTATTTGGGCTTCTAATAGACCATAATACTTTTGAAAAGAAATTGCAAAACGAATATTTTTCAAACACGTAGACGCACTTGGTGAGGTTAAGAAATATGAATTTGTTTTTTAGTGTTATAAAATATCATTATGTTCTTTTTAAGCGATATATAGCTATTTCGAAATGGAAAAGTTAGATTAAAAAATAGAGATTTTAGATATGAAGCTAAAAATTCATTGTTATTAAAAGCAAATTAGATTAGGTTTGCTTGTATGCGCACTTATAGCGCCTCTTCCAGCCCTCAATCGCTACTCAGAGGTGCTCCCGACTACTGCGCGGACACTGCCTCGGAGTTTCACCCCGAAGCGCTGAGCAATTGCGAGTGAAGGCGTGATTTCCCAAGGTCCCTACGCGGCGACTTGAGGTGGATTCGAACCTCGAACCTGCCAAGGCAACGACGCCACCACTAGAACACCGCGCCCCACTGGGTAATTAGGAGACGAGATAGGAGATAGCTTTTAATCACAATGAATTGAGTCTTTAGCTTCATATCTAAAATCGTTATTTTCTATTGCCATTGAACAAAAGGTTAATATTAGTCAATATTTGCATCAATGGCAACTGGAAACTTTACAAGCCCACAAGCCAACAACTACGCGAAAAACGACTCCTTACGGGTTCTCCAGATTTTCCAGGAGCTCCAGATTTTCCTCGACCTCCAGGTCGACCCTGACAGAAAAATGACAGTTATGATTCATGATTAAAATAATATATTATTATAAATAAAATACCACATTAGAGAAAATATTTAAAATTCTTATAAGAGTGTTTCTACAAAAGTGCTCACTTTGCTGTCCGCGGTATATGACAACATATTATGATTCGTTACGTAGGTCCATATCAGATGACCTAAATAAAATCAAAAGAATTTTAAAATGGCAGGTAAATAAATTATTTAGGCGGCACAGTCGACGCATTTTTAATAGAAACTGTGTTGTCACAGATGAAGTCCCAGGTTTGACGAAGTCGGGAAAACGCGTTTATCTCCAATTATGCATACTGCCACACCGATTATTTACTATTTATTTTTAGTAATAGAGTATGTACTATATAAAATATGCTTAATATATTGTATTTGAGCAAACAATTAAATTTTAATGAATTTTAAAAGAAACAAGGGCAATTGAAGGGCTTGGAGCAATAACAAGGTATGTAGAAAATCATGAATGTTGGGAAATCGACTTCAAAGATTTATTACTTCAAACAGCTGTATCTAAGCCATTTGATAACAAATCAACAAGCTGTTTTGAGCAATATGTACCTTAAAATTGTCTTAAACGAAATTTGTAAATTTTGCAATGCGAAAGATGAAATTATTATTACTTTTATACATTTTTCATCATATCGGGTTATTGCAACACGAACACTCAGTCATCAGTATCATTTCTGGTGCAATAACAGGTTATGTCGACAAATCGTTTTTTAGCAGCTGCAATACCACACATGTCATCTGGAGTAAGTGAACATACCTTATTATTGCACTGAACTGTCTCTATTACACAGTTCGAGAATCGTGCAATAACATGGTAAGTCATCATAACTGTAGTACTGTCGATATATTTGATATGTAAAAACAGTGCAATAAGAAGTTTTAATGACATAACTGTAGAAATTGCATCCAATTCAAAACGAAAGTCGGAGCAATAACAGATTATGTCAAATAACCTCATTGTTGCACCGACTTCAATACAAAGTTTGTAAGAGGACACGGCAATGTATGTTGTCATACCGGGATATTGCACTAGAGTTATGGTCGAACTCTGCCGGGTGCGCAATAACATGTTATGTTGACATAACGTTTTTTGAAAAACAGCGCTCAAAACTATTCAGATCTGTACCAAATTTATAGAGTTAATAGATTACCATCTTCCGCTCACGGTGGCATACTGTTTCGCAAGACATAGGTATGTCGACATACCTTGTTATTGCTCCAAGCCCTTCAATTGTCCTTGAACAAGATGTCAACTCCATGACGGTAACAATTCTAGAGTCCACAAGTAAAGGCTAGTGATCCTTATAATATTTAACGACTGGTATTTCGTCATTTGTGCCTACCAGTGCTGCTGGTAAACAGAAAACGATTCTTTTGCCTTTCATTTAATAAACAGCAGATTGCAAACAACATCGTTGCGCTGCGTATGTTTATTTGGGAGAACGGACAATAGCCCCCGGGCAAAAGCCCCTCCGAGGTAGGACATTAGCCCCCCCAGTCTATGATACCAATACCTAAAAATGATGCACAAAATGTAACTATAAGTTAAGCGATTATCTAAACATTGCACATTAGTTTAACATTGTAAGAATATGCTAAGTCAATTGTAGGTTTAATATGCATACTATAAAACATTTAAAGGCATTAATTGTAGAACGACGCGATCAACTCATTGTGTAAAGTCTCTCATAAATGTAAAGTCCAATGTTTGTGAAATCTAGATAAAAGTTTAATGCCTAACTGACGTTAACAAACCTTCCTAATAGCCAAAACTGACACTAACAAGTAGGCCCACCTACTGTATACGATTCCCATTCGTTCATTTCTCTAATATATTGAATCTAATTTTGAATTGAAACGACTCTAACAAGTCTACGAAGCTGAGACCTAGCCTAACCTTTGTTGTAGGACACGAAGCAAATAGACTGTATAGGCCCTATACGGTTCCCATTGGTTCATTTCAAATCTAAGTCTATAGGTCTACTGACACAATTAGGACCTATATGACACTAAGAACTTTCGTTTGCATGTGAATGCCAGTGACAAGTCTTATCGATTACGGCATTATTCTATGATTTGCACATAGGGGGCTTTTGTCCGGGAGGGCTAATGTCCTAGGCAAAATCGGGGTGGCTTTTGTCCAGAGGGGCTAATGTCCGAGGAGCTAATGTCCGAGGGGCTTTTGTCCGGGGGGCTAATGTCCTACACCCGTTTATTTGATGTCAATTCCGTGACGTAAATATTTCAGAAAATGAAAATAAAACTTTCAATATAATGCGTCCCTTTTGGAAGTGATAGAGTTATACCTTTGTTGCAATAACCATCAAACTTTTGTTGTTTCGCGTTTGGCGATTTTTGCAGAAAACAAAGTGAAATGTCAACTCCGTGACGGTAAACTCCGTGACGCTGGTCAACTTCGCGACATGATAATTCGACAAAGTTAAAATAAAACTTTCAAAATAATGTGTCCTTTGTGGAAGTCATAGAGTTATACCTTTGTTGCAATAGCCATCAAACTTTTGTTGTTTCGCGTTTGGCGGTTTTTGCTTAAAACTAAATGATTTGTCAACTCCATGACGTTAAACTCCGCGACACGCCGACGTCATGGAGCATAAAGTTGACAAATTGCAAATATTTTGACTCTGACTCGAAATGATGACTCCATTTTTAGTATTCCGAGAAGGGTATACATACAGCTACCGAAAATAATTAAATGAAATTCCTGTTGGCGCCTCAAGACTAATAAATGTGGACCTCAATTGCGTGACATCAACTCCGTGATGCAAGTCAACTCCATGACGAATTTGATGGAAAAAATTTTTTCAGCTTTTAAAAAAATATTTAATTTCTTGCATTGCTATTCATCACACAGTTTGGTAGTAGTGATATGAATAGATCAGAACATTGAAAGGTGAAACAAGAAACGTTAATGAATTTATTAAAAAATATTTGACAAAACTGCAAGATATTGTAGAAACCATCATAAACAGAGTGTAACGTGTAAGAATATAAGAGCTTACTGCGTCTCCTTTAGGCCCATTACCGCCATCATCACCTCTTTCTCCCGGAAATCCCTATTTTACAGAAAACAACAGATATTGTATTATACTGCATAGATAAGATATGGATTAAAAGCGATGAAAAGAAATTGAATTCTGTCATGCTTAGAGTAGGTAATTTTCTTGCTGTGCAGCAGATAGATATTTGCCGTTGCGCATCAGTCCAGTTTGCGTGGAAGGAGGAGGAAGAGGCAGAGGGATAGAAAGGAAGAACGATGACAAGAAATTGCATTTGTGGAAAGTGATGGGAAAGGCAATCCCGTAATTGTGTTTCCGATTTCCTTTTCTTCGCCTGGGCATATGAGGGAGAAATTCTCTTCGCAATGTCAACTTTTCACCAGTGAATGTGCTCTTTATAGACGAGTTGGCAACAGTATAAATGAATCGGAAATCTCGAACTAAATGCCTCCTATAGGCTGGTTTTTTGAGTTTTCAGCCCAGCGCAATGGATTCTATTTGAACAACCTTGAAATGGGTATAAAAGATGTGTTCGTGACCGCATACGACAGTACTTAATGTTGTTACCATTCTCAAATCTCCTTAAAGCAATTGCATTCGATGCACTAAACTCGGACTGACGGTAGCGCGACAAACATTTGGATTTGGAAAACTCTTGAGCAGGAAATATGCTTCAACGTAAATTACCAATTGTCCGGTCGGTCCGACTGGTCCAGTAGGTCCCTTTTCTCCATCTTTTCCCTGTAATAATGTAGAAAATAAAGTTTAATACCCGTTCGCAATTTTATATGTTAAAATTAAGGAATTCATTCATTATTACATTAATGTTTATATGTATTATATTTTAATGTCGAATGGGCACAAGCACGATAAACACGGAGAAAATGTACGTATCCAGACGATAAAGAGTGTGCATTCAATGGGCTCAGGTTAGGTGATTGGAGCAGGTCGACTTAGCATCGTGTAATTATTTACTCAATGACAATGACATCATGTCAATTGGATAAAAGGAGCAGGTTCCTCACTTCCTCACACCCAGACTCTGATTCTATGTATGTATGTATGTATGTATGTATGTATGTGTGTGTGTGTATGTATGTATGTATGTATGTATGTATGTATGTATGTATGTATGTATGTATGTATGTATGTATGTATGTATGTATGTATGTATGTATGTATGTATGTATGTATGCATGCATGCATAATCTCGTGGGGTGAGAATCATAAGGTCGTATCGTGTTGTTGAATTCTATTACAATACGACCTTATGATTCTCACCCCACGCATGTATGTATGTATGTATGTATGTATGTATGTATGTATGTATGTATGTATGTATGTATGTATGTATGTATGTATGTATGTATGTATGTATGTATGTATGTATGTATGTATGTATGTATGTATGTATGCATGTATTTATTTATTTTATTTCAAGTATTTATATAGCGCCTCTTCAAGAAACCTACTTAGAGGCGCTCTCTGCGCTAACTTGCCGAAACGATGTTAAGTGTCATAACAAAAAGAAAATTTCATCAATTAGCAAAATAAGTCACAGTGAACCGGAAGCAGTCATCATGAGCTGCAGTGGCGATCCCTCGCAGACACATAGAATCATCCAACGGAATACCGTCAACAGCTTTCAGATGGTGTGAATGTTCAGAGTATGTATGTATGTATGTATGTATGTATGTATGTATGTATGTATGTATGTATGTATGTATGTATGTATGTATGTATGTATGTATGTATGTATGTATGTATGTATGTATGTATGTATGTATGTATGTATGTATGTATGTATGTATGTATGTATGTATGTATGTATGTATGTATGTATGTATGTATGTATGTATGTATGTGTGTATTGCACCATATATGCACAATTTCTGTGATGTAGCATTGACCTCGTACGTATGATGCATTTATGAAAATATGAAATTTCTTATTAGAAACAAAGTTTTTTGTTAGGAAGACGGAATAGCAGATATCTTACAGGCTCTCCTGCTTTTCCTTCTGGACCAGCGAGTCCTCGTGCGCCCGGTGAACCGCGCGGTCCCGTTGGGCCTGCTTCACCAGCTGAACCTCTTTCCCCCTGCCAGACAAAATTGCCCATATATACCAATAATGAATTGTCCATGCCCTAGAATAAATACGCGAAAGTTGCTATTGAACTTGTCCGTAAATCAGCCTTAGCTAGATATTTTTCTTAGCCTGTGCAAATGGGAAGGGGACCAGAGGTTGGGCGTATAGCCAGTCCTCCACCAACAGCAGCAAATAATTTTTTAACCTTATACAACAACATACAAACACACAATAAAAATGTGTGTGCGCGCGCTCACACAATTATGGAAAGCCCCTCACTCGTTCATTACTTTCATTAAGGCACATATGATTTCGCAGAAAAAGCCTAAATCAGTCAATATTTATGCGACGACAATTAACAGACAACTTCACAAACTGCATAACTTCCATATCCATTTGTTCTGTCTTAGTCTTAATCTTATTGAAATTTTTCGAAATCATCAGGGGTAAACCGTCAAACCGTGTTTGATGGTTGGTCACGCGGTGGCGTAGTGGTGGCGTCGTTGCCTTGAAGCCGGAAGGTTCGAGGTTCGAATCCACCTCGCCGCGTAAGGACCTTGGGCAAGTCCTTCACTCACAAATGCTCAGCGCTTCGGCGTGAAACTCCGATGCAGTGTTCGCTCTGCATTCGGGAGCGCCTCTGAGTAGAGAGCTTGAAGGGGCGCTATAACAAGTGCACATACATACATACGCCGTGATGCCAGTGTAACCACCTCAATGGCAAAAAATGACATATACGTGAATGTCCCATTTTCTGAAGCTTTTTCCAGCCGACTGCGCTTCTCATTCGCATAATTAAAAGATGACCTATCCCAGCTATAAATGGACTTTAGAACACTCCAGCGTAACAGCACCAAAGAACGCAGTCTATGGTCTATCTTCCTTGGCAATGTGTGCTCGACGCCTGGGATATGATTCGCGCAGACATACGATGACAGACTGCTGGGCGTCTGTCAACAGGAATGCTTTACAAGACTTGTGGAGCTTGTTTCCGCACGTCATCACAATTTTTAAGTGCCAACAAAAAACCCAGTGTACATCACTTCATAATATTAATAAAGGGTAATAAGCAAGATTCGAGAAATGGGACAAAAGCGGACAATAACTGCGCTCGATGGACAACTTCGAAGTAATTACAATAATTAACGATTGTGTCAGTGATGATCTTAAGAATAATAGTGGCCTTGATATAAAAAAATGTGGGTACAGGACATTAGCCCCCCGGACAAAAGCCTCCCGGACAAAAGCCCCCTCGGACATTAGCCTCCCGGACAAACTCCCCATTTTGCCTAGGACATTAGCCCCTCCGGACAAAAGTCCCTCTTTGTGCAAATCTTAGAATAGTGCCGTGACTTGTCACTGGCATTCACATGCAAACGAAAGTTCTTATCGTCATTTAGGTCTTAATTGTGTAAGTAGACTTGCATTTGAAATGAACGAATCCTATACAGCAGAGGTTCTCAAACTGTGGTACGCGTACCCCAGGGGTACGCCAGGCGCCAGTAAGAGGTACGCAAAAATTCAAGAAAATAAATTTTCTTTGAGTTTATGGGCTTTGTGTCCAATTATCTTTGATCAGCAATGATTTTAACTTCGCAACACTTAGCATCGTCATTTCTTTCTGTCACAGCATATAATTAGAGCCACATACAATGCAGTGCATGCAACATATTTTTATTCTTAGGCCTATTTACTATAAATTTGAAATAAATAGGCTTAGTGTATAAATGGTTTAGAGTACAAAAGCCGAAATATCTCAGACTATATAATATAGAGTTCAAATAACAGAGGTCAAATGCTTAATTTTTAGTCGAGCTTTAAATTTTGGGATTCCTTTCAGCACGTCATATCTGGGTAAAACTGTTAACTATTCTTGCTATCAAAAACAAACATGGGGTAAATTTGCGTTTGAAATTGACAAAATTAACATTAAACCAGATATTGTAAATCTGTGCTAGCCTGAACAAGCCTGTGCACGGCACTATAGGTTAGCTCTTTCCTCTTTCCTACGGGCTATAGAACAATTTTTCATTTTAAAAATGTTGATATGATTATATGATTTAAAACTAGATTTTGCTCCCTTTATGGGGGCTTAGGCCTAGACTCGAATAAACGATATCACTAATGATTAAATGAACTTTTATTTGTCACTGCCAGGGACATCGCAATGGCATTTTGTTTCTGATCTCACTTTGCTGGGGGTACCGGTACGCCATCATTCGATATTTTTGCTTGGGGGGTACAATAAAAATAAAGTTTGGGAACCCCTGCTATACAGTCTATTTGCTTAGTGTCCTACAAGAAAGGTTTGTCTCAGCTTCGTAGACTTATTAGCGTCGTTTCAATTCAAAATTGGATTCAATACATTAGAGAAATGAACGAATGTGTCTCGCATACAGTAGGTCGGCTTACTTGTTAGTGTCAGTTTTGGCTACAACAAAGTTTGTTAAAGTTAGTTAGGCATTAAACTTTTATCTATATTTCCCAAACTTTGGACTTATAATTTGTTACATTTATGAGAGACTTTACAAAATGAGTTGTTCACGTCGGTCTACAATTAATGCCTTTAAATATTTATAATATCCATAATAAACCTTCACTTAACTTTGCATATTCTTTCATTTTTAGGTAATGATATAATAGACTAGGGGGGCTAATTCCTACTTCGGGGGCTTTTGTCCGGGGGCTAATGTCCGAGGGGGCTTTTGTCCGGGGTCTTTTGTCCGGGGTTTAATGTCCGTTCCCCAAAAAATGGCATGCCTTTCGATATGTTACGAAATTTAGACCTTCTGTACTTACAGATTTTCCCGGTTGACCGGTTGGTCCCGCCGGACCCGGAGGTCCAAGTGATCCTGGTTGTCCAGCTTCACCAGGTGTGCCAGAAGTACCTGGTAAACCCTGTGAAAACAAGATGATTTTCGTTGTTATAAAAAATCTAACCAGTGGGCCTTGGTGATGTCTAAAAGAGACCTTTTAAAAAGTACTGAGTTGTGTGACGAGTTGCGTGATAATGGCTAAATTAGCTCGACGAGTTGCAACCATAAAATTATGAACGGTCATCTGTAAATTGTGCAAATCAAAGCAGGCATACATAAACAAAACACGCCATACTCGAAAAGTCACACAAGAAACGAAATATTTCTGCAGGTAAACTATATGTGCAGTAAATTATCATACTTGAAACCCAGCTGCTCCTCGTTCACCAGGGGATCCTCGTTCACCAACAGCACCCTGCATGTAGATAATAGAGTAAATAAAGTTAACAAGCAACAATGGCCACAAACAATGGTGGAAATTGTTTGAAGAATCAGTGGTGTAACAGAGATCATATTGTTATATGATGTCTGATCTCTGTTACACCACTGATTCTGAGAAGACGTGACATATAAACAGATTTCCGCATTGTATCGCGATAATTAGTGAATTGACAATTTCTGTAGAAAAGTATTTGGAATCACAATTCTTGCATCAGGCTGTGCAAAAAGTAATTTACATTGTAGTAAAGCGTCGAGGTATTTAAAACCCTTGTATACAAGGTGAATAAATCGATACCTACTTCGTTGGTCTTCATCAATCGAATGTTACAATTAAAAACCTTCACAGGGATGCAAGCACATTGTTTATGTGAGCACTTGTCACTACTGAGACTCGCTCCCGACTACTGCTACAACAACATTAAATCGAGTTTCACACCGAAGTGTATGAGCATTGTGAGTGAAGAACTTGCTCATGGTCCCTAAGGCGACGAACTTGAATGGATTCTAACCCGTGTTTTAAAGCTATGCAAACAAAATTTTAGGGATTAAGAAAAGCGGAAAGCAATGATTGCGTTTGATGTGTAATGTTGATGACGACTTACTGGATTACCCGCTGTGCCTTGGGTTCCGGGTTCTCCATCCTTTCCGCGTTCTCCTGTCAAACCCGCTGGGCCAGGCCTTCCGTCTTGACCATCTCGTCCTGCAGATCCCTATAAGGTAAAAGTGAATGTGCTGTACAGCATCTTTTTGCAATATGTCTACTTTTTACGATGCTCCAAAGAGTTTCTGATCTTACTGTCGCTTTAATGCATCTGAAAGGTGCATAAGTAATCTTCTCAAGTACTGGGGGCCGGTGTCACGAAATAGAGTATCCCCCGTATTAATTGTATCCCCCTAAATTTAAAAAAGTCGAAAAAACCGCTTCCACGTGTATTTTTCTTTGCAAATTAGTTTTCATCTGCTTTGTTTTGAACAATGACACTAACAGGTTTGTTTATTCCTATTAGATAATTTGTTTTGCCCTGTTTTTAGAGCACTTAAAACATTTAAAACACTTAAGAACACTCAGAGTCACTAAATAAATTCGAGTTGCCTTTATCTGACCATTGCTTAGGACACTTAAAACAATTAGAATCACTTTAAATTTTGATTACAGCAAAAAAAGTTATTATGCGCATTTTTTAAAAAAGGGGATAGAATGGTTTATCCCCTCGGATAGTATAGACCGGTTAATTCCATCCGAGGGGATAGATTAATTCATCCCCCCGGATAGCTTTCAGGGGGATACTCCGTTTCGTGTCACCGGCAGAGTAGTACATAACACGCTGGCGTAGAATGCGAGAGGTAGCGAGTTCGAGCCCTCGTTGGGCGGAATTGTTTTGTAGGCATGTATTGCAGGTTATCTGCTCAGTTAGTATAGTTAAGTTTTGTGTATTTTGTGATCTCCGTTCTTGTGAATTATTTTTACTGCATAATTGTACACCGTAACCGGTTGCGAATTGCTGAATAAAGAGATAATTACACTGGCCTATAAATTTTAATTTTTACTGTTTTCTAACAAGTTGACGTGGTGAACACGATGGTGTTTTAAGAATTTTTGCATCACGTATGGTTTTTGAGAAAACCGGCATGCAAGATTTTAAATGCATAAATTTTCAATATACTATAATTTAATTTCATCGGAAACAAATCTTTAGAACAGTTCTTCATCATAATATTAGGTGCTGATGATGACTATATCACTTAAAACGTTGAGAAACATGAAATTAAAGGTTTTGCATAGTTATTCGCTGCTCTGCTGCACATTTCAACGTATATAAAATGCCGCTAGAAGTTCCCTTATACCGTTTTTCCACTGTGGCAATTTCGTGGTGTTCATCGCTAAATTTGTGAGGAACTTGGAAAGAAGTTCAAGTGGAAATGCAAGATGTGAATCATTATGAGTCAGTATGCTGTAAGATTTTGTTACCCAGTTTACTTTTGGAGTTCTATAATTACCAAGAAAATTCTCCACAACATAATTCAGTGCTTCCAGGCGATTGTCTCTGGCCCCTCCCACTGCTTGTCATTGATGATCTGCGGAGCCACAAAAAATGCCTTCCTTGATCTTGGCATCTCTCATTCTTGTGAATTTTTGCGAAAATCACCATCCTTGTGCATGCTAAATTATCAGTTCCAGTTTTAAGTGAAATATAAGCAGAAATATTTGTTGGACCGATTTCTGTCCAATACTTGGTGACAGCAATTAAGTTGTACTGCTTTTGATTTCGACAAACCTAAGTCTATAAAAGGTCGTTCAATTCCACCCATGTGAATGAGATGAGGCCCACGAGACATAGACCTTCCTACTTCAAAATACGGAAAATAAAGTCAGCAGTTGTATACTCGTTCCTGGCTGGATCAATGCAACAACATTTTCATCTTCGTCGTCTAAACTCCATTTCTCTGGTGGCTTCGCTAAATGAAGACTTTCATTGACTTTAATTTTCATGGGCATTCAGTTTTCTTTCCAATTCTTGCCCAAGAAACTAGAAACGTTACTGAGACAAACTTAGCAGCCCGTCACAGTCATGATCTTTTTGCTCTCGCCAGACCTTCGGGACGGGACTCCGGGGGGTTCTGTGAAACCAGGACCCCCGCAGTCGAACTCTAAGATCTGCATCACATCTTCCACAGCAATGAGATTCAAACATTCATTGACTTTCTCTGCAGTTTTGCAACCAAAGTACAGCTCAAAGCTTTATTCACTCTGAGGCTTACTCATAATTATAGCATAGCCGACTCTCCATAATTGTCGCAAAATGTATATGTACCACGTTTGACGCCAGATATTTCTGCTGCCAACAACCGTCTCAAAATATATTATAGTTTAAAGCTTATCTAAAAATAAGCTGGCTAATTTGTTATAACATCTTGCATACATGTGGACAAAACTAAACTTTGGAATGCGGCATCAAACTACAAACAAACTGACGTCAACTTCCTCAATGTGATGTGCATATAGACCTATGCAGAGATTCGGCTTTAATAGTGCTAAGAACTTTAGTAGGCAGCTTCTAACCAGCATTAATGTGTGGCGGACAGGCCACAAGAGAGTTACGTATAAAATATAATTTTCCGGTAACTCGCGGGAGTAACCCTGACTCTCGTTAGGTAGCCATTTGGCTTGGTAGAAAAGAATCTGAAACCGGTTTCGTTTGAATTTAGGTTTCGGTCATTGTTATACGGAAGACCGATTGGGGCTTTGAAGCCAAAGTATAGAGTGTTGCCGGTGGAATAAAGCCTGCCACACGGTGCGTTGCTTATAACGTGGAGTAGTTGCCGACTACTCCATACGTACTGTGTTCGTGAATTCGTTCATAGTTAAATCGGTTGTGTTCGACTGTCTCTACAGGATTGGCATTGGCCATTCGAACATAATTGGGCGATCCTGATATACGCGGTTGTGAGAACTCGGGTAGTGATCTGTCGGGGTTCGTCACTCTGTCATCGATCTCTCTGGGTTCAATCTTCTGTTTCAGGGGTACGGGTTACTAGGCCGGAGACGCCGCAGCTCCGTTGGTCTGCGGAAGTGTTACAGTTGTATAGGGTGAAATCCCCTGGTGAAGTATCCGGTTACCGTTTGGCTACACGTGTTAGTGATTCTGCAGGGCTTGGGTTGGGCTCCTACCTGCAAGGGAAGCTACGTGTCGCATTCACGATCCTGCCGTCTTGGCGATCGTTGAGAGTCCTTTGAGCGTAACGTGAAGGTTACGGGTTTTCCGGAGTGGAGAGTGGTGACTCCACGGGTGCGCATGAAGCCGACGTGTCGGTGATATACGTCCGAATTAGTAAAGCAGGGGCACCAAGTTCTTCGGGTTTATTATTGGTACAGTAGAGAGTTGTCGCTCCCCTCGGGTAGAGGATAGTTTGTGGCCTTAGCAAACTAGGAGCGTGGGAAGCAGAGTAAATTCTGAGAGTAAAGACCAAGTGTTATCGAGGTTTTTTTTACCTGAGGTCCGTAACTGTTGAGTTAAGGGCGAACGGCGCCAGTATAATACACGGAAATTAATAAGTCTCTTCGGAGACGGGGCTACCCGATACCTGTTCCCCCAAGACCGCCAGGTCTTTTATTTTTTCCTCTGTTTTCGCGAAACAGACCAGCATCCACCACAACGCTCTTCCGAGCGTCCGAGAAGACAGGTCTCGGTGAAGGCGGCTGTTGCCGTTGGCTGGTGGACGGGTGAGGCGAGCACTCGGGAAGCGCGCCGCGTAATTTGTACACGGCGGCGGCGCGTGTTCCGTTGACAGGCTACGTGTGTGGAGTTGGGAGTTTCGGCCGCTGCCGGTCTCTACCGCTCCCCGGGCTTCAGCTTGACTCGGCCCGGCGGTGTGTGAGCAGCGTGAGCCGTCTCTCCGTGGAATTCATTGCTACCGAGATGGGCACAAGGTCGTGGCGCATCCTCGGCCTCGGGCCGTTGGAATGGTCATGGTTCCGGTCACTTTGTGTGCTGGGTAAAGGCAGGCGCTCAGTAGTCCCCGTTGGTGGCGAGGGATCGGTGGCCGCCAAGTGCAGCATGGTGCGCAAGAGTAAAGACGCAACGGGCAAGAAGACAAGGATCGAAGGCGCGACGGGTGGCGCACGGCGAGGCCGCTCTGCCGGTGGGACAACGGACCCTGTGTTGGGAGTCGGCCATCCTCCATCTCAGGACGTCGCCTACTCGGCGACCGCGGACTCGGCAGAGAGCGGGTCCGACGATACGGCGCTGCACACCCGGTCGCAGGCGTCGGTATCAGGTTCTTCTTCGACCGTCAGTGAAAGTGATAACGGCGCGCACGCCGCCGACAGCGACTCGGGAGATCCAGGCAATCCTGGTAAGAGCGCGGGTCTCTCGGGTCTTGGGCAGTCAGAGACTCTTGATGGTGCAGGGGCCACCGAGAAAGACCGACCCGGTCATACAGAGGCGCTTGCGGCCGACGGCAAGAGGGAAGCGGCGCAGGCGTTGTCTGCTGAAGGTCGGACGCCACAAATGCATATTCAGACCCAAGTTTATTTATTATTCAAGACAAACATATATGTAAACTGTTCTAAGTGCATGCCTGGACATACCTACCTCAGTTACATGAAGCTTATTATATCGTTATATCTGAAAATATGGAAATAAGTATAAAAATTTAAGATTTCTCAAAAACGTTACGCGATGGGACAATTTCAAGGTCATTCTGAAACTGCATAAGAAACACCTGAAACTGTTCATGCAACAAAATCACCGTATTTTTGAGTATTGAAATCTCAGTGGCTATGCAACTAGAACAAACTTTTCTAGATGAAACGAGTTCGAGACAAACTGCAAACCTCTTTTCCTTTCTCTCCTGGGGACCCTTGTAGACCTTGAAGACCTTGAATACCTTGAAGACCTTGCTCTCCAGATTTTCCATCTTTGCCAGGTTGTCCCTGAAATGCAAGCAATTGTAAGGAAATATTAGCGTGACTTCAAACAGTGCAAAAATCGACTGCTATGATTTTAGAATAGCTTTAACAAAACACAGTTATGGACAATAAGCCGTTTCACCATGTCATGGGTCACTACAATAAAGACCCGAAAAACCATCGTTCTTTTTATTTTTAGTCAACCAATCACAGCGTGACACAGATCATCACTAAGGATAACAAAAAATAACGCTAGAATGCTAAAAACGCAGTCCCGTGTTCTGCGATTACGACACTAGCTCTTCCTTCTTTTACACTGCATAATTCTTAATCCGCGCTTTCTGCGCATTTTTTTAAGTATCTACATTGCAACGTTTGAAATCATCTAAACCTCCAAGTTTGATACAACAACAACGATACTTCCGTTTCCTGTATCAGTGTAGAATTAGGTCACTGAGATGGTGAACCCGCTTATTATGTGTATGTGAATTCGAGCCGCGTACTGCGCTCTGCTGTCCATGGTGACTAAATGGTTCGTTTCATTCGCTCTGGAATGGGCTTGTTCTCAATTTCACAAACTGCTGAAGACTATTTTTCGCTTTATCTCTGCCGCCGGGAGCGCTTCTGAGTAGTTACCTCGAAGGAGCGCTATTTCAATTCGTAGTGTCATTGCGCGCACGTGCTCGCGGTGTTCAGCATCCACAAATAAGAATCATAATAAAATAGCTTTCGTTTTTGAATAAAATCGTTTAGCATAATTCTTGCTTTAACACGGTTTCAATGTTATGCAGACAACAAATTGAACCAAGTCGAAAATTTAAAAAAATAACTTAACATAAGAAGCGCCTTTAGATTTCACCTTGTCACCGTGTGCCGTCAGTTCGAGGAACTCTAGCGACCGTCAAGACCAGCCTTCTACTCTCCGTTCTGTTCTGTGTCACATCCCTCAATTGTCCAAGATTCATCCCTGTCCTCCTGTGTACATCCTCCATCCATCTGATTTCTTCCGTCCTCTTCTCCTTGTACCCTCTCCACATGCCAGCATCATCACCTTCTCCAGTCCATCCGTGCGCATCACCTTACCGAAAAACATCAGCTTCTTGATGATCCTCTGCAGCAACGACATATCCCCTCTTAGTTGACCTATGTCCTGGAGCGCAGATTCATTTGTTCTCCTCTCATTCCACGATATTCCCAGCAGCCTTCTCCATATCCGCATTTCACTTTAGTTTTATTAAATGCATAAATTTATTACTGATCACATAACTTCGCTGTTTGGTACAGAGCGACTATTCGACATATCTTGCCAAAAGAAGTCAACTCTTGTCCTGAACTTGCATTTAGAAAAAGTCAACAGATATTAATACTTTCCACTTACAGGGTTTCCTGTTTTTCCTTCGCGACCATCATTTCCCGGCAAACCCGCCAGTCCCTGTCGTAATATAACATAAACACAAAGTTTAAGTCTAAAAGTTAACAACAAGCACCTTATAGAAAGCAACTAAACACATTTTGTATTTTATTCCTAAATCTGCACGCTGCTTCACACTGAAACCAGGTAGAATCCACTTGTACTGAAAAAGGGTATTTGCAAGGTCTAGTCTCATCCAACTGATAGAGAAGGCAGATAATGACTAGAGCTTGCAAGTACCCTTTTTATTCTATGCAGGACATATTCCGCCTCTTACATTTGAAATGAACGAATCCTATACAGTCTATTTTCTTAGTGTCATACAAGAAAGGTTTGTCTCAGCTTCGTAGACTTATCATTTCAGAATATCGTCTTCTTGCAAAGTTATATATATATATATATATATATATATATATATATATATATATATAATTTGCAAGAGGATGATAATCTGTCCGGAGGGAGAATAATTATGTCCCACATGTGTAAGTATATAATTATGTTTCTGTATAATCCTTCATTGTTGAGTCAACTCGTCACGGAAGGTTACTGTCATCTTATAGTGAAGCCGCCTGGAAGGAGTTGTTCCCTTTGTTATACAAGCATGAAATTTCGTACATACTACGAAAATGTCATAAGAAAAAGATTTGGCTATAGGGCCATCGCAGATTTGACAGCCATTTCTCAACATGGTAGACCGATTTACAGATTTCAAATTATCTCAGCTTCCAGTGCACTTAGAATCATCATCTTGGTGTCTAAACATACATAGTTACGGGCGAGGATTCCCAAAGATCCATTATAAATGTTCCCATGGCTTCAATGGCGGCAGTTTTAAAAAATGGCCAACCAAAATACGTTTTTTCAATATCTCAGATTTCAGTAAACTTAGAATCGTCATCCTGGTGTCCAAACATACATAGTTTAGGGCGAGGATTCCAACAGAGCCATTGCAAATGTTCAATAAGGCTTCAATGGCGGCCATTTTCCAAAATGGCCGACCTAAAAAGGATATTTCAATATCTCAGCTTTCACTTCACATAGAATCTTGGTGTCTAAACATACATATTTAAGGGCAGTAATTTCAATGGAATCAAATAAAGCATTTCTGTTCATAAGATTTGCAGCCAAGGACGTCAATGGTGTGGTAAGGTAAAAAAATTCTGCCTATTTGAAAATCAGCTGTTATGGGCTCGGGGTGCGTCAAGTATAAATAGAGTGTTATCCAAATTATTTATTGCCTCATACTATTTATGAAACTTCTGATTGTGTTCATGTTCATTTGGCAATAAGACATGTTTTGGAATATATCATATGAAATATATAAGAAACTTAAGGTTTTTCAATCAGATTAAGGACTCGATGGCAGCCATTTTTCAAAATGGCCAACCGGTTTACAGATTTTAAATTACATCATCTTCCAGCGCACTTACAATCGTCATCTTGGTGTCTAAACACACATAGTTAGGGGCGAGGATTGCAAGAGAACCATTACAAATGTTCCCCAGGGCGGACATTTTTTTTTAATGGCCGACAAAAATACGTATTTTCGATATTTCCGCTTTCAGTATACTTAGAATCGTCATCTTGGTGTCTAAACATATATAGTTAGGGGCAAGGATTCCAAAAGAGCCAATACAAAGAAGTCTAAAAAGACGAAACGTCGAATGATCACCAGTTGCTTTAGTTATCGATTTTGAAAAAATCTTTCTAAGTTCGTCGCTGTTGCTGAACATTGATAAAAAGAACAGACAATCAGACTGGACCGGTTAACACCCAGGGAAGGCGTCATCAATATCTTGAACACACATGGAAACCACCGGGTAAGCAAACGAATAGCAATGTTGATTTCAAGCGGTTGGAAGCCCTAATAATGGACGGAATGGCTAAATCTGTCAACGTGCTGGTCGGTAAGGCAAGCGCACTTGAGAAGGGTCCACCTTCTCACAGACCCACGTTGACAACAACCGCCGCCGCCCCTGTCCTCTTCCCGCTCGTGTCGGGCCTTCCTCAGCACGCCCTGTACCTACCCCCGTACCAGTTTAGCCTCCTTCTTCTTCAACTGCATCCTCGTCTTCTTCCACTTCTTTCTCCTTTACAGCTCCAAGATCTGGACCTGCTTCCATCGCAAGTCACATGACTAATCGGAACCTCAACACTGACTCTAACCGGCACCATTCTTCTAACCCCAAATTTTTGGACCGCACGCCATCTGCCAACCCGGACTTCACAAACATCTGCAAGGCTCTTTACTACGTGTGCCAGCTGCGTAGACACATGTCGAACTGGCGGACTCTCCCTCGCGCCATCAGCCAACATAAAACCGATCCATCCTTCTGCTGAACTGGTCGGGGACATTTCTTTGCTCTTTACTCGAACTGGGGATGACCTGAGGGACAGAGTAGCCCGCCATTTTGCTGAGCGCCTTGATTTGAACCTGACGGCCCTGTGGAGTTACGACCCTCTTGACAACGAGCAAGCCGTGGAGGTTGGCATTAAGTAGATTACACTCCGTATAGGCAGTAAGGGAACCACCTTTAGCATCAGAGCACTGGTTGAAGGGGAAGCAAAGACAATCTGGGGTAAGGCAATTCTTCTTCTTCGTCTTCTTCTTCTCTATCTGCTCTCCAAGGCAAGGCGCTGAAGGTGAGGGCAAGGTAACGGGGGCGATGACAGAGGAACCCTCTAATCCCACCAAGAAACCCTGCCACATGACTGCTCCACCCACTCTCTCCACCCACTCTCTCCACCCACTCTCTCTCTCTCTCTCTCTCTCTCTCTCTCTCTCTCTCTCTCTCTCTCTCTCTCTCTCTCTCTCTCTCTCTCTCTCTCTCTCTCTCTCTCTCTCTCTCTCTCTCTCTCTCTCTCTCTCTCTCTCTCTCTCTGACCTGGATACTGTGGAATCTAATTCTGCTCTCACTCTTCCTCAAGAGAGACCTACAAACACTGCAACAAAACCTGTTGCTTCCTTCAAATCTCCTCTTGACTGTGGTCTCACTGACTCTCCTTCCCCTGCTAGGAAAACTCCACGCAGACTACCTTCCAATCCTCATCCCACTACTGACACTCCTGTCTCTTTTCTCTCTAAAACCCCCACTCACTCTAAGCCTCATGACGCTGCATCTACTTCTACCGGGATTTCTGTGCATGCTGAAACATCGAGCACAACAGTGGGTGACCGTATCCGCTCCTCCTCCTCCTCCTTCTTCTTCTTCTTCTTCTTATTCTTCTTCGTCTTCTTCTTCTTCTTCTTCTTCTTCTCCATCTGCTCTCCATCCGCGGTACTCGTACCATCTAGGCTCTGACAAGGGTTCCTAGAAAATCAACCTTAGACCAGACACTCACACCTTGATACTTTAGGACTCCAACTTTAAGTATCTTGCGGACCCGGGCATCCTTCTAACTTCCAACTTGTATGCCTATCTGGGGCCCACTTGACCAGTCTTCCGGACGGAAGATTGGATAATTTGGTCATCGCCATGGGCATCAATCACAGGGAGGACATCTTTCAGACTCGCACCTACCCTGCCATTAACAACTTCTTTGAGACCCAAGGCGCGGGTACCGCTGTGGTCGTCTCCATCAACCCTCAACTGTGTGATTCTCATACTGCCAATCTTGCTGAGGTCAACCACACACTACAGACAGGCATTCACAACAAATACATAAGGCCACTCTCTTCCCACGAGATACATACCGACAGATACACGATACACTACACGCGGGATACAGAGACAAAGATACTAAACAAAATACTGCAACACCTGTGGGGCGCGGTGGTGTAGTGGTGGCGTCGTAGCCTTGGAGCCGGAAGGTTCGAGGTTCGAATTCACCTCGCATCGTAAGGACCTTGGACAAGTCCTTCACTCACAATTGCTCAGCGCTTCGGCGTGAAACTCCGATGCAGTGTCCGCTCTGCATTCGGGAGCGCCTCTGAGTAGTAACAAAAAAGAGCTTGAAGGGGCGCTATAGCAAGTGCACATACAAACCTCAACACAACACCAAAAATCTAGCTCAACACAATCAAAACCAAGACAACACTAAAAGCAGAACCTCTAGATACACGATGAATCTATCAAACCAAGCACTAACCACAGCCGAAACTGATCTATCTGTCCTTTGTACCAAATATAAATAAGGTCAATTACTTATGCATTGAAAAATCTTTGCATAGATTAACTAGATTGGTAAAATATAGGTTCCACTTTGGCGACGACGACGACGAGGCTCTCAAAGGGATAAATAGTAATGCTAAGAGCATCATGCAACCTAGTATGCGGGAGCCTAGATATAAAGATTTAGGAGATGATACTAAAGAACTTATATCCAAACTTCAAGAAACTACGGAGACTATTTTGCACGGATATCAAATAAAAGATAATACTTATCATCAATACTTAATTAAAACTGAACCTAACATAACAGGGCAACAAAGGCACGCCATTCGATAATTACGGGCCAATGATAACATAGTCATAAAATCAGCTGATAAGGGAGTAATGTTTGCGTACTAGATAAGGCGGCAGATAAAGTAGCGGATTTATACAGCACAAAAGCTTATAGATACAAGATTTTTTATTTAAATCATTATTTCTTGTTGAGAAAGTAAGAAATCTTTATGCCTTTTCTATAAAGCACAGAAATTATATGTGATATACGGAGAGCTATATCATTTATGTTGATGACACAGCACAGAAAAATAACATAAAAAATGTGTGTGCATACACTAAGGTATTTATAATGCTCTTTTATAAATCGTAGCGCCTCAATAAAATAGAAAGGTGAGGCTGCGGCAAGCGCCATGCAACCCCATGAGATCATAAAGTCTAAACAGTTCGCGAAAAGGCAGTATCATTTGGACTTGTGCGTGTGAGAAATGACGTGTTTCCCTAAATTTTGAATTTATGTGCATATGAGAGCATGCGGCTGGGAATTTGCCTGTGTGTGCACACCATATGATCTTACTTGCATGAGAACGGAGAAGCAGAGCGAGTATGAATAGGAAGAGGATGAGAATGAGAAGTAGACTAGGGAAAAAGACGCGAATGCACCCTAAAATACGTGAGTGAATAGTGAATGGCGGTTGAGCGGTTTTGATGTTTCTACGTTCTACAATAGTGTGGTCCACAAAGCTATGGGGAAAAATAAAGTCTGAAAAAGGTGTGACGGTACTCTGTTTAATCATGTGACAATGATTCCTTCAAAATTTGATTGAAATTGATTAAAGTTTAGAGGTCGCGCCAACAAGATGGGATATATTCAAGCATCAACTGTTCATTACGATTTAGTGATAAAGGTTGTCATACATGTATTGCTTACTTCTGTATGTAGAGAGAAGCTGATGTTATTATCCGTTTAATTATATACTTTTAAATGAGGGTATGCATAGTCATTGTTTAAATAATAAGAGGGAAGGGATAAAATTTACGGATGTACTTGGTGATAAGTTCAGATCTAAAGAAATTGCATCAGTGAAGGGACGGATGAGCAGCTTGTGAGACTCTTAACTACAGATCTAAAAAAATTGTATCAGTGACCGGATGGATGAGCAGCATGTGAAACTCTAAGTGTGACACTCTAAGTGCTACAGATCTGCAGATCTAAAGAAATTGTATGCCTCTAGTGAAGGTGGGATGAGCAGCATCTGATTATCTAAGTAATAGCTGCAATAAAGATAGGCTGCATGTCTTAGTCAGGCGCTGCTGTTGCAGCACGACTCTGCAAAATCCTTGTATATCATAATGTAATCCTTGTTAAATATCATATTTTGGGAAATGGCCGCCATTGAAGCCCTGGTGAACACTTGCAATGGCTCTGTTGGAATACTCGCCCTAAACTTTGTATGTTTAGACACCAAAATGACGATTCCAAGTGTACTAGAGGCTGGTATAATTAAGTATCTCTTTCTGGTCGGCCATTTTGAAAAACTGCCGCCATTGAAGCCATGGGGAACATTTGTAATGGCTCTTTTGGAACCTTGCCCATAACTATGTATGTTTGACACCAAGAAGATGATTCGAAGTGTACTGAAAGCTGAGATAATTTAAAATCTGTAAACCGGTCGGCCATTTTGAAAAATGGCTGCCATTTGGGCCAGAGGTCAAATCTGCGTTGACCCTATAGCAAAATTGTTTGTCTTATGAGATTTTCGTAGTATGTACCAAATTTCATGCTTACATCGCATGTCAAATATTTGTCACCAGGCCGCTTTTCTAACGCTCCGACTTGTCGATATGTTTTATTTCATGTCTATATTTCATTTATTAATGGTGTCGTTCTTCTCTAAAACTGCATCGAAATGACATCCTTATCATATAGCGCAGTTGCCAATGATTATGGATACAATAAAAAATAATGTTTAATATCATATCTTACAATTTTCCTGAATAAGTTTTCGCATGTATAATTTTCATGTAGACTTTCATGCATAATATGCAGATACATGGGTTACACCATTTGTCTAGTATCATATATATATATTAATTGTAATTGTAATTGTAATTGTAATCGTACATTTTATAGCGCCCTTCAAGAGAACTCCTCTCAGAGGCACTCCCGACCTGACACCAAACCACAATCAAAGAGAATGGTTTCAAACGCTTGCGGAAAAGAGCAAAGAAAGACAAAGAAGCTCATTACGGAGACGAATCTAAAAAAATTGCATCAGTGAAGGAACGGAAGAGCAGCTTGTGAGACTCTTAACTACAGATCTAAAGAAATTGTATCAGTGACGGGATGGATGAGCAGCATGTGAAACTCTAAGTGTGACAGTGAAGGGACGGATGAGCAGCTTGTGAGCAAGCTGAGCAAACTTATTCCAGAAATACGGACCGACTATAGCAAAGTTTCTGTGCAGCACTGTGGAAGATCGGGGGAACGGACATTAGCCCCCCTGGACATTATCTCCCCGGACATGATCCCTCCCGGACATTATCCCCGGACATATTCCCCACCACCGATTTTTCGTAGGACATTAACGCCCCGGACAAAATCACCCCTTCCATGTGAAACATTGGTCCCTGGACATTATCCCCGGACATTAGCCCCCGGATATATCCCCCCCGGGGTAGGACATTATCTTCCCAGTCTATGATGGCAAAATCTAATCTAAGTTTGAATGGAAACGACTCTAATAAGGGTACGAAGCTTAGACGTAGCTTAACTGACGTTCACAAGCAGTTTTTAAACTAGTCCCCCTCCTCTGGGGGGGGGGGAGAATAGGAGTTTCTGGGGGGGAGAGATTTGAACGTTCGAAGGACGCTCGTGATGCGCGTAGCACCAAGACTGGGAGGGGGAGGAGTATGGGGAGGAGGATGCGCCCCTCCCGATTTTAAACTTTTTGAATTTCCACATTGCAATGGCAGCATTTGAAGGTGTCGGCTTAACAAAATAGCTGTACTTTTTCAGTGACCCATTAGAAAATTTTTGGATTTCCACATTGCAATGGCAGCATTTTAAGGGGTCATCTTAACAAATTAGCTGTACTGTTTCAGTGACCCATTAGAAACTTTTTGAATTTCCACATTACAATGGCAGCATTTTAAGGTGTCGTCTTAACAAAATAGCTGTACTGTTTCAGTAACCCATTAGAAACTTTTTGAATTTCCACATTGCAATGGCAGCATTTTAAGGGGTCATCTTAACAAAATAGCTGTACTTTTTCAGTGACCTATTAGAAAAATTTTGGATTTCCACATTGCAATGGCAGCATTTTAAGGGGTCATCTTAACAAAATAGCTGTACTGTTTCAGTGACCCATTAGAAACTTTTTGAATTTCCACATTGCAATGGCAGCATTTTAAGGTGTCGTCTTAACAAAATAGCTGTACTTTTAAGTGACCCGTTAGAAAATTTTTGGATTTTCACAATTGCAATGGCAGCATTTTAAGGGGTCATCTTAACAAAATAGCTGTACTGTTTCACTGACCTATTAGAAACTTTTTGAATTTCCACATTAAAATGGCAGCATTTTAAGGTGTCGTCTTAACAAAATAGCTCTACTTTTTCAGTGTCCCATTAGAAAATTTTTGGATTTCCACATTGCAATGGCAGCATTTTAAGGTGTCGGCTTAACAAAATAGTTGTACTTTTTCAGTGACACATTAGAAATTGTTTGGATTTCCACATTGCAATGGCAGCATTTTAAGGTGACGTCTTGACAAAACAGCTGTACTTTTTCAGTGACTTATTAGAAATTTTTTGAATTTCCACATTGCAATGGCTGCATTTTAAGGTGTTATCTTAACATGATAGTATCATATATTATAGTAGTCAAATAATGTCATTATAATGATATAATAATAAATAATATCAGAGTATATTATAACACTTCATGTCAAGCAATGATGAAAGCATTAACTAAAAACCAATATAATGTCAAATTTTTCTGGGGGGGAAATGTCAATCCTGGGGGGAACTTCCCCCAGAGACGTCTAGATTAAACACTGGTTCACAAGCCTAGACAACAAACAAACAAACAGACTCTACATACAATTCCCATTCGTTCATTTCAAATCTAAGTCTAGGCCCACTGACGCAATTAGGACCTCGTCCTACGTAAATGACGTTAACAAACCTTCGTAGGCCTACTGACTGTATACGATTCTCATTCGTTCATTTACCCACCGTATTGAATCTAAGTTTGAATGGAAACGACGCTAATAAGCCTACGAAGGTCAGACGTAGATAAATGACATTAAGAACTTTCGTTTGCATGTTAATGCCAGTGAGAAGTCTTATCGGTTACGGCATTGTTCTACGATTTTCACATGGAAGGGAAAATTTGGTACGGGGGGGGATAATGTCCTACGAAAAATCGGGGGAATATTTCCGGGAGGAAATATTCCGGGAGGCTGTCCGGGGTGATCATGTCCGGGGAGGATAATGTCCAGGGGGCTAATGTCTGTTCCCCGAAGACAACGGGCTGTATTTGGCCTGTGTAAGGGCTATTTTCTATACAGGTAAACATATTACTTATTTTCCGACTTTGGTGTTTCAGGCCTATAACAGAGACAGAGAGTAATTAAGACAAACACGCAGGTGGAAGTGGGTGGGCGAACGGAGATTAAAATCTACGACCTGGATTAGATGGCACAGGTACACGACCTGGAATGGATAGCACAGGTACACAGAGTTCCATTATAATATAAAGAACTGATATATATATATATATATATATATATATATATATATATATATATATATATATATATATATATATGTCAGTATATACTCTGTCTATGTCTCTGTGTCTGTTTATATATATAAGTTTAAATGGAATATATATTACTGACATGGTATGTGCCTCCCGTTATAGAATTTTTAATTTTTTTATTTCTGGCTATTACGTTTTGGCGATTATGGAAATTACCTAATCTAATAATACCAGTCTATAATTTTTATTTATATAATAATTTTTTATATAATAATTGACTAGTCGGTTTTCTCAATTTGCAGCTGATAATTCGCCAACAAAAGTTCCTGACGCAAAGTTTTGAAGCAATTGGTTCCAATAAATTCATAAATTCTGTGTCATGCCCTGCTCTGCCAGTTTTATCCAAATATCCTGTTAATTAAAGGTGTCTAGTCAGTCTTCCGCCACAGGATACCTCTTGGGGTATCCTGTGCCTGTCCCAAGCCAGGATAAAGGAGGAGGGTTCTGCGGTGGGCTTGCAACCCACCCAGGTAAAACAACTTGCGCAACAGAAACAGTGCAGAAAATTCATTCAACTCAACACGGAACCGAGTGGAATGGAGAAACTGCATTGCCCGATGTGCAGAGCTGCACGGGAAGGACTAAGGTCTAAGTCTAAGGTCTAAGGTCAGTCTTGCATAAACTATCGCATGTCTTCATCATGAACTTGTTTACGTAGTCCGTACTCATGTTAACTGGTCCATTCGCTCCGTCTTTATTATCATTTTTTAATCAATTTCTAAGTTATCGTCCCCTCCAAGCTGCGTTGAGGTCTCCTATTGCACGTAATATACGAAATTCAGCCATTAAATGGATAAATTCCAATTATTATAACGTATTACATAAATTGTAGAAATTATATTGCACAACTCGTACCCTCAGCCCTTGCAATCCGGGTGATCCTGGACGACCATTGTCACCCTATAACAGAAGGTAAAGAACTGATTAAAAAAGCTTAATAAAACGTTGCTGACTTATTGCATAGCTTGCAAACCACCATGAGAAATTGCATAGAAATCGACATGTAGTTCATATCTCAACACATATGACATATGTTTATATATGTCTATATGACATTGTAGATTATAGAACTCACTTTGCTGCGCTCCTCGCTAATTCATTATTCCTCGTGAATATAAAATAGGTCTTCTCAAAGATTGTGAGATCAGCACCTTTCTTGCAATAAAATTACTTTTTGGAACAGACCGCAAACGGTAACAGTTATGCATTGAACCAAATCACTGTAGCACAAATGATAGAAATCATAAAGTATAAATCAAAGCAAACAAGCAACTTGCTGCGTCCGAGTAGACTAAAACTATATGATGGATTTATAACAAATTTATAACATCCAACTAACAGGTGGGCCAGGTTCTCCGCTATCACCAGTTGGCCCTTTTCCACCAGGTGACCCAGCAGGGCCAACAGGACCGTCACTTCCAGGAAAACCGCGTTCACCAATTAATCCCTGCAACATAATAAGAGTGACAGCATTCAACAACATTAAATTATATTCAAATTATTGAAGATTTAGTTTATCCGCAAATTTTTGGACATTGAACCAGAATCGATTTGCGACTTAATACATATCAAAATAATTTTAACCATAGCAATTAAGCAATACGAATATTATAATGATATGAAACTAACCCGTTCGCCTTGTGCGCCAGAAAGACCAGCTGGACCAGCGGGACCAATCGATCCCTGAAAAAAATGATGTTTTTTATTTAAGTGTTTTTTTATTTAATTTTTTTATAATGTTTTTATTTATTTAACCTATTAAAAAATCATGAGTTAGAATATTATGTTGAGCGCAGTAATAAAAATTTCTAGTTACATAAAACAAATTTATACCCTTTTTCCAGCTTCTCCTTGTTTTCCTGGCTCTCCTCTTTCTCCTGTGGTTCCACTTGTTCCTTTTGGTCCAGTTTCTCCGGGATATCCTTGCTGCCCTGGTGGTCCCTACACAGTTTTACAACAGTTAATTATTTAAACATATTTTTTTAAAGAAATTTTTCGACATCCATGTTCAAATCACTGATATTTAAATGCATTATTCTAAAAGCAGATTGATTATATTATTAAGAAGAGGTAAATGATTTAGAATTTATGCTCTCTGGAAGTGCAGTTATCTAAAAACTAAGATCGTGCAAATGATGAGTATCAGCCAGGTGAGAATATGTTTTGGGGAGAGATAAATATCATGAAAAAGATGTCCATTTGCGACTTAATACATGGATATATTCTACACTATATTTTAATACATGGTATAAGTCTGGGATGTCTCAATCATACGAAGATGAGATAAATATGAGAACCAACTTTTTCTTACGACATACGTTAAGTATTCTTTTAAAATAAGTAATATCTTACTGCTTCTCCTCTGGTGCCAGGTGTTCCAGGATTGCCCGGCGTTCCGACTGGACCATTTGGTCCTGGTGATCCTGGAAGACCTTCTGCTCCATTTTCACCCTATATGTCAAGTCGGAGACACTGATTTGTTATCAGAATATTTTGAACTACCTCGCATGCAGTATATTGTTGAAAATGTTTTTAAAAAATTGCTTGTGAAAGAGTATGATAATAGAAATAATTTAAAATAATTTTTCTTTAATCTAACGCCTTGAAACGCCCTGCGCTTTACATCTACAAGTTATGCAGTAATCTTCATTAATTCGACTACTAACTACTTGACAGCCTGCAATACAGTATACAGATGAGACAAGTGCCGACAACGTCCAAAATAAACGATATGCACCTTGTCAGCTAAAATAATAATAATATCTTTTCTTTAATTAAACGTCTGCAAGACGCACTGCGCTTTACATTTACAAGTTATGCAGTAATCTTAATTAAACTTAACTACTTACTGAACACACAGCTTTGTAATTACACGGCGCTAATAGCACAGCCTACAAAGCAAATCCGCCCAACGGGGGCTAGAACTCACTACCTCTCGCACTCTACGTCAGCGTGTTATCCATTGCACTACCGGTCATCTATGAAAGTACGATTCTACCATCACAATCTTCATCGTCGAAGTGCATGTTGACACAACAAAGCTGAAATGTGGGAGTGCCCACAGTATTCTTGGCACACGAATGCAAAAGGTTGAATTTGAGCGGACCCCCAGCGTTTTCAGTTCATATTTTGAGAAAGGATATTGTAATGCTACTTGGCTCTTCCTAATCCAAAATAAATTTTCAATAGACTGATGTCATGGTATTTCACAATGGCGCCATCTATTATGTCATGATCTTGTGATACAATCACCGCAGAAAAAATTCATATGGACCCCACAATTTGTTTCTCATTTTCTAGTGCGTCGTGCAGAAAGTCAACACCGCCGGTAAAGAATAAACTCTGCGCCATTTGCCTGTGTAGCCTTTCAGCAGTCTGTATGAACTGCAACAGGAACACCTTTCCAAGCACTCTGTTTAAAAACGTTTCATATCAATGACGTTGACTTTAAAACTCTGTACTGCAACACATAGTAGGCCATTTAGCGCCTGCAGGTCAGTGATTCTGAGCTAAGAATTTTGATGAACCTTTACCATATAACGTGCGTTGGCCACCTATTTTCTTGCTATTACTCATGTGCTTGTAACAGCCGCATGTCTTGAGGTTTGTTTGAGTACAGGGTTGGCGAATGATCATCCTAAATATGCCATTCAACAGGCTTAGGATGTCTCGAGACCATTTAAAATTCTTTAAATGAATGAATGAATAAATTTGCACCAATCCAAAGGGCATTTCCAAAGTTACCCGTGGAAAATTGTCTGGTTCCCATAAAGGCACTCAAGGGTTAAACAATGCCTGAAATGCAACCGCTGCGGCTTCTATACGGAATTTAAAATTTGCCATATGCGATATGGCTTACATTATTGTTTTTTTAACAGCCAATGGCAAATTTCATACACTGAAGCTTAGACGTGTCTTTTGGTTTTTAGGGAAGTTAAATGTTTTAAGCAATAGTGTTCATAATGGTCTAAAATCATCGCAAATAACCACAGCTTAAAATATTTTACCCTTGCGCATCGATAAATAATAATAATCTTCGTTTATTTAAGGCTATCTGTGTTAACACATCCCACAATGCTTACAATAAACGGATTATCACAATTTAACATTAGTATGCCTTTCGTGCCACTAAGGCTGATGATTTTTATTTGGTGGTTCCATTTCAACCACTGAATCTGAACTTGCGCATATGGATGGATCCGATTTGACCAGGGTCTATGACAACAGAGGCCGTTACCTGTACAGAAATTTGCTCGCAATATTACAGCACTTAAGAGCAAGGTACTGAACCAGTTTTACTTGCTCATATTGCCGTAACTCAAGTTTAAATACCGAACAGTCTTGTGAAATTGTCATAACATCGTCACAATTGCAAAAATTACTGTCCTCTCTATTGAAAGAATTGGGTTCTCCCAGCATTTTAATAGCATAATTTTATGTTCGCTCTACCATTGTTGGGCGAATTGCGTACTCTTCTCCTGGTTCGTAGGAAATTGCTGATTTGAGTGAGGGTGAACGGGTGAATTATATTATACGAAAGCTTGCAATTCTTGCCCTCCAACTCCCCTATTTTCGAAGAGGTGTGTGTGTGTGTGTGTGTGTGTGTGTGTGTGTGTGTGTGTGTGTGTGTGTGTATGTGTGTGTGTGTGTGTGTGAAAATCGACCGCAGCAATTTTGTCAAACCCTATGCATGTATTCAGAATCTGCAACCACGTTCACACTTCTGTGTTCTGAATGGTTCATACAATTTTCAAAGATGTCCAAATTGTGTAATTCCCATAAAATGATCTAAACTTTTTGACATCTATTTTATACTACATTTCATGTTTATTACTAAACTGTTTTATTGCTTCTGAAATTACGACACAATGGAGAACATTTTGATGAAGCCGATGCCATATTTTGCGTTTGCAGATGGAGTAATAAAGGCTATGGTTACCTATTTCCATACTCAACTGCCCCCAATAGTATTTTTGCTCATCGCCATCTGCCGATTGGAAAGCATTATTTCTAGAAGCCTAATGGATCTTTGGGATAGTACAGGGGAAGCGATCCCACATCCCGTTAAGCACAATTTCTTCTTTGCTTGATCGAATACGTAAAGTAAACCTATGCGAAAATTTATAATTTTAGAATATTATTTCAACGTTATGGGAATTACACCTTTTGGACATCTTTAAAAATGGCATGGACCATTAATGAGCCTTATAGCATTATTAGAAGACGAAGACTCCCTCGGAGCCCCGTTCGGGTCACCGTCTCATAGGTCCACCCGACGGCGTGAATGTCCGATGTGTACGCCTTGTCGTGGCGAGGGAGATTTAGCCGACTCTGACTTCTGCGTAGACGAGGGTCGGCGACCAAGTACATAAGGGCAACAGTACCTCCGCCGCTGGGAGTCCAGGCTTTGCACATAAGCTGCATAGTGCCTGCCAGTGCCAGTCCCAAGCCTGGAAGAAGTGAGGAGTTCGTCGCTAACGGTCTTTGTTGCCATACAGTGGACGTTAAACAGTTGGAGAAGAAGAAAACGAAGACGGCCTACCCTCTCTCCTCTAGTTCCTGGTGTTCCATCTGCTCCCGAAGAACCCTACAAAATTCATGCAAAAAAGTGAATTTGTTCCTCGAGAATTGCGTGTACTAATTTCATACGGTGTACTTCGTGACACATTGCCTTCTTTATGTACTCATTATACGGAGAGAGCTTAAAAATATCGCTGTTCTGTCTGCATTCGGCAATGAATAAACATTTCATACGGCCATTTGTTATTGTCCTAGTACCATCTAAATTCTAAAATGATGCCTGATCACTTCATTCATTATAATTTTTGTCAGACTTTTGCGGCGCGCGGTGGTGTAGTGGGCATGCTCATTGCCCGGCAGGTTCGAATCCACCTGAAGCCGCTGGTTGCGCTACGACGTTAAACTGCGATGGCCGGGAGCGCTTGTGAGTGCACATACATATCTTTTGGACTGCAAATTTTTTCTGATGTCTATGAATTCTTCTATTCAATTTTATTTTGTGTGATATTTTACATGGCCATTATCTCAACTTGTAACTTGAAATCGAAAACGACATTTTCCTCGTCTCTGTAAACTTTGTGTTCACCTTCACCGAGCAACCTCTAAAATGCATTTGATCTTGACATGTCTTAGGCAGAATTTGACATGTACACAAAGGCAAATTGACTAGTTCTTTTTTTATCCCTTATAATTTATGAAAACATGCTAAAGAATATTCACTTACAGGTGTCCCGGGTTCGCCTGGGCTTCCAGGCTGACCATTAGATCCCCGTTGTCCAGGAAAACCAGGAGAACCGGGACTTCCGGGTGATCCCGCATCTCCCTGTTAATCAAATATACTCATGAATTATTACAAATAATTAACATGTGATAATTTATACATATTTTCTATGCTGTTACTTGCATGATTGACAGAATATATAATTGAGGTAGACAAAGTCTGGCAACGATGATTCCAATGGTTTTGACAGAAATCCACACACTACTATAAAAGAAATTCGAAGGAAAAGACTGCGCAATATATCCAACGAAAAGAACGAGAATCAAGCATGAAGGCATGGCTATTTCGTCCGGTGGCATTCTGTCTATATCTATCAAACATGATCTGGACTTGCAGGTTCGTTTAGCCGTCTTTGCATTTTCCATCGAATCTTCCATGTGATTTTTGTGCGAATTTCTGTCTGCACCAGGCTAGGACATAAAACCAATGGAATGAATAAATCACCTGAAATCACGATACAATAATATACAAAGAAGAATAGATGGATGAAGTTATGATGTACGCATGCGAAAAGTAAACAAAAGTTGTTTAGAAGCCAAGTTAGCGTAGCGTGTCCTCCATGGATTTTCTGCTAGTTCCACGATCTTGACAATAAAGTCCCAATGATAAAATTTATTAAAGCATTTTCTTTTATATCACCTTGGCTCCAGGTACACCTGGGAAACCTGAAGGTCCTGGAGGACCCATTTGTCCAGCATTTCCTGGAGATCCCGGTTGTCCGTCAGATCCTCGAAGCCCCTGTAAATATATAGCGGCTCTATCTGAAACATTTCAAGTTATTATAAATTATTATGAAATTACACTGCGAGAGGGATCCTGCTATACAACTTTTTCAACTTACTTGGCCTCTCTGGACCCCTCTTAACGTTTCTCAAATCTTACATTTCAGATCGTTCTCAGTGATTCCAGAACGAACGACCTGGGATAAAGCTAACTTTGGAGTCTCACAGGTCTCATTCCTTGGACCAATCTTGTATCTACTTTATAGTGCTGACATTTCTTCTTTATTTGCTAAACACTGGCCACCTGTATACAGACCTTTGAACATTGCCCTCCCGCTGATCAGGTTGCTCTTGTCACATGATCTCCAGTTTTGGGATGTCGGCCAACCGACTTTGCCTTAATCCCACTAAGATGCAACTGATCTGGTTTAATAATAATAATATTCGTTTATTCAAATTCAATCTGACACACCGCAGAACGATTACAGGCACAAGTTATACGAAATACGGCCAGCTTCGCACGACACGCAGGTCGGCTACAACAGGTTCGGTAACTTAACACTAATGGCCTAAGTGTTGGAACGCTCCTAATCGGCCAAGCCAGGAGTGAGAGTTTCATACTAAACAACAGCTCCTTCATGTTCTCAATGTACCCTGGCCATTGTGATAACAACGAACCAAATAACGGACGCTAGACGAAAATGTCTAGCGTCCGTTATTTGACTTCTTTCATCTCTGATCGCACAGTTGACACGCCCATGTTATGATCATCTGAGGCGTCTGAGAACCATCAGAAGACCTGTTTCCTCTTCTGTATTTAAAACCATTGTTCATGCTTTTATTTGCTGTCGGATTGACTACTGCGACGGTTTCCCAAAGTTCATCTAACCTCTCTTCAGTCAGTTGTGAACTCGGCAGCCAGACTTATTGCTTGTCTACCTCGCTACTCCCACATTTATACCTACATGACTGGTGTTCTTCACTGGCTTCCTGTTGCCTCTCGTATCCAATTGAAGGTGATGTTCTTAGTTTAAAAAAATCAAACTGGACAAGCTTCTGGACTAAGTCACCTTTGTGACTTGATGCATAAACCTCTCTCCGCTGTCTCTTCCCGCCCCCTCCGGTCTGCTGATCGACTAGATCTACTGGTTCCAAGGGCAAGGGCTGCCATGGCTCAACACCGTGCCTTTGCCATTGTAGACCCTGCTATGTGGAAATGACCTCTACCCCTATCCGTAATCGTAATCGTAAACTCAAAATTTTTAAAGCGCCACTCGAAAGCCAAGCGCGAGGCACCAGCTTATTCACGAGCGCTGCGTTGAGTTAGAAGGGTGGTCCGTGAGAGTAGTCCGTGGCGGCCCGGGTCGAGTTACAAGCGTGGTAAGATTGGGGCCGATGAGTATGACCATTATTGATTCCGTTATTGATTGATGAGGATGACCGTTATTGATTCAGCCCATCGGTACTTGAAGTCTTTCTTATTTCATCGGGGCTGTCACGCTGAGAGAGCCTCTGAATAGCTAATATGTGAGGCGCTTTGTAAATGCCTATATACAATGCAATAGAATAAACTACAATTGTTTGTATTATTATTTTTTAACTCGAGGCATTTCATCAATAATTTTTTGCGCTATCAGGCTTTAAAAAAGCTTTACAAAAAAGTTTACAAAAGCTGTGTTGCGTTGGAGTTAACGATCATCGTCACCGGAGCTCGGAGTTGTTCCTGTCGTCGATGTTATTATTATTATTAGTAGTAGTAGTAGTAATATTACTAATAATAATATTATTATTATCGCTATAATTATTATTATTGTTATCGCTATAATAATAATAATTATTATTATTATCATTATCATTATTATTATCATTATCTGATCGACCGCTTATCGACAGGGATAAGATGAAGACTTGGGCCGGATGCGATGATCCACTCAGCCAGGCAAGACTTCGGGCATTGTCAGCTGCACACGCCGGAGACTGGCTCGGGACCATCCCTTTGGCGGCTTGCGGCCTGTGGTTGAGCAATGAGGCAGTTAGGGTTGTTGTAGGATTCCGCCTTGGTCTAACTCTCTGTGCATCACATCGGTGCCAGTATGGCGATATCGCAGACCCAGGTGGTCATCATGGACTGGTCTGCAGAAGGTCGATGGGAATGGCAGCGCGACACGATGCACTAAATGATATAATCTGGAGAACCCTGTCGAAGGCGGATATTCCAAATTCAAGGGAACCATCAGGACTAAGCCGCACCGATGGAAAAAGACCAGACGGAGCCACACTGGACAAGAGGCAGATTCATCGCATGGGATGCAACAGCAATCCACACGTGCGCGTCGTCGTATATTCATCTGACGTCGACACGCCACGCCACCCGTTACGGGTGGCGTGGCGGAGCAAGCTGCTGAACGAAAAAGCATCAAGTATACATCCCTCCCCGCTGCGCATGAATTCATCCCCCGTGGCAATAGACTCTATTGCCACTGGGGATGAATTCATGCGTAGCGGGGAGGGATGACTCACTGGGCCCGATAAACTGGACGGGTCTATCATTTCTTCAGGAGCTGGGCCGCCGCATGACAGAGGCAACGGGCGACCCTAGAGAAAGTATGCACCTGTTCCAGCGGTTGTCAATATGCACGCAACGGTTCAATGTCGTTGCATTTAGAGGCACATTTGAGCACGTTGGGGACGAGAACCTATGAAAAAGCTTTTACTATTTATTGTTTTTAAAGCCTGGGGCTCTCTTGAGGAATTGGCGTTTTTTGTAGTGAAATTTAATGATATCGTCATAAATCGTGTTTAGTGCCGTTGTTTTTCTCCTGATATCAGGACATGAATATTTGGATATTTTATTAAGTTGAACTCGGAATTTTGAAAGGTTGCAAGTCAAGTTTGCGGACACTGAGCCGGAGACTGGATTTGACTTAATAAACCGGTAAAACAGTTTTACTTTCAAGGACGTCATAATGCGTGTTGCTTAGCAACGCATCAAAGTCATTTGCTTACAGACATTTGAAACGTAATTTTTGACACCAGGTTCAATCTCTCTCGCTCCAAATATCTTATTTTCCATCACCATAAGGGCGCAAACCCGTTTGAGCTAAAGGAGGAGGGCATCTTCATCCATCTCGACCTCACACAATAATGAGCCAAAAGTCACCGAAAGACGTTGGTGTGTGTTCAGTCTGCCTTATCGAGTTCAAACTGCATCGCTCGATAGGCACGCTGCCCATGGTCTCTGTCGCAACCCATGTCCCGGGTCAGACCAGTCACCTATTGAATACTGTGCTAACAGATGCAGGTAGATCTTCACACTCAACGCAATCTGACGAAATCAGTTACAAGGGGGATAGTGATGAAAAGCTAGTTAACGGTGAGTCGTTGCCAAACAGTTGCACTCATCCGAAGGTAAAAAGACCGCTGCTGAAACGCATCCCACTAGCATCAAGAATAGCGTGTAGGACCTTGCTTACAAAGATCATGAAAGGTGTTATCCGAGAGCCAAACAATCCAACAAAATGGCAAGATCTACTCCAAGTTCCACCGATAATTCTGTGTAAGCCCAAGAGAGGTGGCCGAAACCGGAAATCCCATTGAAGCATGGCATAGCGGTCTTCTGTGATGCATCCGATGATATCACTCCTTACACGCATGACACACGAACGAGGAGGATTGACAAGATCTACGATAAAACAAAATATCTTGCTCAAGCAGTGTCTAGTAGACTCGAAGATAGCGACATAAAGTTTGCTATGTTCTGATGACGTACCTGTTGAAGATTCGCCTAAAGTGATGGAGGAATTGCAGAACAAGCACCCAAAAACCTACTATGAAAGGAGAACAAAGTGTTTCATGTCTTCAGAAAATCATGTCTTCAGAAAGACAGGTTTGACGCCATTCAAGTCTCTGGAAAGATGGTTTGTGATTCTGGGGCTTCCTTTCCAGCAGCATCTAGCGGAGACCCGATGGCTTCACACCACAACATTTGAAAAACCTGTTGTTAAATGCAGCAGACACTGAATTTGTGGACACAACTACAGAGCTAATTAATTTGTTGCTGAGAGGCGGCCTTCCGAAACACGTGGCAGAGATTCTCTACGGTGGTAGACTAATAACGTTGAGTAAGAAAGATGGTGGAATCAGACCAATCACAGTAATCCTACTGTGATTGGTGGCGACGCCTGGCTGCCACGTTAGACCTGTCTCAAAACCTGTCACCGCTTCAAATGGGCATTGTAGTACCAGGAGGGGCCGAAGCTGCTGTTCACGTTACTTACAGTCTTTGCCTGAGGACCATGTTATAGTGAAACTGGACTTTTCGAATGCCCTCAATGCTTTGAGTGAGAAGAGACTCAATCTTAGAGACGGTAGCAGCTACAGTTCCAGGAATATACAGATACGTATTCGACAACTACGCTTACTCCCCTCAGCTACAGACCAGACATCATACCATCCGTTCGGAGGAAGGAACTCAGCAAGGCGACCCGTTAGGGCCATTGGAGTTTTGCGTAACGCGTAACTTCTTACGAGTCTGGTAACCCGACTACATATTGGCTATATGGACGATCTCACCCTTGCTGGACCGATTGACAAAGTTGAGAATGACATCCGCTTGATAGGATGTCATGTATGGTTTACAACTGAATCGAGCTAAATGTGAAGCCAGAGGTTACGACGAAATAAAGAAGAGTCAGGCCTTCTCCGAATTTGAGTTTGTAGCTGTCTTTACTTATGGCACCGCTACTGCCAGGCAGTGCAGTCGACAATTCCATCCAAAAGAAGATAAAAGAACTGGAGATAGTAATCACAAGACTGGAGACATTACATCCACACGATTCATTCACTCTGTTGAGGAGCAGTTTAAGCATCCCAAAGCTATTATATACGCTAATAAGAACATCGGCCTGTTTCCTGAGCGAAGGATTGCTACACAACTTTGACGGCGCGTTGAGGTCTATGCAACCTTCTCAATATTCACATGAGCGACGATCAGTGGATCCAGGCATCTCTACCTGTGAGGAACGGTGGTCTGGACAGTGGACATTCGTAGTGCCGTTATGCTGGCAACTTCCACCTTTTTGGCATCAGCCGCTGGCACACGAAGCCTTCAAGAAAAAATTCTACACGATGTCGCTGTGTCAATGACGTGATCAATGACGTGCGTATTCGTAAGAGCCAAAATACCAGCCATAAAGGAGCCGAATGGTCTTTCCCGATCTGATGCCAAAAGGCCTTATGGAGTATCCATTATTCCCAGGCACAGAGTTATTTGCTTGGCGTGGGATGTCACGGTACCGGATACTTTCGCAACATCGTACAGGCATTTAACCTCAGAAAATGCAGGTGCCGCGGCGGAAAAAGCAGCCCGTAACAAGGAAAGCAAACATGCAGACATAGCAAGATCGCATTATTTTGTCCCTATTGCAGTCGAAACTGGAGAAAGCTGGGATTGAGATTTTCCAATTTGAACTAGGGCAAGACCTAGGACAAGAACTAGGACGAAAGATCTCAGCAGCCAACGGTGACCAGCGTGAGACCAGCCATCAGCTCCAGCGCCTATCAGTCGCCCCGCAAATCGGAAACTCTGTGTCAATTTGCGAACAGCTGACTCAAACAGTCAAGACACCTGGAAGTCTTGGTCTGAATGACTACGTTACGTAATGTTCAAAAGGAGCATAGACATTAGCCTGTAAATGACTGTCATTTTCTTTGAATTTTTGTTTGTTCTAGAACAGCCTAATCGTGGTGGAAAACGACACAATTTGACGTCTACCGTGAGAAAACGGATAACGGATTTTCATCATTTGCTGCCAGATAAGCTTCCGGATATTTTTTATCAAAACAATTCAGACTTTTATCCTACAAAGACTTCGCCCGGCATCGAACATAAGATGGCCGCGGCGGTTGCGGTCAAACTTGAAGAGGGCAACATCAGGGCAGCGACAAGAATTTTGTGCTCGGGAGTACTGGAGGAGAGCCTGAACAAATTAGCGCTCATAGTGCAGGACGCACTATTTGGAGAAGTTCGCTGGGTGCGCCTAAAATGATTTACACTCTCCGAAGCCATCCCAACGACAAACACCTGGAGTTGGAGACTTATGACACAACACTACGAAAAGGATTAGAAAAAATCCTGAACATATCCTTAGACATTCGGTGGACACAAGCCTCTTTGCCAATAAACATGGGTGGTCTGGGTGTACGGAGAGCGTCTTCGCTGGCGCTTCCAGCCTTCCTGGCTTCAGCTGCAAGCACTCGGGTCGCCATCTTGTGTGGGATGCAGCTGTAACTGACACCCTTGCACCTTCATATCTCCAGGCCACGCAAAGACGGCGGGTGCTGCAACCGAGATAGCAGCGGATAGGAAAAATACCAAATATGTCGATCTTCTAAACACACATTTCTTTGTCCCTCTAGCCCTTGAGACCTTAGGTCCAATTTGTTCTGAAGGTCTTAACTTTTTGTCAGATTTAGGCGGCATCCTATCTTTGTCTTCTGGCGAACTGAGAGAGACCTGTTTTTTTTGCTGCAACGCCTCTCTATAACCGATCCGCGTTTCAACTCTGTGCCCTTTCAATGCACTTTAGCTGATCCGGTTCCAGAGAAGATATAACAATAGCCACTACTTTCCTAGTTTCTTGTACTTCCTGCTACTGATGTTGTTTGTTTAATGCATTAAAAGGATAATAAAAAATTTAAAAATAGATATAATAATAATAATAATAATAATAATATAATAATAATAACAATAATAATAATAATAATAATTATAATGTCGAATTTCAATTTGCACGCAGAAGTTCGATGCCGTTGCATTTCGAGGCACTTTTGCACAACTGACAGATGAGGATGACCGTTAACTCGAGAACAACAAAGCTTTTATTAGTGTTTTTAGAGATCCCAAATACCTCGAGCGCGAACACAAAATATTATTATTATTATTAATTTTTTAAAGTCCCTAAATACCTCGGGGGCAAGAAATAAATAACAATATTATAATTGCTATTACTATCAATCATCATCACCATCAACATCATTCACATACTCATGATCATGATCATCATCGTCGACGTCGACGTCGTCATCATCATCATCGTCATCGTCATCGTCGGTCGTCGTCGTCGTCGTCGCCGTGGTCATCGTCATCGTCATCGTTATCGTCATCGTCTTCGTCATCATCATCATCATGATCATCATGACATCATCATCTTCGTCAACATCCGCATCAGCATCATTAACATCATCATCATTAGCAGAAGCAGTATCATCATCATCATCGTTATTGTTATTGTTATTAGGCAGAAGAACATCATTTGCAGGCGTCTGCAGCTGCTGTCCATGCACAACGTTAGAGATTTTGATGACAAATTTTGACACTTTAGTTAGTTACTTTAATTGTTAAGTCTCGCGAGTTTCCGGCGTTCCCGATTAGGTGTCTTGACCGTGTGCTGCGCTGATCTTTTTGGTTGATAATAATCATTATTTGCTTTATTGAGACAATGCGGTTGACAGAACGCTACTGGAACAGCGTACAGTGAAGCGCGGTGGTGTAATGGTGGTGTCGTTGCCTTGAAGCTGGAAGATTCGAGGTTTGAATCCACCTCGCCGCTTAAGGACCTTGGGCAAGTCCCTCACTCACAATTGCTCAGCGTCCGCTCTGCATACGGGAGCGCCTCTGAGTAGTGAGAGCTTGAAGTGGCGCTATAACAAGTGCACATACAAACAAACAAAAGTTATGCAGTCGAAACAATTCACAAGAGCGCAAATAACAGAAGTCAGCCCGCAATAAATATACGGCGCTAATGACAGCCTACAAAGTACGTCTGTTTTTCTTTATTCCTATCTCCCGGCTATTCAACAGAACTATTCTATAAAATTGCCAAAAGAAATACCAGAAATGGGAGGTTCTGGTGGACTCATTATTCAGCATTTTCTGAACATTCTCGTTTATTAATAGCGAATGGTCTCGATATTCTTCAATATATTAAACTATATGATGACGTTCCTAATTATTGAAAATGATTTCTTCTTGTATTTCTTACATTTCTGAATGAATTTTTTTATTAGCAGTAGCCAATACTCACTGGGATGCCTTCTCTTCCATCACTTCCTCGTTCGCCGGGACCACCCCTCGGACCCTGTAAGAAACGCTTGAATCATTACCGTGTCTTAATTACAACGCTAATGAATAGCAACGTTATGATTTCCGATACATCATTTGAAGACGATCTTAGTCAATTTAATTAATTTTTAATTACTGGCACTTTTCATACCTATTTTTGTCTCTAATGGTCTATCTGCTTTAAGTGATTTTGAAACACCAATGATATAGCTTATTATAGAATGAGGCAATGTTTTGCAGTTATTATAGATCAATATAGTGCTACTCTTGTTCATTCTTTCGTAGTTTCCCGACTATCATGGACTTACCGGCTGACCGGATTGGCGGCCTGAAACCCCAAGATGGAACTACGCCGCCTGAAACCCCAAGATGGAACTACGCCGCGACTTGTTGGCCATATACCAAAATATGGCCCTGTCTCATCTTATATGCGGGATATGTTACACTAGCTTCCTTCTACATAGCGAATTGCATACAGGGTCTGTGCGTTGGTTAGGCGGTGCATTGAAGGACCACCGTATCTTCTAGAACTCTGTTGTTCCACCTTGGGAGCTCAGCGGCGTACCAAGCTGAGCTTCTGGTTCCCCGCCCGCGGACTGCTATCCGACAGGGTCGTTCATTGGCCATTGGCTGGTCCTTCAGCTTGTAATGGTCTCCCTGTTACACTGCGCTTAATTCCCAGGGGATCCCTCCACTCTGTTCCTTAAGAACCTAAAAACTGTTTTATTTTGCCGTGGTTGGGCCGGAGCGCTTCTGAGTAGCCTATCTTGAAGAGACGATAAACAAATTTAAGAAATAAATAAATAATTAGAACGACAATCATCAATAAATTGATCATATTCTTGTTTGTAGTTACAATTGCTCCTGATGGTCCAGTTGATCCAGGAGAGCCATTGTTGCCCTAAAAACATTTGTCAACATTGATCAGTATCAGTACCAATTGTATGATTTACGATCTTATTTATCAACACGGCTGCATAAATTTTAAAGCATCAGAAAAATGATCACTGATCCTCAATTTTTCTTTGGCACTTTCAACAATTTTAATCTTTTACATAGGTTTGTCTTATAGAGAAAAAATTAAATATGAAATGTTTGCAACACACACCTAAATATGGATTGAACGCTGCCGGATAATAGAATGAAGAGTCGATATATAAATTCTCTTTACACAATGTCACTAAACTGCAAATAAATTTGTCCTAAAATAGGACATAATAAAGATATATTATTCTAAGACTGCAAGTGCTTTAAGCTGGAATTATCCCATGCGATTAGAATGCTCATTCTGCCTTTGAAATTTACAAGAATAATATTATATTTTAAAATATGAATAATAAGACATCTCACTCTTTCTCCAGGCTTGCCATTGTCTCCCTTTTGTCCAGCTGTTCCAGGCAAGCCCTAACAATCAATGGAAATAATGAATAATGTTTTTAAAATTATATACACGAGTTATTCAAGTCAGTGCAATTTTAAGTTTGTTAACTAGTGCCATAATTCGGCAAATAATAATTGTTATTGACAGACGTACTCAACAATCGTACTTACCCTATAACCTTTCAGGCCTGGAAATCCCGGCATACCAGAAGGTCCGGGCGTTCCCTGTAGCAAAGCAATATTTTGAAATCTAAATGATAGTCGCTGCATCACAATTTTAGGAAACTAATGTTTGATTGCTTTGAACAAGTTAGTAAGCAAAATTTCATTAAATTGTTATTAAGTAGACTAAATTTGTAAAGCCACTTGATCCGATGGAAAATAGCACCATTACAGCGTGTTTCGATTCTCCCATGATTAGCACCGTTAAATTATGTGGTACTTCTCTTTTGCTTAAATTTAAAAGTTTAAACAAACAGTGCAGAATTCGGATGAAGAAGTATAAAATTAATAGAAAGCAAATGTTTGAAAAAATAATGTTTTCCAAGTGTCATGACGGAGTGCGAATTTTAATAATTTGACTATATGACCATGTACGTATGTGTGTATGTCTGTATGTATGTATGTATGTATGTATGTATGTATGTATGTATGTATGTATGTATGTATGTATGTATGTATGTATGTATGTATGTATGTATGTATGTATGTATGTATGTATGGATGTATGTATGTATGTATGTATGGATGGATGCATGCATGCATGCATGCATGCATGCATGCATGTATGTATGTATGTATGTATGTATGTATGTATGTATGTATGTATGTATGTATGTATGTATGTATGTATGTATGTATGTATGTATGTAAGTGTTTATGTATGTGTTTATGTATGTGTTTATGTTTTAATGTACTTGTGGATATATGTATGTGCACTTGTAATAGCGCCCCTTGAAGATGCCTACTCAGAATAGCGATCTACTACAGTGGGACACTGAATTGTAGCGCATATGCAATGGAGAATGACGGACTTGCCCAAGGCCCCTACGAGGTGCCTTGAGGTGGATTCGAACCTGCAAACAACTGCAAGGCGACGAGCGTACCCGCCCCACAAACCATTAGTTAAATCAAATAGTGTACCTACTACAGGATACTTCATATCATAGTGTACCAACTATAGGATACCTCACATCATACTATATTGATCTCACAATTTTGGTTTATCGGGTGCAAATAATTAATGAAACCGTATGAACAACACTACTAACAGGTAGAGAGCATCGCAAAAATTATCAGATAAAAGCTACATACGGATGGACCTAGAGGTCCAACAGGTCCAGTTTCGCCATCGCGTCCATCATTTCCCTGAAAAGACATTGTAAATCTTATTTTTGTGATTTTATCACCGATGTGATGTCGTTTGTATATTTATAATTGCGACACGCTATTTTCAAACAAACAATCCTGCGGCATTTCACAAAATAAATTTCAGATTTTTTTTCGAACATGTGATATAAGTAATGAAATAAAGACGGAGGCTGCTAATATTTTCATACCCATGACTGCCTTCTTTTCCATGGAACAAATGACAATATTTTCAAATTATATAGCTAATCGATAAATAATTATGTTTAAACTAGTCTCTTTCAAACAAATAGCACTATTAACAGGGCTTTTTTAACGTGCAGTTCTTCACAAAATGTGCAGTTCTAAATGGATTCGTGCAGTTGTAGAAGCACTTCCGTCACGTTAAGTGCAGTTAAAACTAGTAAAAAATGCCATTTTTCTCAGATTGGGAGTAATTTACCATGGAGGACGAGAAAGGAGAGAAGAAGATGTGCAGTTCTAAAAATTCCTTTAAAACAGCCCTTAGCACTAATGTAAACATACCTCTTTTCCTGGAATTCCGGCAGGACCAGGAGGACCACGAATCCCAGGCGGTCCCTGCAATCACGAAAAGAAAGCCATATTTCAAGGTTTTGTGTGGTTTTTCGTGTCCATGTTGCAAAATACGTGTATAAAATTACACAATTGCAAAATACGTGTAAAGAAGAATCACTAAGTTATAAGTAAGAAAACAGAGGGATAAAAATGCATTGATTTTGGATAATGATGACGTTTGCAACACAGGCCTCTGGAAACTGGGATGATAAAAATAGTTGGATAATAGTTACCGTTTGACCGCTTTCACCAGGTTCGCCTCTTTCCCCAGGAAATCCTTGTGATCCCTACAAAGAAAATTTGCATCAATAGTCCTTTATTTTAAACAAGTTATTCAAAAACTTTTATATTTATTTAGGTCAACTAATTTATTTATTTATTTACTTTCACGCATTTGCCTCTTCAAGAAGCGTTCCCGACTACAGCATAGAAGTTTATTACCGACTACAGCATTGATGTTTCACGCGATAGATAACTCAAGCGTGTGATTGACTTGCGATAGATAGCTCAAGCTTGTGAATGACTTGCTTAAGGTCCCTGCACCTCCAAGGCACACGCCCTCACCACACCACCGTTCCCACAAAAAATGCACAATTCTTATGAGTTATAAACTTTCGAAATCGGCCAATTTATTTGCTTGAACTGTTTATAATGAATGAATGAACGGAATAAGCCCAAAAACGAACGAACAAACAAACAAATATGCGGGGGAAAAGTGTATGAGTAAATAAATCAAGAAATCAATAAATTAATAAATAAATATCCGTATCGTTAACCGATGAAAATACTCACGGTAGATCCTGAAGGCCCTGGAGGACCTCGTGGCCCAGGATTTCCACCACCCTAGAGTAAACAATAATTAAGCTAATCAAATTACAAAACATGTGGCACAAGTCTAAAATAATAAATATTGTGAAATACAAAAAAGTGCTTTTCCACAGTTGCTCTATGCCGGAAAGTTTAGTGTCGCATGTGAACTTTATAAATTAGTGCATAATAAGCACATCAAGTTGGAATAAAAATCATCTAGAGATTTAAGTTGGTTGTATGGTTGTAAAAGCATGGGTTTTATTTTATTACAGTATTTTCGGCTCAATTACCTTCAATTTAATCATATAAAGTATTGTATGAAAATGAAAGACTTGCATTTGATGACTGTTGTTGCGCTCCGTAATTTCGTCCCCATCCATTGGCCTTATAGCCATTACCATTATGTCCATTGCCATGACCGTTGCCATAGCCATTATACCCATTTGGCTGTTGATTTTGCATGCGCCAGGTATCCGATGTCTAAATACATAATGTGCAGCATATTGACACTTATGACATTTTTCTAAATCTTCAATAAAATTAACTTAGAATTATTAAAAACAAGAAAACCTGTCTTTAAAATCCTATTGTCTCAAATGTATAAAAATTTGTAAATTACCTATTTTATCCCACTTTTTTATTTTAATTGTTTATTTCTCCATTTATATAGCGCCTCTCTAAGCTAGCTACTCAAAAGCGTTGCCAACTACAGCGCGGACACTGCATCGAAGTTTCACGCCGAAGCGCTCAAGCAATTGCCCTACGCGGCGGCTTGAGGTGGATTCGAACCTGGAACCCTTCGGCTCCAAGGCAGCACTACTCCATCGCGCGATCTGTTAAAAATTACTTTTTTAAATGAAGTTTTCAGAGCTTATAATGAACTAGCTGAATCACCCGGCGTTGTCCGGGAAATTTCGGTTTTTAGTTCCCAGCCACGCCTGACCCCGCTCCCACGCCGCCCTTCTCACTTCGCCTTCCATAGGTCCCAACCCGTTCCGACCCTGAGGTGCCCGGCGTTGCCCGTGAAATTTAGTTTTTCAGTCCAACCCAGTCACAACCCGTCCGCATTTGTGCGAAACCGCGAGCGAAAAGATCTGACCTCGGCGAAAAATGAGGTTAGGAATCTATTGGTTCGTTGAAAATCGATCGGCGAAAATTATTGCGTCTTAAATACTGACACATACGACATGGTTAAGATTAATTAAGATTAATATTAATTAACGGTATAAAGCTCTATAAGAATAAGTCCGGCCATGACGTCATTAATGACATTTCAAAGATGATCAGCATCGACTCCACGTTTATATTGCGACCGAGCCACCTGCAGTATGTAAAGTTTGAATCATCCATGTATCATCGGTGGTTTCAATGTTGATAATATCGATGTGTTGTAATATAAGCAAATGGCGTGTTAATAAAGACAGGCGATCAACGCGCATAGCTTTCGAATCGCGTGTGAAGTTAAAATGTTGACAGCACGGGCTATAAAATTAATTGGCAGCCGAAAATAGTGGCGTTTAACTCCAAATGTGGGTAAGAATCGATTGCAAAATTTTTTTTAAACGAATCGCTGTAATTTCCGAGTAGGCCTACGGACAAAATTCGAAAATCCCACGCACAGAAGGACAAACTTTGAGTTTTATACTTAAAGATAAATTGGGTTTATTGTTCAGTGTTTCACATTTCTGAAACTGACTTAATCAAGCCGGAAAAAATGTATTTGTATTAGATTGTAGGATTCATACTGTCAAAGCATATAATCCATCTGGCCATCTGGTTTAAATCGGTTTCTTAATTTGAGTGTCATACATCGTTTTAAAGAGCATCTGTTCTTTTTTAAATTTGCCCACGGTTCATTATTCTATAACGCCCAAAGTGAATTTTTTTATAACTCTGGAATGCAAACTTAAGAATTGCTGAAATTTTCAACAAGTAAACGGGCTGCATAATCGTCTGCAAGTAGTCTAGGCTAGGCACATCGTTCGTTTGCTATGCCAGCCTTATGCTGAACATAGCGAATAATGGCAGGAAGCGGCTCTAAGAAATTGAATTATTACAAAATCATCCAAAATACTATGGGACAAGTAGAAGGCGCTATAGAAGTTATGGAGTTACTAGTGCAGTTACAGATGCGAACCAAGGAGGAAAGAAGAACTAAATAGCTCAATTGGAAATGATCAGCTTGAGATGGGCAAGACAGCGGAAGAATGAGTAGGGCATGTGCAAGAAGGAGGGAGAGTGACACAGCGATAGAAAAGTGGAGGAAGAGGAGAGACAAATAAGAGATGCTATATGCAGTGTCAGAATGTATGATTGAACATGTGGTTGATAACCAATCCAGGCAGTACGCAGACTGGCTGGTCAGCAGGTAACTGACGTCAGCAGGGAACTGACCACACAGTAGGCAGTGTGAATGGTTAGCCAGGAAGTGAGTTTGCGGACCTAAAATGGTCATCTTCAGAAAGAAACCTAGGTAGGCAGGTTTGGCCAGAGAGAGTATATAATATATTTAACAGCATCAGTGCAAGGAAGGAAAGTAATGTGTGGTATGGAAATTCAGAATGTATAGAGAGGTAACTGCTTAGTAGAGAGGCTAGGGAAGATAGCCAGTGGCTAGCTGTAGGCAGACTGCCAGGCATCCTAGAAGTTGCTAGGAGAAATCGGAATATAGAGAAGGGACGCAAGACACTCTGGGCACTTGGACTCGCGGGCACTTGGACGGAGCACTTTGACTCGAGCACTTTACACTCGAGCGCGTACTCTGAGGAATTGAACTGGACGCTCTGACAAGGACAGAAGAGTTGTTTAAGATCGTGACTGTGTCTAGAGAGCAGATGTTATTGTTCTTGTACGGTATGTTCCTTAATTATATTCATTTATAAGTACAGTGTTTTCTATCATAGCTAGTCTTTCCCCTATAAGCAGAAGTCTTATAATACCATTAGAAATTGAATTCTTCGACAAATTTATATTTTAATGTAAACAAATTAGGGTTTTAACCCGAACATATCATATCATTTGAACACATGTTGCAACGTGATGGTTTTAGTGAGATGGAAAAGCAAAGAAACGTTTCGATTTTCTTACTTCAGACGACGAAATTGACACATCTAGTACTTCAGGGTGTTTACTCTACAACAAAACACATTATATATTTAAATACTCGGAGCGCCACTGAGTAGTGAACTTCAAGGGGCGTTATGACAAGTGCACATACAAACACACTCAGCATTTAATTCGAACAACAAATTCCTGATAATTGATAATAATAATAATAATAATAATAATAATAATAATAATAATAATAATAATAATAATAATAATAATAATAATTGGTCTGAATGACTACGTTACCTAATGTTCAAAAGAAGCATAGACATTAGCCTGTAAATGACTTTGTCATTGTCTTCGGAAAAAAAATAAATGTGTCTTATAATAATAATAATAATAATAATAATAATAATAATAATAATAATAATAATAATAATAATAATAATAATAATAATAATAATATTATTAATAATAATAATAATAAAAATAATAATAATAATTTGTTCTTCGCAGTAGTCAACGCCAAACTGGAAGATGGAAATATCAAAGCAGCCACACGCATCTTCTGTAGCCCAGGACCATCCAGTCAAGGCGACATCAGAAACCGTTGAAGCAATGCAGGAAAGACACCCGTCGGACAAGTGGGCTTTCAAACTGGCAGAATTGCCGGATGCGGCGGGGACCACGCCATACCAGGCCTCGGAAAAGGATGTGGCGGATGCTGTGCGATCTTTCCCGGCAGGGTCCGCTGGGGGACCGGACGGGATGCGACCCCAACACCTTCTCGACTTGCTGAACAATAAAGAATCTTCAGAATTGTTCTTACAGACACTTACAAGCTTCATCAACGTGCTGCTGAGAGGAGATTGTCCAAAAGAAATGCGAGAGATTCTTTTCGGTGGCACCCTAATCTAAAAAATCAGGAGGCCTTAGACCAATAGCGATTGGGTACTCCTGGAGAAGGCTGGCAGTGAAGTGCGCTAACAGCTACGCCCTGGGAAGGCTAGAATGTTTCTTCGCCCCATTGCAAGTTGGAGTGGCGGTCCCAGGAGGCGGTGAAGCGGCAGTACATGCAGCAAGAAGCTTCGTCACAAACATGACAGAGGACGAGATCTTCGTGAAACTTGACTTCACAAACGCATTCAACACTTTGCGAAGAGACATCATGCTCCAGACGGTTTACGACATTATACCGGAGATCTACGCCTTCACACACCAGTCGTACTCAGCAGATTCTCAGCTGCAGTTTGGCTCCTTTGTGGTTCGTTCGAAGATTGGACCGCAGCATGGAGATCCCTTGAGGCCTCTGCTGTTCTGCCTGCCTCTGCAGCCAGTCTTGCGTGAAATGCGCTCAAGTTTCAGGCTTGGCTATCTGGACGACATCTCTCTGGGAGGTAAGATGGAGGACGTACGGCGGGATGTGGCATCGATTAAGGACTTGGAGACATCGCTTGGTATCTGCTTGAATAGTAAGAAATGTGAACTTTATTCAATGACTGAACAAACGGAGCCAGCATTCGAAGGATTCGAGCGGTTGGACATGGGGTCGCTCCTCCTACTGGGGGTTCCGAGGTGGGGCTTTGGACGGGGCGCTGCTGAGGCACAGCGAGATATTGGAACGGGCAGTGACGGACTTGGCCTGCCTTCGAGCCCAGGCAGCGTTGATCCTGCTGCGGGCAAGTTTTGGAGCAGCAAAACTTACTTATTTGCTGAGAACTGCCCCATGCCATAGCCATCCACTGCTCGAGAAAATGGATGATCAAATGCGTAAAGGGCTAGAGAACATCATCAACATCAGCCTCAACAACATCCAATGGCTACAAGCCACACTCCCAATTAAAGATGGAGGACGTGTCTCGATGCTGGCATCTTCAGCTTACTTGGCATCAGCCGCATCGACCAAGTCACTCATGAGTACGATTCTGTGCAAGGAGGAGTGGGATGATGTCCACATCGACGATTTGCTCGAGGTCCGCAAGGACACCCAACCGAGCAGTGCAGAGCCCCTTTGGAGCAGGCAGAGCGTGTGGGATAGACCACTGATTGAGGTAGACAGGTAAATGAACTTGGCAGCCGCATCTCTTCTATCACTGGCGACAGACGTGAAGCTTTCTTTCTTTTTCAACGTCTGTCCATTTGCATTCAAAGCTACAACCTGGTCGCTTTCAAAGGTACTTTTGCCTCATACCCTGAAGACGAGGCCTGACCCACCAGACATACATTCTTTAGTTAAGTCCCTGGAGGAATGAAGAACCTCAGAGGGAAAAAGTTTTTAAAAAAATAAAAAAAATAAAAAATAAAAAATAATAAAAAATAATAATAATAATAATAATAATAATAATAATAATTGATTGGTCTTTCAATAAATGATGGTGTTATGATAATAATAATAATAATAATAATAATAATAATTGATGTCATCCATTCCATTTTTTTCGCGATCTATTAAAATGTCCAGCTGTCTCAATTTCCTAATAGCAGTTGCCCTTACCGATTGAAGTTCTTTAGCTCCTTCATTAAGTGACTAAAATACACACAACAAAATGATTGATATAATTAGAAAATCGAAAAGGAGATCTATGTTCCTTTCGCTCAGATTTCTTAAATTCCTCTTATGCAAAAAATAAGAAGTGAGTTGATTAATTTTATACGATTTTATTGCGATGTATGCATGGCACAAAAGGAAGAACGGACATTTCCCCCCGGACATTTCTCCCCCTTCCGGACATTTCCCCCTGGACGTTTCCTCCCTACCTTAGGACATTTCCCCCCCTAATGCGGAAACCATTGCTTTTGTCTTCTTCAACAATTTAAACCAGAATATTTTCATCAATCCAGCTCCAATTTAAGCAAGAATATTTTCATCAATCCAGCTCCAATTTAAACCAGAATATTTTCCTCAATCCAGCTCCAATTTAAACCAGAATATTTTCATCAATCCAGCCCCAATTTAAGCAAGAATATTTTCATCAATCCAGCTCCAATTTAAACCAGAATATTTTCATCAATCCAGCTCCAATTTAAACCAGAATATTTTCATCAATCCAGCTTCCATTCAAGTAATATGTTTGTGCGTTTTAAACGCATAGCTATTTAAGTGGATTCCTTAGCATTTACTTCAAAGGAATCGTTGTAAAAGTTTCAGATTTAATCATACAGGCCTAGGCGTAGGTCTAGAATTCAGGGTAGGACTTGTATGGTCATTTGAGGTGGTATTCACAGAAGGGGAAGGAAATGTCCGGGGGGGTAAATGTCCTAGTCGAAATCAAGGGGGGGAACGTCCAGGGGCGAAATGTCCAGGGGGAAATGTCCGGGGAGGGGGATATGTCCAGGGGGGAAATGTCCTACACTCCACAAAAGTGACAACTTTCTCAGAATCGCTTTGATTTCGATGACAATAAAAAAGTTGTGTTTTTACCAATTTCAAAAACGCTCATATCATGAGTATATATAATGTATGTATGTATGTATGCATGTTTGAATTTACTTGCATACATACATACATACATACATGCATACATACATACATACATACATACATACATACATACATACATACATCCATACATACATACATACATACATACATACATACATACTTACATACATACATACATACATACATACATACATACATACATACATACATACATACATACATCCATACATGCATGCATGCATGCATGCATACATACACGCATACATACATACATACATACATACATACATACATACATACATACATACATACATACATACATACATACATACATACATACATACATACATACATACATACATACATACATACATACATACATACATACATACATCCATCCATACATACATACATACATACATACATACATACATACATACATACATACATACATACATACATACATACATACATACATACATACATCCATACATGCATGCATGCATGCATGCATGCATGCATGCATACATACATACATACATCTTCTTCTTCTTGGTCTCTTTTCCGTCAGGCGCATGTCCTATGCCAACGATGAGGCCTCAATATGCCGTATCCAGCTTGCTCGGTTTCTTATTTTATCAACCGCATCTCTCATATCCATGGTCTGTGCTGCTAGATCTTCTTTTATATTGTCCATCCAGGTCTTTGATTGTCTCCCTTGGCTTCTCTTTCCCTCCACATGCCCGTGCAGAGTCGCGGCCGGTAGCCTTTTGTCTTCCATACGTGTCACGTGCCCGATCCAAGTGAGTCTTCTTTTTCTGATCTTGTCCACCACTGTTTGCCTTTGTCTCAGCTCCTCCCGAGTCACTTCGTTTCGGATCCTGTCTCTCCGACCTCTACCTATAATTCTTCTCAGCCAGCTCATCTCCGCCACCAGTAATCTTCTCTCATCTTCTTTGCGCCGACACCAGCATTCTGCTCCATACAGTTGCACCGGTAGAACAAGTGTTCCATATAGCTTCATCTTCGTTCTTATCGAGATGCTGTTTATTTTGCACATCTTACTCAGCCGTCCAAACATCGCTCCTGCAAGACCAATTCTACGTTTGATGTCCTTTATGCACTTCCCGTCCTCCGTTATCAAACCTCCAAGGTACACGAATTCGGTCACCTGTTCCAGCACCCTGTTCTCCAGTCTTATTTCTAGATCTTCATGGTGTTTTCCTATAGTCATTGTTTTTGTCTTCTCTTCATTAATTCTAAGGCCCAGTCTGTTGCTACTGTTTAATAAATAGCCAGAGAAAAGACGTCATATTGTCACATCGCTCTTCCATCTATTATTGACCAGTATGAAATCTATCATGTTACATACATACATACATACATACATACATACATACATACATACATACATACATACATACATACATACATACATACATACGTACGTACGTACGTACGTACGTACGTACGTACATACATACATACATACATACATACATGCACAGACACAACATACCATACCGGCTCGGACGTCGCCCGGGTAACCAAGGTCCGCATCCCCTTCCGAGCAACCAGGACAGGGTGTGAAAATCGGCTACTGGAAGGGAGGAAGATGGAGATGGGGTCAAGGCAGAAGAAAAGATAACATTACAACTAAGAAAGACAGTGCATATTGGGACATGGAACGTAAAAACCTTGCTACAAGTGGGCAAGGTCCAAATTCTAGGAAAGGAATTGGAAAGAAACGGAGTAGAGATATGCGGATTGTCAGAGACAAGATGGGCAGGAGGGGTTCATTTTACGACGGAAGATGGCCATACCATAGTTTACTCAGGAGGGGATAAACATTAAGCAGGGACAAACAGGTGTGGCTTTGTGTATACATAAGAAGTTATCAGGGTTACTCTTAGAATATCAACCAATTAATGAAAGAGTGCTAATGGCAAGAATAAGCGCCAAACCAAGGAATCTTACCATAACTCAGGTATACGCACCTACACTAACAGCGGAAGAAGATAGTTCAGAGGAATTCTATGAACAACTGGACATAGTTGTAAAACAGATACCAAGACAGGACATCTTGATGATAATAGAAGATTTCCATGCAAAGGTAGGAAAACAACTAACGGATGTAAGAGCAGCAGTGGTGGGAAAAGGAGGATTAGGAGAAACAAACGTGGCAGGAGAAAGACTAATGGACTTTTGTACAGAGCAGGAGCTGAGTCTAAGCAACAGAAGGTTTACACATCATCCAAGAAGATTATATACATGGATATCACCAGATGGATAGACAAGAAACCAAATAGACTATTATCATAGCAATTGCACAAAAATGAAAAGAAAGCATCAAGAACTGCAAGACATACCCAGGAGCGGATTGCGACACGGACCACCAGTTACTGGTGGCAAAAGTAAAGATAAAACTAAGAAAGATGAGAAGGACAGCACCAACAAGGAAACTAAATCAGGAAGATCTACAAAAAAAATAAAAGGAGAAGATTTTGCTGTAGAAGTAAAGAACCGGTTTCAAGGACTGGAAATAGAAGAAGAGAAACAAACACCTGAACAATTATGGGAAACAACCAAGAAGATACTCCTGGAACAGCAGAAGAGACAATAGGATACAAAAAGGGAACAAAGAAGAAAGCATGGATTACCACAGAAACTCTCACACTGATACAAAAAACAGAGAAGCAAAAATAAACAACCGAGCACAATACAGAGGGTTTAAAAAAAGAAGTACAGAAGGTGACAGAGGATAAGCAAAAACAAATAGAAGAGAAATGCAGCGAGCTGGAAGAGAATAACAAGCAAGGGAACATGAAAAATGTATACCAAACGGTTAAGACACTAACTGGGAAATTCAGCCCAAAACTTCTTGGAATAAAGACAACATCAGGAGAACTGATAAGAGACAAAGAAGGAATTGCAGAGAGATGGAAAGAATATTGTAAAGAGCTATATGATTACAAAGATGGAAACACAAGCGAAGAGATAAGATACACAAGAGAACTAACTCCATTAAGAACAGAAGTGGCGAGGGCTATGAAAGAAGTGGCGAACGGAAAGAGTGCAGGGATGGACTAAGTGCCAATAGAATTATTTAAAGCAGCAGGAGAGACTGCACTGGATCGTATGCATCTCATTTGTAAGGAGTTATGGGAATCTGGAGAATGGCCAGAGGATTGGACGAACTCAATTTTTATACCGATACCTAAAAAAGGAGACCTAGGCAATTGTGGAAATTACAGAACCATAGCCCTGGTATCTCATGCCAGTAAGGTTATTCTAAGGATCATACTGGAGAGAATAAGAGGAAAGACAGAATCGGAACTTGCAGACGAACAGGCCGGTTTCAGAAGAGGAAGAGGCACCAGAGACCAACTAACAAATCTTAGAATTATAATGCAGAAAATGCACGACCACCAACAACCGCTGTACATGTGTTTCGTGGACTTTATAAAAGCGTTTGACTGCATATCACATGAACAGCTATGGGCGACAATGGCAGAAATGGGTTCCCCATCACATATCATCGATCTACTGAACAAATTATACTGCAAACAACAAGCTAAAGTAAAGGTTGCGGGTACACTATCAGGGGGCTTCAGAATAAAGAAGGGAGTGAGACAGGGATGCGTGATGTCACCTCATTTGTTCAACATCATGGCAGAGACGGTTATGAGAGAGGCACTGGAGGGATGGCATGGAGGAATACGGATAGGAGGATGGGTCATTACTAACCTAAGATACGCAGACGATATAGTACTATTAGCGGGAACAGAATTGGAGTTGCAGGAACTGACAGAACGACTACACTAAGCAGGAGAAAAGAGAGGTCTGAGGATAAACATGAATAAAACCAAAGTGATGACACAAAAAGGCAGAACGTGTAATATTGAAATTGGAGGACAAAAACTGGAACTGGTAGACACCTTTCATTACCTGGGATCGTTGATAACTGAAGATGCAGACAGCAACACAGATATAAGAGAGAAATTAGCAAGAGGACTCAACACAGGGACAGCGTTGAAGACGCTATGGAAAAGTCATAATATCAAAATTATTACACTGGCCAACAAATTTTAACTTTTTTTCCGAAAAAACTTTGACTGTTTTCTATAGAAGTTGACGTGCTGAACACTGTGGTGTTCTCGGAATTTTTAGTCCTTGGCCTGCCATGAGGTCCCGTATGCACTTTGGTGTTGGGGGGGTTTCTCACTTCCAATCAGTCAGTGGGTCCCTGGACATGAAAAATCACCGAGGTGCTTGTCCGCCATGGCGGGACGAATGACGTAATTGACAAATCCAATATGGCCGCCACCGGCCATATTGGAAAATTTATCTTTCTCATTTCTTACAGCATATGCACGTGCAATGCCTCTAATGGTGCTGATTCAGGTATGTAGAATTCATTTCTGATATTGTTTTTGTCATCGGGGGTCATCTTGAGGTCATAAGGTTATGGTCAAGGTAATTTTTTTTCATCTTTTTTATTTCTTACAGCTTATGCACGTGTAATACCTCTAATGGTACTAATTCATGCATGTAGAATTCATTTATGATATTCTTAGTGTCATCAGAGGTCATCTTAAGGTTATATAGGTCAAGATCAAGGTCACTGAGTTTCATCTTTTTCATTTATTACAGGATATGCATGTGTAATACCTCTAATGTTACTGATTCGGGTATGTAGAATTCATTTCTGATATTGTTTTTATCATCCGGGGTCATCTGAGGGTTATAAGGTCATGGTCAAGGTCATTTTGATGCATCAATGATGTCGTTTATAACCTGAATGAATGCAGCATAGAAAAAGGTGTTATAACTTTAATTGAACAAATTTGGTTGACTTATTATGACATGTTAGAAGTCAATACTGCTTTATGTCATATTTCAGTGCATCAAGAAAGGTTGTCTTCAAAATATAAATATTAAGATTGTTTTTTATGTGTGCAAGCAAGTTTGCGTCGTACGTTTTTGCATGATGAGTTTTTGTCTTTTCCCATCACAAAATATTACTAGAAATTTGCAGCAGCGTTGCAACTACAGCGTCGATTGTCACACTTTGTCTGCACTGTTGCATATTGAGAGCAGAATTTCGTTACAAAGGATGCAGACATTGTGATAAGCAGCATACCGAAGTGCTCCTTTCATACGCGATTTAATGGCTCTATAGTTTTGCTTCAAGTTCATTGTGTGTCGCAAGTGGTTGGCATGGTGCACCAGAAAAGCCCCTCGATGGATGTGGCCTCTGATCCCACTGCTTCTAAGAGGGATCGAGTGCATCAATTCCAAACTTGGATGTGATATAGTTGTCTGATCTCAGATGGTCGAACGTCTCACAGGTTGTAATTGACCTTGGCTCTGCCCAGCCACGTACCAAGTACTTCTCTACTAATGCTGCATCTTGCTCTAACAGCGTGTCTGTCTCTCCAAAGTATGTTCGATTCCGTAGTGAACTGGGTTGCAGGCAATAGCTGCGTGTCTGGATCCCACCTTGGACGTAGGCCTGCAGGTCAGCAGCAAGAGATTGGGAATGGACAGTCATAGCTGTCAGCAGGGAACCCGGATCGGCAGCGTAGATTATACAAAGGGACCCACGAGGTTCTAGTGGACATGCCCGATATCTGGAGACGCGCTATAGTATACAGACAAACCAAATCAGTTGGCGAGCAATTAGCGTGGATAACTCCGATAAATGCACTATCAGTCCAAGGAAAAGGAGCGAAGTTACTGGTAGTCCAAGATTATCCAGCACTCGAGGAGCCCAAGAACCTCTTGACTGCATTTAACGATACAGTCCGTGAAGCCACGGCTGGTAGACCACCACTAACCTTTCCACCAACGACCTGCAGGCTATCCTCCTTAACCTAGGTCACAGTTATTGAGAAGGTTGTTGCTGCACACAGTGCACATTATCTTGAAAAATAGCCTTCTCAAAATTTTCCAGTCATGTTTCCGCAAGCGCCATTCCACAGAAACGTTACTTATCCGCCTTTTCTCTGACATCTATACAGTGTTATCAATAGATCCCAGGCAACTCTCCTCTCACTGTTTAATTTGACGTGAGCTTTGCATTTGACAGTGCTGGTTACGACATTCTCTTGCATCTATACAGTGCTATCCAGCACTTTAGACAATGTCATGTATAGATGCTAGCGTTTGTCGATTTTCTGTGGCCCCTCTGGAAATGCACCTGATTGGCTTGCTTCCTTTCTGCAGGACCGCTCCTTCATGGTAGCCAATGGGTCAACTATATCCTCGTGGATCTCTTTGCCTAATCTACACTGCCGATCCGGTACTTGGTATGTGTTTGGGCAGGGGCAAGGTCAACCAGACCTGTGAGACGTTCGACCAGCTGAGATTAGACAACTATATCACCCCCACAGTCGGAATTGATGCTCTACATCCTTCAAGCACTGGGGATCAGAGGCCACATACAGAGAGGGGCCATCCTGGTGGACAGAGTGGCCATGTCAGCTACTTGCAACACACAATGAACACGAAGCATACTAAATCGCAGATGTAAGGAGCGCTTCGGTGCACTGCTTCCATCCAAAATGTCTGCATCCTTTGTCACGAAGTCTGCTCACAATTATATGTAACAGTTCAACAGGTGTGACACTCGATGCTGTGGTTACCACGCTGCTGCAAATTTCTGGGCCATATTTTGTCACGGGAAGTGAAAAACTCATCCTGCAAAAACGTACGACGCAAACTTGCTTGCACACATAAAAAACAATCTTAATGTTTATATTTTGAAGACATTGATGCACTGAAATATGACATAAAGCAGTATTGACTTCTAACATGTCATAATAAGTCAACCAAATTTGTTCAATTAAAGTTATAACACCTTTTTCTATGCTGCATTCATTCAGGTTATAAACGACATCATTGATGCATCAAAATGACCTTGACCATGACCTTATAACCCTCAGATGACCCCGGATGATAAAAGCAATATCAGAAATGAATTCTATATACCCGAATCAGTAACATTAGAGGTATTACACATGCATATCCTGTAATAAATGAAAAAGATGAAACTCAGTGACCTTGACCTATATAACCTTAAGATGACCTCTGATGACACTAAGAATATCATAAATGAATTCTACATGCATGAATTAGTACCATTAGAGGTATTACACGTGCATAAGCTGTAAGAAATAAAAAAGATGAAAAAATTACCTTGACCATGACCTTATGACCTCAAGATGACCCCCGATGACAAAAACAATATCAGAAATGAATTCTACATACCTGAATCAGTACCATTAGAGGCATTGTACGTGCATATGCTGTAAGAAATGAGAAAGATAAATTTTCCAATATGGCCGGTGGCGGCCATATTGGATTTGTCAATTACGTCATTCGTCCCGCCATGGCGGACAAGCACCTCGGTGATTTTTCATGTCCAGGGACCCACTGACTGATTGGAAGTGAGAAACTCCCCCAACACCAAAGTGCATACGGGACCTCATGGCACATAATGGATCATTTTGTATCACGTAAGGTTTTTGAGAAAACGGGCATGCAAATTTTTAACTGAAATGCTTGTTTATTTCATATATTTTCAATATAGACCTTAGACCTTAGTCCTTCCCGTGCAGCTCTGCACATCGGGCAATGCAGTTTCTCCATTCCACTCCGCCACAGGATACCTCTTGGGGTATCCTGTGCCTGTCCCAAGCCAGGCTAAATGAGGAGGGTTCTGCGGTGGACTTGCAACCCACCCAGGTAAAACAACTTGCGCAACAGAAACAGTGCAGAAAATTCATTCAACTCAACAACTCATTTTCACTATACTATAATTTAATTTCATTGGAAAACAAATCTTTATAACAGTTCTTTCTCTTAATATTGGGTGCTGAAGATGACCATATTACTTGAAAATGTTGAGAAACATGAAATTAAAAGTTTTTCATAGTTATTCCCTGGTCAGTTGCACATGCACAATGTATACAAGATGCTGCTAAAGTTCCATAGGTTTAAAATGCTTTGATCTTGATTTTCGTTTGTATTCTTTGCCTGCCCATCTCACTGCAGTGTCAAACAATTGTCAGGCAACACTGCTGGATACCAGTTTCCTTATACCGTTTTTCCACTGTGGCAATTTCCTGGTGTTCACCGCTAGATTTGTGAGGAACTTGGGACGAAGTTCAAGTGAAAATGCAAGATGTGAATTTTAAGTGACATGTTGCATTTTATGTCAGTATGCTGCAAGATTTTGTTACCCAGTTTAATGTAATTTGGAGTTCTATAGTTACCAAGAAAATTCTCCTCAACATCATCCTCCAGTGCTTCCAGGTAATTGTCTCTGGTCCCTCCCACAGATGTTCAAACTGCTTGTCATTGATGATGTGTCTAATCATTGGACCCACAAAAATGCCTTCCTTGATCTTGGCATCACTCAATCTTGGGAATTTCTGTTGCAGATAAAGAAAATCTTCAGCATCCTTGTGCATGGCTTTTTAAAAAATGTATCAGTTCCAGCTTTAAGTGAAGAGAATGCAGAAATATTTGTTGGACCGATTTCTGTCCAATACTTGGTGACACCAAACTCCAGTCTTGAATCCAGTTGTTCTGCTTTTGCTTTCGACAAACCTAAGTCTCTAAAAGGTCATTCAATTCCGACTATGTGAATGAGGTGAGGCGCGCCAGACATAGGCGTACCTACTTCAAAATCCGGATCACTGTCAGCAGCTACATACTCGTTCCTGGCTAGATCAATGCAGCAGCATCTTCATCTTCGTCGTCTAAACTCCATTTCTCTGTCGGCTTCGCTATTTGAAGACTTTCATTGTACGGCGCTGGTATCATTGTCGAAAGAAGATCTGGGCATTCAGTTTCCTTTCCTATTCTTGCCCGAGAAACCAGAAACATAAGTGAGACAAACTGAGCAGCCCGTCACAGTCATTATCTTTCTGCTCTCGCCAGACCAAACTCTAAGATCTGCTGCAAGCACATCCTCCACAGCAAATGAGAGGCACACATTCCTTGGCTTTCTCTCCAGTCTTGCAACCTTTGTTGACAAGCTTTATTGACAAGCTTTATTGACAAGTCCAGTCATTGTGTGTCTCTGAGGCCTACTCATATAGCATAGCCTACTCTCCACATCAAAAACTTTCCTTCTATGAAAAAAACTTTGGTTCGCAAAGGTTCGACTTGCCACCCCGATAGGGATACTTCCCTAGGGGTAAAACAGGAAGGTGATCTGACCGACGACTGCATAAGCGTAGACTCGGACCCGGCCTGGGCGGTCGGACCAAAGTCCTCCGTGCCCACCTTCACGTGGTGCGAACTGTTAGTACCCTCCCCCGGGGGGAGGCGAACGAACGGGCACGGCAGGCAAAACCAGAGCAAGGCAATGGCAAACCACCTCTGTTAACTGTGCCAAGAAAATCGCCATGAAAAGCACAATCTACGAAACAACGATGATCGCTGTAGGTGAGACACCCAGGCCGGAGAGGGATGGATCGGTGGAGAGCCGACATTATGAAGCGATTGCACTAAACCCACATGGGCGTGCAGTAACGGATCAAGCTGGAATACAAGGAACCAGCCTGAGCTGTAGAAGCAAGATGAAACTGGGCACGTGGAAGCTGGAGGTTATCAAGGCGGAGATGGTGCGCATAGATCTGGCGGTGCTTGGAATAAGTGAAACGAGGTGGCAGAGACAAGGACACTTCAACTCTGGAGATTTCAGAGTAGTGATGTCTGGACCAAGCGAAGGAAGAAGGAACGGAGTGGCAATCGTGTGTGATAAGAGGAGTGCAGCTGCGATTATGGGATATGACACAGTAAATGACAGAATCATGAGCATGCGACTCAGAGGAAAAGAGACTAAGAGCTACTGGGGAAGAGCAAAGGGATATATAATAAAATATATGCACCAACATCGTTAGCGGAAGAAGAAGAACGTGAAGGATTCTACACGGCATTACAGGAGAAGATTGATAAAGTTCCAACAGGGGACACGATGGTGATCATGGGAGACTTTAACGCAAAGGTGGGGAGGACGAGCGGAGGGGAGGCATCGACTGGAGGACACGGACTGGGAGAACGAAACGATGCAGGAGAAAGACTCATCGAGTTCTGTGACACAAATGAACTGAAAATCATGAATACATACTTCAAAAAACCAAAGAGGAGACTTTACACGTGGACTTCACCTGACGGCAAATATAAAAACCAGATTGACTATGAACTGGTCAAACAGAGATGGAGGAGCATCGTGAGAGATGTACAAACGAGGCCTGGAGCGGATTGTGGATCTGACCATGAGCTGCTGGTGACAACCCTGAAGTTGAAACTCAAGAGATTGAAAAGAGAGGAACGCCTGACCAGATACAACTGCAAAGAGATAATGCCAGAGTACAGAGAGGAGATCAAGAACCGTTTCGAGGCATTAAATCTAGAGGAGGCGCTTGACGCCAACGGCATGTGGGAGGAAATAAAGAAGGTGATACACGAGGCGGCGGCTAAACACGTACCAAGGAAAGTAAAGAAAAAGACTACTCCGTGGCTTTCGGCAGAGGCAATCAAGATAGCGGAAGAAAGGAGAATCGCAAGGATTGCTGGAAACAGAGATCGGACTAGGGCGTTGAATGGCGCTTTTCAGAGGCAGGCAAGGAAAGACAAAGAAACCTACCTGAACGAGAGGTGCAAAGAAACGGAGGAGGAAGGGAATAGAGGAAGAACCAGAGAAATGTTCGCAGAACTGAGAAAAATAACTGGTAAATTCACACCAAGAAAGGGATCACTGAAAAACGCAAGCGGAGAAGTATTAGGAGACAGTGAAGAAACGAAAAGCAGATGGAAGGAATATACAGAAAATCTCTACAAAGCCGATGATAGAGTGAACAAGGAGGAAGATATATCGATGGCCACAGGGGATTACGAGAAAGAACCAAGTGTCATGAGATCGGAGGTGGAGTGGGCAATCAAACAAATCAAGGATAATAAGACACCTGGGGCGGACGAGATACCCATTGAGCTGATCAAAGGGGCTGGAGACGGAATGATAGAAGAACTAACAGCACTATGCAATCGGATATGGGAGACAGAAGAATGGCCCCAAAGACTGGGAAAAGTCCATATTCATACCTATCTTCAAAAAAGGCGACGCCAGGGAATGTGAAAACTACAGAACAATAGCGCTGATATCATATGCAAGTAAGATCCTACTGAAGATTACACATAAAAAGATGGAAAGCACGATTGAGAGGGAACTGCCAGTCCATCAGGCAGGTTTCAGAAGACGGAGAATAACAAGAGACCACATCGCGAACCTCAGAGACAGAGAGAATTCGGACAGGAGGTACACATATGCTTTATAGATTATAGCAAGGCCTTCGACTGCATCGATCATGCTCTGATGTGGAGGACTCTGGGGGAAATGGGTATCCCGACACACCTCATAAAACTCCTCAAGAACGTATACGGGAACCAGGTGGCCGTGGTTAGGACGGAGCATGGCGAAACTATAACCTTCCAAACAAAGAGAGGAGTTCGGAAGGGGTGCATATTATCGCCATACCTGTTCAACCTTTACGCTGAAGTGATAGTGAGGAAAGCAGGCTTAGAGGAAACAAATGCTGGTGTGAGGATAGCGGGCAGGACACTGAACAATTTAAGATATGCGGACGATACAACGTTACTGGCAGGGAAAGGGGAAGATCTAAAAGATATCATCAGAAAATTAAAAACAGAAAGCGAGAAGGCTGGACTGTATTTCAACATAAAGAAGACCAAAATCATGACCACGGAAAATTGGACAAACTTCGAGGTAGATGGAGAGGAGATGGAGGTGGTGACAAGTTTCTGCTTCTTGGGAGCCATAATAGAAAATGATGGCGGATGTGACAGAGAGATACGACGGAGGATTACATTGGGAAAGTCTGCAGCAAAGGGACTAGAGAAAATATGGAAGGATAAACATGTGAGCCTGATGACAAAGACAAGAATTGTAAAGGCAATGATATTCCCAGTGGTGTTGTATGGAATTGAAACGTGGACAAAAACAAAGGCCTTAGAAAGGAAAATCGATGCTTGCGAAATGTGGATATGGAGGAAGGTACTGAGAACCCCATGGACGGAGGAAAGAACAAATGAATCCATATTACTAGAGATAGGTCAGGCACGAGGGAATATGTCATTAGGGCAGAGAGCGGCAAGGCAGAAGTTGGCATTCCTCGGACATGTGATGCGAGCAAACGGCCTGGAAAAGAAGATGATGCTGGCCTGCGGAGAGGGAGGAAGAAGGAGAGGACGCCCAATCCATCTTCTTGATGGATGGAAGAAATACACGAGAGAACGAAGATGAACTTGGAGGAACTGAGAAACGCGGCGGACGATCGTACCAAGTGGAAAAGGTTGACCATGGCGTCGCTAAGATTCAAAGAATCGACGGCACAAGGTGACTCTCCGCAACTGTAGCAAAATGTACATGTATCACGTTTGATGCAACACTGGCGAGATATCTCTGCTGCCAACAACCGTCTTAAAATATATTATAGCTTAAAGCTTATCTGAAAATAAGCTGGCTAACATGTTATGCATCTTGCATACATGTGGACAAAACTAAATTTTGGGAATGCAACATCAAACTACAAACAAACTGATGTCAATTTCCTCAGTGAGATATACATGTAGACCTATGCAGAGAAGCGACTCTAATAGTGCTTAGAACTTTTGCAGGCAGTTTCTAACCAGCATTAATGCATATGCAGACCCAAGTTTATATTTTATTATGCAAGACAAACATGTAAACTGTCCTACGTGCATGCCTGGACATACCTCAGTTACACGAAGCTTATTAAAACGTTATATCTGAAAAATGGAAATAAATAGAAAAATTGAAGATTTCTCAAAAACGTTACGTGATGGGACAATTTCAAGGTCATTTTCGCGATCAGCAGCAGAAAATGCACAAGAAACACCTGAAAGTGTTCAGGAAACAGAATCACTGTTGACCAGTGTTACCAAGATCAGACTCATTGAAGGCTTTGGTATGGCCAGTGGCGACATATGGGTGTGAAAGTTGAACGATCAGAAAGAGAGAAGAAGACAGCTTTTGAAATGAAATGCCTAAGAAAGATCTTGAGAGTGCAATGGACAGAGAAATGAACAAACGATTGGGTATTGGAGAAAACGGGAAAAGAAAGGACCTTATTGAGCACGATAAAAAGAATGAAACTCATTTACTTCGGTCATTTGATGAGGACAAGGAAATAATACAGGGTACAATTTCGGGAGCAAGGGCAAGGGGAAGACCGAGGATGGGATAGATCGCTAACTAACATCATCGCGTGGATGGAACTACCATTCGAGAGGATACTGAAGGAGACGGAGGACAGGAAAAAGTGGCGAAAGCATGTCCATGAAGCGACAAACCCTCGAATCGAGGATGGTAAGACAAGACAAGACATTATCCCGACCCGGGTTCAAGCCTCGCTCAGGGCAAAAATTTATTTGAATTTCCAGTGGCGCTTTCTGATGTGTTGTTTGCCTCGGATCTGTTAAAAATAAGATCACCCCTCCCACTTCTGGCTTTACCGAATCAAGAGCGTTCCAGCACTTAGGCCATTGATGTTAAGTTACCGAGCCTGCGTGTCGTGCAAAGCTGGCTGTATTTCGTATAACTTGTAAGCTTACCTGTTACCGTTCTGCGGTCTAACGAATATTATGTATGTATGTATGTGTGCATGTATGTATGTATGTATGTATGCATGTATGTATGTATGTATGTATGTATGTATGTATGTATGTATGTATGTATGTATGTATGGATGTATGTATGTATGTATGTATGCATGCATGTATGCATGCATGCATGCATGCATGCATGTATGTATGTATGTATGTATGTATGTATGTATGTATGTATGTATGTATGTATGTGTGTATGTATGTGTGTATGTATGTATGTATGTATGTATGTATGTATGTATGTATGCATGTATGTATGTATGTATGTATGTATGTATGTATGTATGTATGTATGTATGTATGTATTTATGTATGTATGTATGTATGTATGTATGTATGTATGTATGTATGTATGTATGTATTTATTCGTTCGTAGCCCGAGAGACTGATTTACAAAAATGCAAGTAAGTAAATGTCTACATAATCAATCTATTTTTACTCCAGACATAGAAACCGCAATATACAACTGCCAATATACCGTTATGATGCAAAAAGTGTATTGCAGATGTGAATGAATTGCTGGGCTTAGCTCATTGAGATTTGATTTAAAAATATGCAATCATTTGGTTTCATTAATGTATCCATTAATTATATGACTGTTTTACCTTATTAACGGTCGTGTGAGCTAAAATAAAAAAAACACTTGTACAATTAAAAAGCAATAGCAGCCATAATTATATTTGCCGCTACTGAAACGATCATTCAAATTTAATGGTTTTAATAATTTTTTATAAATTTGAACTAATTGCCAAAGATCTTCAACTGACCAACAATAAATCGTTCAAACACTTTGAATACATCTACTCGGCGACACTGTGGGGGGCACCGCTGTCCAGTGAACCAATCGAGCCTTGGAATCACTTGCTGAGGATCTGGAAAGGGCATTAGCCAAAATAGCACGCCATGGTGCACTACTGATTCTGAGACACTCGATGGGCACTCCCAAATTAATCTACACTCTAAGATGCGCTCCTTGCTCGAATCATTCAGTACTGGAAACTTATGATCAAACTCTGAGGAAAGATGGATGGATCCGATTTGACCAGGGTCTATGACAACAGAGATATGCATGAATAATTATACATCATGTAATACATGCAATAAACAATACGTTGGTGAAACGATGAGACAACTCTGCGGAAGGCTTACTGACCATAGATCTAATATATTAACCCTTGAGGACACCCCAATGGCCAAACACTTTACCGGACCACTCAATAGCTAACATAATAATAACTCCAATAGACACGGTTGCTGAGATTTCTCTTTGCAGGGGTGACATCAAGAAGCTAAGACGCAAGATAATACAGAATGATAAATACTGACAAATCAATCATTCACAATGGAATCAACCTCAACAACAGGAAATAACCGGATGGAGACGGAGGTGGACTGCTCCAGTGCTCTTTATTTTGTAACCCTAACCTTTAAGCGCGCCAGCGACTGGCAACATTGTCTGTCGATCACTTCCTGCGGCCTCACACTCAATGATGAGGCCATCAGAGTGGCAGTTGGACTTCGTCTAGGGGCCAATATCTGTCAACCTAAGGTCTGCGCTAATGGCACGCTGGTCATAGCCACACGGTGGTCTGGGTTTTGGTCGCGTCGCCAGATACGCTGCCTGCCATCAACGATCTTACCCAAAGTCGTAGTCTTATCAAAGCAGGTGTGGCATGAGATCTTGTTAGGCATGAAATAATGTCCGGAAAGCCTTGTCATTGGTTCACGTGACCGATGACATCAGATAGCAACTGTCAAGCTACAGCATTAATAGCACCATGAGATCTTGTCCGGGAAAGAGACAAAATAGACAAGATAATTATTCAGCCTACCAAGACCAATAATACGAAGCATAGCCTAACTATGCCTAACCATAATATTATTCAAACTAAGGCATACGTGTCGAAATTCTGTATCATCCAAAATTATGGGGTTTTAGTAAAATTAGCTTTTAATAAAATAGGAAGAAATAGATTATATTTTAACGGCTATTTGAAAGTGATTGTGTTTGAAGTTAGAAAATGAGTGGGCTTTAAACACACTTCAGACAGATAGCCTAGGCTAACAGAGCCTATCTCGAGGTCTGCTGGACGTAGTAGGCCTAGTATATATATATATTAGCATAATACATTCAACAGTAGCCTACCATACAGGGGCCTAATTTTGGAAACAATTAAAAGATGAAGAAATCAGCAGAACATTATAGGCCTGATCATCGATATGAAGATGCGGTTTACGGCTTTTGCGCATAGTTTTAGAGTTTTTATAGAGGCTTTTCGATCCCGCCTGCGCTTTGGAAATCTGAAAGACGATCGATCTTGTAAAGATTGTAGGCTAGTGGATGCATGTAGTGATAGGTAGCCATGCAGTCCAGGATTTCAAGCTAATCAAGTATATTAAGCCTACTTGATACTTGGAATACATATTTCAAGTATCAGTAGCCCAGTTGAGCAACAGCGTGCAAACTGGACGTACACACATAGAAGTTTTCAGCTATAGCGACTAGGTGTAAAAAGGACTGAAAACTAAGAGATAAATTGAAAGTCTAATTTTAAAGGTTTTAGAACTCCTTTTTATGCTCTGAAAGTGATCTTACTCGTTTACACAGCCCTCGACTCATCGCCAGTTCGCCACGTTCCGCGATGTGAATTTCTTTCTAAATATAGAACTAGCGTCATCGTGGTCGCAACAAGCTTCGCACATTAAAACAATAATTCAACTGTTTACATCCTTGATTTCTCGTCCCATGTATAAACTTATATTATTGACATTATATTAGTAAGATACTTCACGCGGATAATATATATGAAAATAGTAGGAAATACTGTTTCGACAAAGAAAGCAGGCGAAATCATGTCCATTTCATGCCGGACAAGATTTCATGCCGGTCAAAATCTCATACGTATGCCGTATGAAATACTGTCTTGACAACGGAAGTGGGCGGAGTCGGAAACAATTTCATGCCGGACAAGATTTCGCGCCACACCGGTTTTTCAGCGGTGAAAGGAACCACGAGATGCTACGCTCGAACGGGAGGAGACACTCTTATTCCTTGGAAAGAGTCGATGTCTCGTATGGGATGCCACGGGATGCTATCTGTTAGGAAGGAGCAGTAGCAGACATAGCAAATAGCAGAATCCAAAAGAAATCACAACCTTAGTGAGGCGCGGTGGTGTAGTGGTGGCGTCATTGCTTTGAAGCCGGAAGGTTCGAGGTTCGAATCCACCTCGCCGCGTAAGGACCTTGGGCAAGTCCTTCACTCACAATTACTCAGCGCATCGGCGTGAAACTCCGATGCAGTGTCCGCTCTGCATTCGGGAGCGCCTCTGAGTAGAGAGAGCTCGAAGGGGCGCTATAACAAGTGCACATACAAACAAACCTTATATGACTTCATTCCGCTGGCCCTGGAGACTTGCGGACCAAACAATTCAAGAGGAATTTCTCTATTTCCGGATTTGGAACGACGCTTGTCACAGGGTCGGATGATCTGATCATCTGAGGGACACGTCCATACTGTTCCAAATCGATTTTTTTTTTCTTATTCAGGGCTTTAACGCTGTGGCTTTCGCAAAGCCTTTGCCCGATTTGGAAAACGGGTAGCCACAGTGGGCTACGATCGACTTGGCTCGCGCGACTATCGACTCGATCGACTTCGTCCACTAGGCCTAGTTTCGTCTCTTACTCACCTCTGCATTTATGTTATCTCGAAATGAAATTATACGATATGTGTCATAACCTGTGTGACATCGCAATAAGCCTAATTTCGAATTCTCAGTGAAATTTGAACACCTATATTAATATAGCTTTGTGACACCGACTTAAAGAGGTCTTAGAGTGAGTCCAACGGTAGTAGCATAACCCAATACACATGATTATTCAAACACAGGTGGTACCGTAACGACTATAAACTAAATCTAGCACCACCGACAAACTGCCTTCCAGAATCATCGACCGCTGTTTTGCAGCGCGTATGACATCGACATTGACGTCACTGCCATGGCGGATGCTTTGTAGACGAGTGATTACGTGCTGAACGTCTTGTTTTAGTCAGAGCCGTATATTGCCCAGAGTCTGGCCAACTTGTGTTGTGTTGTGAAATTATACGATATGTGTCATAATCTTGTGTTGTGTTGGCCAAGTCATGTGGTTGCTGGACGCCATTATGAGTCCAGGCGGCGATCTGCAAATACGTTGACAAGGCAGTCTGACCACCGTGCACTCAATAGAACTTCTCTTAACCTCTGCTCTCTGTGATGTTCCCCTGTTCGTTCTTCTCGATTTTTTTAAGTCTCTGTTCCATTATGTTCCCTATGATGCTCAATGATGATGGAGCAATAAAGAAAATACTTACTTACTCACTTTACTATGCTCCATATGTTACCTATGTAACTTAGGAACTAAGCTGTTCTGTGTTCCTTGTTCCCTATCTCTTCTTGTCCCTTGTGTTCCTGTTCTTTGTTCTTATTTTCTTTGCTCCCTGTTCTCTATGTTCTATATGTTATTTTTGTAACATAGGAACTGAGTTGTTCTGTGTTCCTTGTTCCCTCTCTCTCATCTATCATTCAAGGATCTGGCCCTGGGCCAGTCAACTTTCTTTCCTTAATTTCTGGATTAAAACTACTATTTGCAGGTAATGGGCTTTTTAAATATGCTGACGACTGTTACCTGATTATTTCTGCATCAAATATTGACACTACTGATGCTGAACTTGATCACATTGCAGAGTGGGCTAGAAATTGTAACTTGCGTCTTAATCATAGCAAGTCATGTGAAGTCATCTTTTGACGTCCCCGTTCCAAAATTTCTGACTGCCCTCCCCCATTAGAGGGATTGAACGAGTTGATGCAGTTAAGATTCTTTCCATCACGCTTTCATATAAATTGGGGTTTTCTGCACACATTGATAATATTGTTTGTAATGCCAGGCAATCATTTTATGCACTTCGTATCCTTGTTTTGACAGGCAGCCGACTCCATGATGTTGAACGTTCCACCACAGTCGCGCGAATGCTTTATTCTTCACCAGCATAGTGGGGTTTTGCAAATGAGGGTCAGAGTCATTAGAAAGTTGGTACGACAAGGTTTTTTACCCTATCTCTACTGGTCTTTTGTGTTCCTGTTATTTGCTCTTATTTTCTTTGCTCCTTGTGCTTCTTGTCCCTATGTTCTCTGTGTTACTTGCTCTCTATGTTCCATATAATTATGTTACTTATGTTTCCTGAGCTGTTCTGTGTTCCTTGTACTCTAGCTATTCTGGATCCTTGTTTGCCTGTTCCTGTTCCTTGCTCCCATTTGTATAATGGTTTCCAGTGTTTCTTGCTGCTTTTGACATGTTATGTTCTAAAGCAGATGTATCCCTCTTTACTTTTATCCGCTGTGACCCCGGTCATGTCCTCCATTATCTTCTTCCACCTGAACGTGTACCTGGTTACTCCCTTAGGCTCCGATCACATAATCTTGAGATACCACGATGTGATTCGTTGATTGGAAAGAGATTTATCACGAGAATGCTATAGTTAACCTGTTTGACGATAATAGTTTAATAATTATATTATAATTTAACTTGTGATTTTAATTTGCACGTTTTTATTGCCTATTATTACTTCGATGTATTATAATGATGTTCTGTGTCCCATTGTGCGTTTGCAAGTGGAGTAATAAAGAAAATACTTACTTACTCACTTTACTATGTTCCATATGTTACCTATGTAACATAGGAACTAAGCTGTTCTGTGTTCCTTGTTCCCTATCTCTCCTAGTCTCTTGTGTTCCTGTTCTTTGTTCTTGCTTTCTTTGCTCCAGGTGCGTTTGATCTTCTGTTCCCTATGTTCCATGTGATGCCCCATGTTCCTTGTTCTCTATGTTCTATATGTTATTTTTGTAACATAGGAACTGAGTTGTTCTGTGTTCCATGTTCCCTATCTTTTATAGTCTTTTGTGTTCCTGTTCTTTCCTCTTATTTTCTTGCTGCTTGTGTCTTATGTTCCGTGTGATGGTATGGATTCTGTGCTATTCTGTGCTCCCTTGTGTTCCCTGATCATTGTTCCTTCTTATTGTTCCATGTTCCTTGTTCCCTGTGTTTCTTGTTTCTGTGTTCTCTATTACCTTGTGTTCAATCGTCCATGTTCCCTTGTTCTGTGTGTTCCTTGTTCTTGTTTCCTATGTTCTTTGTTACCCTGTGATCCCGTGTTATCGTGTCCCATGTTCTTTAATGTTCCCTGTGAGGTTCTACGCCCCTGATATTTCCTTGTTCTATATGATCCATGTTCCATGACCCATGTTTCTTATGTTCTCTGTTCAATGTGTTTCATGATATTCCTATGATGTTCCTCTGTTCCCTGTGCTTCATGTTTCTGTGCCTTGTGTTCCATGCTACTGTTCCTTAGCACCTAAGGAACAATAGCATGGAACACACGTTCCATGTTCTATTCCTGTTCCCAATGTTGTAATTTCCATGTTCCCTGATAGGTATATTCTCTATAATGTTCCCTGTTCTATATCAATATTGTGTTCCCTGTTTCAAGTTTTTTATGTTCTCTGTTCTGTGTTAAATAAAAAAAATAGAATGTTCAAGGATATTCCCAATGAAGTTCCCTATTCTTGTTTCTTATGTTCCATGTTCTATGTTCTGTGTTCGTATTAAAATATTATGTCAATGATAACTCATGTTTCTGTTCCCTATGTTCCATGTTCTTTATTCTGTGTTCAATAAAAAAATGGTATGTTCCATGCTCCATGATATTCCCAATGATGCTCCTTGTTTCTGTTCCTTATGTTCCATGTTCTCTGTTCTGTGTTCAATAAAATAATTATGTTCCATACTATTCCCATTGTTATTCCCGTGTTCCTGTTCCCTATGTTCCATGTTCTCTGTTCTGTGTTCAATAAAAATATCAAATTCCATGTTTCCTGCTATTCCCTGTTCCTGTTTCTTATTTTCGATTGGACTCTGTTCAATAGAAATAGGCCTATTACGTTCCAAGTTCCCTGCTATTACCTATAATATTCCCTTATTCCCTATTTGTTCCATGTTCCTTGTTCCTCGTGTTCCATGTTGTTTGTTCTGTGTTCCCTACATGTTCTGTGTTCCATGTTTCCTTATAGTTCCTTTTGTATCGATTGCAACAGTTAACGGGAGCGCAACAAGTCATTAATCCCAATTGGCCTATTGCACTATTAAAAAAATCTAGCACAGACACAGCTCATCCACTTGCAGAGGAGTCAAAATGGCGGCCAGTAACCACGGGATCCATTGTCAAGCACAGGGACCGGTCATTTGCTGCAGTTGGCCAGACCCTTAAAATATACGGCTCTGATTTTAGTCAGAGAATGGTTCAGAATTGTTCAGCTACCGAGTGGAAAAGGCATTATGTAAATTATTCTGCATTGAGCAGTATTTATCAACCTAATACAATCAATTGTAATGCAAACTGTTCACATTCTTTGTTGTCGTTTTCGTCGTCGTCATTGTCATCGTCACCATTATCGTCATTGGTTTCTCTAATAAATTGGCATAGAATGTGTCAGTGGGCAAGAAAGTAGGCCTAAGTAAGTATTGCACTTACACTTATTATCCAATAGAGACATTTATAAGGAATGTCTAGGCTGTAGGTGGGACCAGTTATCTCGTCTTCCTTTTTCACTTCTCTATCGTGCCCATATATATAATTATCACAGGGCGGATAAAAAAATTGGGGGGGGCAAAATTTAAAGTCTTGGGACAGTGGAAAATTTTCGTCTTGGTTGCCGAAAAATCTGATGACCTTTTTTAAGTCACTTGTTTCGAATTCCCAAAAAAGAGACAATTTTATCCGCCAAATATAGTTGACGACCTTTTCTATATTTGTTAGTTGACGACCTTTTCTATATTTGTTAGTCGTCAGTCATCATAGTCGGGAGTAATATTACATCCTGCTTTTCTCTCCCAGTGCATTTATTTTATGGCTTGTTGAAACCAAATGGGGGCACCTTCCATGCAATTTTTAAATGGGAGCCATGGCCGGATTGGCCCCCTGGATCAGCCTTTGCGTAGGCGCATCATATAACAATAGATCTAGATTGCAACCTTAGACTTTATAAACTTGTTTGTTGTGTGTGTATATATATATATATATATATATATACTTACTTAGGCCAAGGTCGTCAACTATTTTTGGCGGATAAAATTGTCTATTTTTTGGGAATTCGAAACAAGTGACTTAAAAAAGGTCATCAGATTTTTCGGCAACCAAGACGAAAATTTTCCACTGTCCCAAGACTTTAAATTTTGCCCCCCCCCAAATTTTTTTATCCGCCCTGTGATAATTATATATATGGGCACGACAGAGAAGTGAAAAAGGAAGACGAGATAACTGGTCCAACCTACAGCCTAGACATTCCTTATAAATGTCTGTATTGGTAAGTGCAATACACGGCGACTTTCCGGTTTCATCCTGTATAATTTTATATATATATATATATATATATATATATACAGGATGAAACCGGAAAGTCATAATAATAATAACAATAATAATAATAATAATTAATATTATTATTTATGTGTATCATTGTGCCGCCTCGTACATAACCCACCCGAACGGTTTGATGAAAAACCAAGTGACACACCATGAAGAGATATAGAAAATAATCTAGAAAATGTATTGAAAAAGTCATATTAAGTAACGGTCATTCAGTGTTAGTTAGACATATAAAGAGGAGGAGGATATTTTCTTCTCGTCCGTATAAAATACGTGGGATGAAATTGCGGTCGTCCTTTACAGGCACCGAGAAGTAGTGTGGTCGTTGACGAAGGTTATAGCAAAGTTGAGTCCGTGGGGGAGGGAATACTTCGCAGGACATGACTGTCGCATCTTTTGATTGAACGAAAGAGGTCAATGTCGGCCTTAGCTGCCCTTATCATCAGTGCAGGCGGCCATCCGCAAGGAACAGAAATACGGAGAGTTGACCGCTTCCTACATCTTTCAGCCGGTGGCCATAGAGACATTGAGTTCGCTCAATCCTTCAGCCTCAGACTTGGTAAATGAAATTGGCAGCCGAATCTCTTCTATCACTGGCGACAGACGTGAAGCTTTCTTTTTCAACGTCTGTCCATTTGCATTCAACGCTACAACCTGGTCGCATTCCAAGGTACTTTTGTCTCATATCCTGAAGACGGGGCCTCACTCACCAGACATACATTTTTAAAATAATAATAGTCACTAAGTCCCTGGTGGAATGAAGTACCTCAGGGCAAAAAATAAATAAAATAAAATAACAATAATAATAATAATAATGATAATGACAATGATAATGATAACGACAGTGATAATGATAATGATGGTGATACTACAACTACTACTACTACTACTACTACTACTACTACTACTACTACTACTACTACTACTGCTACTGCTACTGCTACTGCTACTGCTACTGCTACTGCTACTGCTACTGCTACTGCTACTGCTACTGCTACTGCTACTGCTACTGCTACTGCTACTGCTACTGCTACTGCTACTGCTACTGCTACTGCTACTACTGCTACTGCTACTGCTACTGCTACTGCTGCTGCTGCTGCTGCTGCTGCTACTGCTACTACTACTACTACTACTACTACTACTACTACTACTACTACTAATAATAATAATAAATAATTTAAAAAAAATAATAATAATGATAATAATTATAATAAAAATAATAATAATAATATAACAATTAGATATATTTATTTATTAATTTTACAATTGACAGCTTAAGACTTATTTTGCATGAAATCTGTGACATTTTGAATTGTCATTAAATACTGATCACCTAACGATGTATCAATTGTCTGCATTGTAACACGACGCAGATTCATTCAAACTGTTTGGAGGTCAATAAATTTGATACAAATTCTGCAATTTCATTATAAAGTTATTCGCTGCCCATCATTATAAGTCGATTCCTCTCTGCCTAAAAAGTCGAAGTAAATGTACATTTCAATCAGAAAAGTGTGTAAAGCAGATATATTTACACACAATTTGATTTATTACGAAAGGGAGGCTGAAGCAAAAACAAATTCTGTCTGTCGGCATATCTACGGGTAACGCCTTAGGCAGCTGCAAACGCCAAACAGCTGTTGTTCAATATGACTGCGTGTACGTCTAAACATCTGTTTACGCTTCATGTGCCCGAGGGAATGGAGGGTCAAAGGAAGCGAGGGGTCTCAAATATATCGTCTAGTCTGGTGAAGTCTGAGTTTTTTTCAAAATGTCTGGCTGGTTTGTCTAGGGGAAAAAATTGCTAACAAATAAACAGTTAACTATAGTTGAAAAATTTATTGTGCTAAATATAATGACTGAGTCTATGGAAGATACTTTCAGACTATCGCAGCTAACAATATAGATATATTAAAAACTTAGGAAACATTTCAGACTATCGCAGCTAACAATATAGATATATTAAAAACTTAGGAAACAATTCCACATATTTTGAATAACGGACTATAAACAACCGCTTAATCAGCAAGAGTTTTTATCTCATACAAAATTCTTCACTTTTAATTCGCTTTTAATGCAGTTTGTGTTCTTGATACGCACATCTAATATATTAATATGTATTATTTATAGCACACTTTATTTAACTGAATTTTTTGTCGGGGACAATTTCTGAAACTTTGATATTCCAAAATCAGCGAAACTCACAAATTGTTTGTCATCAATCGAACACTTAGTGAACATTTTGATTCGTTAGTTCTCTGCGTCTTTAATTAAGATTTTGGTTGTATAATAAGATTCATGAACTCAGTTTGTTATCATTACTAAAGAACGCTGTATTTGAAGTAATTAACATATAAATTGGAAGACACGAATTATGAAGATACGAGCTGTTACACCCGTAAAGATAGGTGCAGCAGTGATTTTAACGCATAATGAGCTTCGAAGTTGCTAGTGCGTGCAATTATTATTAATGCATTTGAATATCTTAAAATGAAAGATACAAACCACGTTCCTTCTGTCCTTGTCGGCCAAAAGCACTGTTAACTACAAGAATAAACAATACCAAAAGCCGGATGCCGCATCTTTGTCCTAAACCCTGCATTTTGCCAATAGTTTTGTTCAGCTAAAACACAAGATCCTCATGCTGTAACTGAGTCTATGGAAAATACTTTCAGACTATCGCAGCTAACAAATGGCCTCAAAATGCGGTACGCTTGCTCAATATAAGTCCTTCAGACAGTGAGCAGACGGCTAGACGAGACTCTTGGATACCAGCTGGAGTATATTATATGACTATCTATTGAAGTAATAGAAAAACAGCAGTTCACAGAGTTTCAAAGAGTTCCATCTGTCAATGCCGTTCCGTATTTTCGGTCTGCATATTGCAACATTTATTACATGGTGTTTTTCAAACTAGACCTGTTAATACAAATATTCTGATAACCCACAGAATGCAGCCGGGTAAATGGCAGAAATTGTTGCCAAGAAGACAATTTAAATAATAATAATGGTCGGTAATTATTAATAATAGAGAAATGGTTAACACGCTGGCCAAGAGTGTGAGAGGTAGCAGGTTCGAGCCCCCGTAGGGCGGATATGCTTTGTAGGCTGCTATTAGCGCCGTGTAATTACAAGGCTGTCTGTTCAATTAAGATTACTGCATAACTTGTAAATGTAAAGCGCAGTGCGTTTGCAGGCGCTCAATTAAAGAAAAGATTATTATTATTATTAATTGCTAACCATTTTGTTGCGTAAAATGTTATAAGTTCTGGAATACTGTAAATTACCGAGAAAAAGTTCAATTTTGATTTAGCCATCGACAAACAAAGTTCGAAATATTAATTTTCAGAGCGCTTTTGAAGGACAGCAATGGTGTGTTGACTTAGGCCATATGTTCAATTAAAAAGGATTTCCGATTTGTCGGTAATGTGTTTTACAAGGAAAGGATCTTCAACGATTCATCCTAATAATATATATTTATCATCGTTGCTATCATCAGCAACATAATCAGTTTATGCCATGCTGCAGGAAAATCGACAACAGCATAAGTCAGAAGTGATAACTTGTTATCTCTTGTAAGATAACTTGTTATCTATTGTTTTACTATTACTCCCTAACTTGGTAGAGCGCCGTAACAAATGCGCGTGACAAAAGCGCGCAAACAAATGCGCGAAGACAAATGCGCGCAGACAATAGCGCGCAAAGCGCGCAACAGGGACCCTACCCGTCAAAAGGGCGCAGACAAAAGCGCGCAACGATCAAAAAATGATGATTAAAAATTATAAATAACAATGTTGCATAAGTGTTTCATAGGCTTTCCATATATCACTAATGAACAGTCGGAGAAATTATTTACGATAATTAGACGTTACATAGGCTAATGTGCAAAAATTCTGATGTATTTAGATGACTAGATTTTCACTTGTCTTTTTTTATTTTGTTTACAATGAACTATTTCTTCGGCTATTTCTGCTGCTGCGTTTCGTCTTTGTTTCGTTGCGTTTAGAATAAAATGTTCCTTCCAAGAACAATAAAGTTAGGATATGTTAGGATATTTCCACTTAAATGTTTCAATTTTTTATATGAAACGCTTCGTTTACAAACTATATTTGGCTTAATAGTGACAGTTTTATTGACGGTTAATTACCCATTGTGTCTATATTTCTAACAATCTGTTTCAGTATGTTTAGATGCTCATTAAAAAAATTTTTTATTGGGTCTATGTGCCCTTCGTCGCGCGCATTTGTCTGCGCGCATTTGTCGTGCGCGATTTTGTTACTGCGCGCATTTGTCTGCGCGCATTTGTCTGCGCGCTTTTGTCATGCGCGCTTTTGACGGGTCACCCTTGGTAGACTGAAATATAATTCAGGAGTAATTAGTTTTTAATTAGTTTTTAATTTAGTAATTTTCACTTGATATGATCTGTGCTATCTATCTACCCACTGAATCTGTTTTAACACGCATTTTATTTGACATGTATGCTGCTGTTGACCAGGGGCATGCATCACTCCTTGCTTTATTTGACGTGAGGGGGGCCTTTGACACCGTCGACCATGGCATTCTTTAAGAGCGCCTTGAAACGTCGTTTGGTGTCATTGGCCGCCCGCTGCTGTGGTTGCAGGCTTTTCTTTCTGAGCGCAGCCAGTCTGTGGTTTTTGGTTCCACCCGGTCTGACTGGTCCAGAGTTTGTTTTGGTCTTCCACAGGGTTCAATTTTAGGGCCTTTGCTTTACATTTTATATACAGCTGACCTAAATAAGATTCTGTCTTCTGTGGGGGGTTGCTGCACATAAATATGCTGATGACGTCCAGCTTTAGAGGCTATCGCACTTGTGGAAAAAATACTTATGACGTCGGAAACGATTGGTGCCTGGATGTCATCCAATCGCCTCAGGCTAAATCCTGGTAAAACACAATTTATTTGGGTTGGAAGTCGTGTGCAAGTTTCTAAAATTGATATGCAAAATCTGCAACACTGCTTTCCTGGCATGACTTTTTCTACCACTGTGCGTGATTTGGGTGTGACCTTGAACCAGGAATTGACCCTTTCTGATCACGTGAGGAATGTTTGTCGCACTTGCTTCTACCATCTTCGTCAAATTCGCTCGGTACGTCGCTCACTTACAACCAAAGCTGCCACTACTCTGATGCATGCATTTCTATGCACGAGAGTTGACTATGGTAGTGCCATCTATGCGGGATTAACACTTTCACGCATTAATAAGTTGCAATCTGTCCTTAATGCTGCGGCCCGCCTGATTGGCGGCATACCAAAGTTTGGGCATATATCAAGTTTTATACGGGAAGAACTGCACTGGTTGCCAATGCAAAAACGTATTGAGTTTAAGATTTTAATGTTCATGCGCAATTGCCTAGCAGGCCAAGCTCCGATCTATCTTATGGAACTCTGTGTACCTGTGCTGTCCATTCCAGGCCGTAGATTCCTTCGCTCTGCTACGCATGGTGACCTGGTTGTCCCTAGGGCTCGGAAAACGGACATTAGCCCCTCTGGACATTATTCCCCCGGACATTAGCCTCCGGACATTAGCCCCCGGGGAAGGACATTATCCCCCCCAGCATAAGATAGCATTACCTAAAAGTGATGCACAAAATGTAATTAATGGGCCTATGTTATATGAATATCTATACATTACACTTTAGTTTAACATCCTGTAGGAATACGCTAAGTTAATTGAAGGTTTAATATGTATATTATAAGACATTTTAAAGGTCTGAAACGACGCTAAAAGGTGTACGAAGCTCATACGTAAATGTCGTTAATAAACCTTCGTTTTAGCCATAACTGACGCTAACAAGTAGGTCTACTTACTGTATACGATTCCCATTCGTTCATTTCTCTAATGTATTGAATCTAATTTTGAATTGAAATGACACTAATAAGTCTAGAAAGCTGAGACATAGCCTAACTGACGTTAACAAATCTTTGTTGTGAGACACTAAAAAATAGATTGTATACAGTGTATAGGCTAGTGTGGTTCACAGATACATGGTAAAAAATAAAGTTCAAGCCAGAAACCAAGACAACCTCTCAGTTTGTTAGACCTATCAATAGTATGATTGAGACAAAATTTCAGCTTCCTATTCCATCTGGAAGACGGTGCTCAACGACTGTGTTACTTTGCATGGACCAATGTATAGACGTTGACTGTACAAAATAATGTGTTGAGCATACATTCCTATACAATCGTATTTTATATCAATATAAATCAAATATTGCTGTAATATGACAATATGTGTGATACTTAAGCAATTGGTCAGCATTAAATATAAAATTTCAGTTGGTTTGAAAAATTGGAAATGTTCAAAGTTGTCAAAAAACATCGCTTAGTCCATGAATGCCGATAGTTCTCGTTTTCTTACTCCAACATCCGATAAGGTCTTTATAATCCAGAAGGCTAAGCAGGAGGCACTGTGTCAACAGCAGATTTCGTTATTGATTGAGTGGGGACAGCTTTCCTACTTCCCTCGACCACTTGGCTTTCTTCATCATCACTGATGAGTCGACTGAATTCCTCGAACAACTTCTCACATCTCAAAGGTGTGTTTTTCACCACTCTCTGACCAGTGTTGAATTCAGTATCTGCCTTATTTATAATCCTCTTTCCCGATCTATTTTTCTGGTGGAAGTGTAAAAAAGAATTACCAATCTTCAGGCATTATGGTAGTGTCCTCATTTGCTGAGATGCAAAGTCACCCATGCAATCTCTTTTTTCATTGCAATAGCACTAGGCCTCACCATCCTTTCACCAGGCTTCAGAGTCATTCTGTGGAATATTTCACCTTGTCTCTAAATTATAGGCAAATGGCCACATAACCAGACCTACAGCATCACCTGAAAGGTACTACTGATGGTTTTCTAGGACCTTCATGGAAGCAAGACTGATCTCCTGGGCAACTGACTCGCATTTTCTATATCTGACCATATTGAAAGATCTTGTTCTGGAGCAACAACAGCAAGAGAAGTCTTTTATCCATGCCCTTGTGTGACGAAGGACACCAAATTACATAAGTTGATGAATCTGAGTTTCTTCCTTCGTACTTAGATTGATTACATCATGTTGATCACTAAAAGGTATATTTTGATGGCGCGCAGTACCATCCAATGTGCATTGTTTATTGGACTCTCCAGTTTCTTATTGAAGATGACTTACTATGTCAACCATTGATATCTCAATGAGTTCTTGGTTATTTTTCTAAAACTGACTTTATTTCAGCAGAGTACTTGAGAAAGCTGAATACTCTGTTGTCAAGTGTCACACCTTGCCAAGCAGCATTAAATCTCTTAAACATTGGAATATATGGTGAATTCGATCAATCACAAGAACATGCAGAAGGCTTATGGCTAAAATCAATTCCTTCATATGAAGGTCAGCTACAGGAGCTCTTGACCTATCTTGTCTTCCTGCAAAATCGTACACTCTATTGAAAATTCCGGTGCTGGCATAATGTTGTATCAATGCTCAAGACCTGAATATTATCAGTGAGTTTCCATCACTGCAGAAAATAATGAATGGCCTTGGATTTGATCTGTATCCTGACACTGAAGCTAATTTGGGCACTCCAAAGAGTTTATACACACCATCACCTGAAACCAGCACTGGTAGTGAGTTGACATTTCCTGCTCTGAAGATCCCAGGATAATCTGGTGGTACAAATTCAGATCTTTCAACTTCGGCATGTTCCATCCTGGTCTTCTTATGCATTCCTTGTTAATGGTACTCCATGAAAACGGCACGACAGAAGGATAGTACACAAGTGCTGCAGAAATTGGCACCAAAAATCTCAATCCTTCATGATCAAATCACCAGAAGTCTCATTTCCATAAAATACACTTGTCACTTATTGGCTTAACAACTGTGTAGTCTTAATTCTGGCACGTATGATAAGTTGATAACACAACAGAAACTATTTAAAGCTCATCTACATGACAAATGTTGAGTTTTTGACCAAACAAGAAAGGTATCAAGATTTCTAGCTAATACTACTACATGGTAAGTTTTGTGTGTCATTGAGCACCGTCTTCTAGGCCGAGTCTGGGGCTGAAATTTGGTCTCAATAATACTAATAACAAGTCTAACAAACTGGGGGGTTGTCTTGGATTCTAGCTTGAATTTTATTTTTTTGGACCACACTAGTATAGGCCCTAGGTCCTACATACGATTCCCATTCGTTCATTTCAAATCTAAGTCTAAGCCTAGGCCTATTGATACAATTAGGACCTAAATGACACTAAGTACTTTCGTTTGCATGTGAATGCCAGTGACAAGTCTTATCGGTTACTGCATTATTCTACGATTTGCACATAGGGGGCTAATATCCTACGCAAAATCGGGGGAATATGTCCGGGGGCTAATGTCCGGGGGACAATGTCCGGGGAAATAATGTCCAGGGGGCTAATGTCCTACAACCCTAGGGCCCTTTTTTCACGCGCGACAAATTTGGCGACATTTGCAATCGTCTTTATATCAATATCTTTAATTTTAAATGGGCCTACGTTAAAGTTTAAATAGTCTATCAAATTTTATATTCCTAAGATTTCTAATGTTGACACGAAATGCTTCTTAGTTTCTAAAATTCCACCTATCTAAATCTACAATTTTACGTCGTTTTATGACTCTACGATAATTGTTTGGCCTAACATAATAATGGGATTTTTGCACCTGGATTTTCTTTGGATAGTAAGACGCCCAAGGTTCGACAGGTTTTGCACTCTGGTGCATGCATACTGGTGCATACAGTTCCAGCAACTTAGCCAGAGATCCTTGAACACTTTAAGCTTGGAGCTTTCGTTTAATGAGACTAACGAATGAACATGATAAGATATCTGTATAAAACTATTTACCAGCATGGTCCAAGGACCCCTAATGGTTCAAGGCATAGTATGAAAACATGGGATAAAGACAGCAAACCACTTCGGAAACTACATGTACGATAAAATGGAAGAGATATACTTGTAAAGTGCTACGAATTTTCAAAGCCTACGCCAGCTATACTGCAAAAGTAAGCAATTCAGTGTGATGCAAGAACGACGGGTGTATGCTGAGCGAATTCGCGGCACCAATTCAAGGTAACATATGTGGCATTGCACGCAAACCAAGATGGCGGACAAAATGGCGGACAAAATCTTAAAATGGCCATAAGTGAAGACATATATGCAACTAAATCATGATTTCAGGGTCTAAATCAACATTTTCTAGGTCAAAGCATATGATGAAACCAATGTCACATATATAGCACTGCCTGGACACCAAAATGGCGGCCAAAATGGCGGCCAGATTCTTGAATTGGCTGTTAGTGAATTTCTGTATCTAATGAATACATCAATTCAGAATGTAAATGATAAGTTTCGGAATTAAGGAAAGTGAAATTAAAGGCACGGAATATATTATGTGACACTGCCAGAAAACCAAAAACCAAAATGCTGGACAAAAACTTCAACTGGTTATGAGTGATGTCTTGAACATATGCGATGGAGACTAGATTTCAGTCTGGACTAGTAATTTCCAGGTCATATGCTTCCAACAAAATCACATGCAGTGTTATGCAGTGTAATTGTCATACCTATGGTGGAAATCTTTAGCAGCCTATGACTGCACTGCAGTTTAACTATTGCTGGCTTTATGTATAATATACATAAAGCCAGCAATAGTTAAACTGCAGTGCAGTCATAGGCTGCTAAAGATTTCCACCATAGGTATTATACAGTATGCATGCTTGAATGTTTCATAACTTGACATATCAATTTGTTCAACTTTTCATGACTTGACGGATATAGGGTACCGTGGCGTCAATTCAGGCCTTGTTGCTGTCAATGCAATTGTACCTGAGTGCACATGACAAGATCGCACTTCGATAGCAGCAAGGTCTGATGCTACATTTGTCAACTTCACATGATTTGCTGTAGACAAACTCTACAATGTGGCTTTGGCACACACTGGTAAAGATTACTTTCTTCCACCACACTCCATCTGATAAAGATGAGGATGATATCTGAATATCAATATCTATAGGAAATAGGCCTTTCGAAACTTACAGTTTGGTAATGAGCTAATAAGGGAATGTTCCAAATGTAGAAAGTAAATAGGAACTTTTAAGTAGTTTATTCATGCATTCTTTCAGCTGATTCCTGCTAAATATGTCAAATCACATCCAGTTGTAGCATGAAGGCCACTCAATTCTTCATAGTTACGTGAATTGGATGAACTTCCGTCCCGCTGATGTTCCTGCCATCACCAAAACAACGTTAAATATAAAGCAAACACATACGACCCGGCAGTGGACAACACCTTATATTTTTTCACGTAACCACCAGCAACGGCTCTAGTCCCTATCTCCAAATGTGGCTGCTGAGAGCTGAATGGACAGGAATGAAGCTGAATCAGTCGTTCTTTCAAGCATACCAAGAACAGTCATCCAATTTTCCGACAACAGAGTATTTCAAGACTCCACACAGTGACAGTGGTAATTTTCTGTGTGATTTCACTTTTTGAAGCAATGTCCACTATATCTATCGAAGGCAATAATTATTAACCATTTTGTAGCCAATCGAAAGTATACACTGTATCTGTCAGGTCACCAAATGTCTTCGCGTTTGGAGGTTCCCTATTGCTTGAACCATTGCTTGTCCATCAATAATTTGTCTGCAGCAGGTTGGATGAACAGACTGTGTCGCGACTTATGGGCATATCGCAAAATTTGGTCATGTCTCATACAATATGCGGAATGTCTTGCATTGGCTCCCTTTCCTGCAGCGGATTGCCTGCAGGAAAGGGAGTGTTGTGTGTTGCTTAGGTAGTGCCTTGATGGACTCTAGCCCCACTATGTCTGAAAAAACTCTGTTTTTCAACCTCGGATGTCCAGCGTCGATCTACTCTTCAGTTGGCGGACCAAGCTGAGCTGGTTCACTCGTGGTCTGCTATTCAACATCACCTTTCATTCTCTGTAGCTGGTTCTAAAATCTAGAATGGGAATGGCCAACCCCTTTTCAAAGCGCTTATTGCATGCCCATGGGTCACTCCACTCTGTTCCTTAAGAATCTAAAAACTGTCCTATTTAGTTGTGGTTAAGTCGGGAGTGATTCCGACTTTCCGAGTAGCCTACCTTGAAGAGGCGCTACATAAAATATTCTAAATAAACAAATGATATGCCTCTGCTATAGAAATACGGACTGGACAAGCTACTTTTGCAGAGAGAATCCAATCCCATTGGTTTTGAGAAAAGTCCATGGCACAATCGTGTTTCCAGATCCATGGGACAGTCAGCTTGATACGATGTAAAAAGACACTGCATGATATACCAATCTTCCTTTATAATTTTGTCAGTGTTCTTTTGAAGAACACTTTTTGGTTTAAGACTTCCTGAAGGCATTGCGATAATTTGAATGATCATATCTGGTCAAATAAGGGAACATTGTGGATAAATTCAACTGCAGAGGTCTCATATCATCACCATCATCATGAACCGTGGGCTCAACGCCCGTAGGTGTCTGACGCCATTTTAGCCATGTTCTTCCATTGTTCTCTTTCCAGTGCGATGTGGCTCAGCTTCTGCAGCTATGTTCCGCACCAGTCTATTAAATCATCCGCCCATTCTCTATGAGGTCGCCCTCTTTTGTTTTGTCCGTCCATCATTCCAAACACCAATGTCTTTATTTTCCTGTCATTGCTCATTCGGCATATGTGACCGAACAGACCCAGTTTCCTACGGATTATACTCTGCATCATGTTTTCCTTGAGGTGTATGCGATTGTACAGTTCTACGTTAGTTACTTTCTGTGTCCACACTATTCCCAAAATCCTCCTATAGCATTTCCTTTCGAAAGCCAATATTCTTTTCTCGATATCTTTTGTTATTACCCAGGCCTCGCATCCATATAGTATGCTGCTGAAGACGCAAGTTCTTAGTACACTCAGCTTAGTTTCCTGCTTTATGGCTTTGCTCTTCCAGATCTTGTCTAAAGTTTTTAGTGCTGCCATCGCCTTTGCAATTCTGACCATTACTTCCTGCCTACAATCAAGATCATACGTCATGTTGCAACCGAGGTATGTGAACCTGTCCACGTTCTCTAATTGGATTCCGTCCACAACCATCTGCTTTGCTAGATCCCTGTCGCCGAATACCATTGTTTTTGTCTTATCAAAATTCATCGTGAGCCCATATCTCTTTCCTTCTTCATTCAACGTCTGCACTGTGTTCCACTCGTTGCTCATCTTCTCCAATCAAGTCGATATCATCAGCAAAGCATAGATTGTTGATATTCTCGCCACTAATCATTACACCGTCATTTTCCCTGATCTTGTCCATTAACTTTTCCAAGTGTGTGATGAAGGTGTTTGGAGATATTGGGTCACCTTGTCTTGTGCCTCTGCTAGTGTTAAACCAGGGTCCAGTTTCTCCACATACTCTTACTGCTGCCTTTGCATTGCTGTTTATTTCTTTCAAGAGATGAGTCAATTTGCAATCCACCCCATATGACTCCAAAACTGCCCACGTTACCCTCTGATCAATGCTGTCGAAGGCCTTCTTGAAGTCTATGAAGCAGTTGTAGATCTTTTTATTTTTTCTTCTAGCCTTTTCTCCTATCAGCCGTAGCGCTAAAATCTGCTGTACCGTGCTTCTGTCCCTTCTAAACCCTGCCTGACCATCTGCAAGGTATTCCTCAGTTTGTCTTCTAAGTCGTTCTGTTAGTATCATCATCAGTATTTTACCAAGGTGGCTTATCAATGCTATTGTTCTGTAATTACTGCATTCTAGTGCATTTCCTTTCTTGTAGAGAATGACTAGTATTGATTTCTTCCATTCGTCTGGCGTGCGTCCTTCCTTCCATGCAGTATTACAAATCTTGTGTATCTCCTGTAGTATGGCATCCCCTCCATATTTTATCATCTCTCCTGTAATACCATCATTGCCCGGGCTTTTGTTGTTTTTCAATCTTTGTATCGCTGCTTCCACTTCCACTTCTAAGATGTCATTTTCAATATCTTCATTAATTGGTGGAGAAATTTCTTTTAGCTCTGCAATTACCTGTTCTGTGATGTCATGGTCCATCTGTGCTTTGTACAGGCTGCTGCAATAATCTGTCCATCTTTGTACAATGTCTTCTTTATTCATAAGCACTTTCCCCTTTTCGTCTCTGATTGCTGTAAGTTTTGTTTGCCATTTCCTGTTGATGTTCTTGATCATCTTGTATACCTCTCTTGTTTTGCATTCTCCGTGATATTTTTCCACGTCTTTGCATTGACTCTCAAGCCATTTAGCTTTAGTCCTCAACACTCTTTTCTCCTGTACCAATCTTAGAGTCTCTAGTGTGATCCACTTTTTGTTGATTTTTTCTTGTTCTGGGACTACCTGTTCCACTGCTTCCATTATCGCTGCAGTTAGTCGGTCAACTCTTTTGTTTAGATCTTGTTCTTCACCAAACTTTCCAAGCTTTGCCTTCAGAGCGTTTTGATATGCAATCTGTGTTTCATCTTCGGCCAGTCTTGATACATCTCTTCGCTTCGGTGGTTCCACCCTACATCTCTTTTTAAGTTTTATTTTGATGTTTGCAATCACTAAGCTATGATCAGAGTCTATGTCTGCACCCTGGAATGTTCGGCATTGCTGGACCGACGATGTCCACCGGTCTCATATACCATCTTGCAAAGACCTGGCAAAAAAATTTGAATCAAGTTCCCATTGCATGCATGACTTCACTAACATCCATTTTGAAATTCTTGCCGCCATTTTGTTCACCATTTTGGTGTCCAGGCAGTGCTATATATGTGACATTGGTTTCATCACATGCCTTGACCTCGAAAATGTTGATTTAGACCCTGAAATCATGATTTAGTTGCATATATGTCTTCACTTATGGCCATTTTAAGATTTTGTCCGCTATTTTGTCCGCCATCTTGGTTTTCGTGCAATGCCACATATGTTACCTTGCTTCCATTGCATTCATTGACCCCGAAAATGTTGATTTAGACCCTGAAATCATGATTCCACAGCATACATAACTTCACTTACAGCCATTTTAAGATTCTGGCCGCCATTTTGTCCGCCATTTTGATTTTCTTGCAGTGTTATGTTATGGTGCCAAACAGCATATGTGTATTTGGTTCCATTGTATTCCTTGCACCCTATAATCTTAATTTAGAGTCTAAAATCGTGTTCCTGTCACATACAATACTTTACTTATAGCCATTTGAAGCAACTGACCGCCATTTTGTCCGCCATCTTGTTTTCCCATTGAACGGCCAAAAATCCAGCTTGCTAACAGCGATTTTCGTTTTCAGCAGGGTCAAATTAGTCAAGAAACACCGGTTAGCAAATTGTTACATGATTTGCTTCTAACAGTGATTTCTAGAGCCCTTTTAGAATTCCAAGCCTTGTCTAATATTTTAAACTTATTTCCACTTTGTGTGTAAAGGTAAGGGCATTTCGCTCCCGTATCAGCCAACAAAAGACTAAATTGGCAATAGTTTAAATTTTAACACAATGCAGCTCTAGCATATTTTATAATCTGACGCCGTTTCCCCGGAAAATTCATTATGGTTTTTACCAACACGACCCTAGAAGCGAAAATTATTTACGGTGTTTCTAGTTCTATCAACAGTTATGCTTACAAGCCGTGTCTTTAGCCGGGTCAACCTACCAAGTGACCAAAAAAAATTGCAAGAAAACGTTTCATGATGATTTTCTGGTGTATTAGGTCTGGCGATGAACACACTAAAAGTTGCAAGAAATCGGAGTCTAATTTTGGCGAGAAAAAAGATGGCCTCCTATTGGACCAGGCTTGGAATCTGGAAATGACACTGCATATCGCCAGTCAAATTAATGTGAATATCTGGCCTTTCGAATTGGATCACATAAAAAAAAATTGAAAAATGACTTCTCTACACCTTCGTCCCTATTTCAACGCTTGAATATTACCCGCCTTAACCGTCCATTTGTCATCCTGCCTGATTATTGACTCTCTATCGATTATATTTTAATTAATGTGAATTTCTAGTGATTTGAAGTGGATGTAAATCCGATCACATTCGAATTCGGGAAGATGACTGTGAGAAGGAATTTTGCTGCTATTGTATTTTATGTTGAAACGGTAAAAAAGGGTACAGGAAGCGATCAACCAAATTTGAGTTATTTCCTTAGATTGTTTGTGTCCATGTAGATTGGGCTTGGGGATAAGGCTGAGGCGACTACGCAAAGAACGAAATTATGCGATCAGATCTATGTTTGTCAAAGTTTGTCATTGGTTTGCAACATAAAGTTGTTATGGTGCCAAACAGCAGACAACGCCTGCGCCGCTTTCCTCTTGCCGTCGGCCGCAAGCGCCTCTGTATGACCGGGTCGGTCTTTCTCGGTGGCCCCTGCACCATCAAGAGTCTCTGACTGCCCAAGACCCGAGAGACCCGCGCTCTTACCAGGATGTCCCGACCGGTGAGAAAAGCGTGCGAAGAACTTGAACGTCGTTTAAGGAGATTGTGGTAAATAGATGGGCGACGCAAGTCGACTCAAGTATGTGTATCTGTTTTAGCGCTCTTTCACTCAGAAGCGCTCCCGACTACAGCGGAGTTTCACGTCGAAATACTTGAGCAATTGCAAGTGAAGGACTTGCGAAGTGGATTGAGGTGGATTAAAACTTCACACAGTAACAGTAACTCAATTTTTCTGCTTTTGATTTAGCAACTGTTTTTATTCTATCATATCTAGAAGCAAATAAATCTGTCCGGGAAAAAGAAATTTGCAGTATCTCATCTTCTTGCTAAGGAAAAAATACAGTAACTGGAGATTGAAGGAGCCTTCTTGCAATGTTAGTGGAGCAATGAAAGTAGATTCTCATTGTTATGTGATTTTTACGCAAATTTGACTAATAACGTCACTAGTTTAAATATAGCTGTCTGCAAAGAATTCACTGTCAATACAGGACGATTGTAGCTTCTTTATCTCTGGTTGAATTGAACCCATTTCTTCTGTATCGTATAACGCAAATTCATGCTTTTCACTGTCGGTAGTATTATCGATGGGGAGTATTGGCAATGGCGGCGCGCATGGAGCATGGTCATAATTATGAAAATTTCCTGAGTCAGAAGAGCCTGGCTTCGTATCCAAACAGGTGCCATTTAAAAAAATGTAGAGTACTGTGGCGTCCGACCCTCAGCAGACAACGCCTGCGCCGCTTTCCTCTTGCCGTCGGCCGCAAGCGCCTCTGTATGACCGGGTCGGTCTTTCTCGGTGGCCCCTGCACCATCAAGAGTCTCTGACTGCCCAAGACCCGAGAGACCCGCGCTCTTACCAGGATTGCCTGGATCTCCCGAGTCGCTGTCGGCGGCGTGCGCGCCGTTATCACTTTCACTGACGGTCGAAGAAGAACCTGATACCGACGCCTGCGACCGGGTGTGCAGCGCCGTATCGTCGGACGCGCTCTCTGCCGAGTCCGCGGTCGCCGAGTAGGCGACGCCCTGAGATGGAGGATGGCCGACTCCCAACACAGGGTTCGTTGTCCCACCGGCAGAGCGGCCTCGCCGTGCGCCACCCGTCGCGCCTTCGATCCTTGTCTTCTTGCCCGTTGCGTCCTTACTCTTGCGCACCATGCTGCACTTGGCGGCCACCGATCCCTCGCCACCAACGGGGACTACTGAGCGCCTGCCTTTACCCAGCACACAAAGTGACTGGAACCATGACCATTCCAACGGCCCGAGGCCGAGGATGCGCCACGACCTTGTGCCCATCTCGGTAGCAATGAATTCCACGGAGGGACGGCTCACACTGCTCACACACCGCCGGGCCGAGTCAAGCTGAAGCCCGGGGAGCGGTGGAGACCGGCAGCGGCCGAAACTCCCAACTCCACACACGTAGCCTGTCAACGGAACACGCGCCGCCGCCGTGTACAAATTACGCGGCGCGCTTCCCGAGTGCTCGCCTCACCCGTCCACCAGCCAACGGCAACAGCCGCCTTCACCGAGACCTGTCTTCTCGGACGCTCGGAAGAGCGTTGTGGTGGATGCTGGTCTGTTTCGCGAAAACAGAGGAAAAAATAAAAGACCTGGCGGTCTTGGGGGAACAGGTATCGGGTAGCCCCGTCTCCGAAGAGACTTATTAATTTCCGTGTATTATACTGGCGCCGTTCGCCCTTAACTCAACAGTTACGGACCTCAGGTAAAAAACCTCGATAACACTTGGTCTTTACTCTCAGAATTTACTCTGCTTCCCACGCTCCTAGTTTGCTAAGGCCACAAACTATCCTCTACCCGAGGGGAGCGACAACTCTCTACTGTACCAATAATAAACCCGAAGAACTTGGTGCCCCTGCTTTACTAATTCGGACGTATATCACCGACACGTCGGCTTCATGCGCACCCGTGGAGTCACCACTCTCCACTCCGGAAAACCCGTAACCTTCACGTTACGCTCAAAGGACTCTCAACGATCGCCAAGACGGCAGGATCGTGAATGCGACACGTAGCTTCCCTTGCAGGTAGGAGCCCAACCCAAGCCCTGCAGAATCACTAACACGTGTAGCCAAACGGTAACCAGGGGATTTCACCCTATACAACTGTAACACTTCCGCAGACCAACGGAGCTGCGGCGTCTCCGGCCTAGTAACCCGTACCCCTGAAACAGAAGATTGAACCCAGAGAGATCGATGACAGAGTGACGAACCCCGACAGATCACTACCCGAGTTCTCACAACCGCGTATATCAGGATCGCCCAATTATGTTCGAATGGCCAATGCCAATCCTGTAGAGACAGTCGAACACAACCGATTTAACTATGAACGAATTCACGAACACAGTACGTATGGAGTAGTCGGCAACTACTCCACGTTATAAGCAACGCACCGTGTGGCAGGCTTTATTCCACCGGCAACACTCTATACTTTGGCTTCAAAGCCCCAATCGGTCTTCCGTATAACAATGACCGAAACCTAAATTCAAACGAAACTGGTTTCAGATTCTTTTCTACCAAGCCAAATGGCTACCTAACGAGAGTCAGGGTTACTCCCGCGAGTTACCGGAAAATTATATTTTATACGTAACGCTCTTGTGGCCTGTCCGCCACAGTACTACCGACTATATAAGGCGAAAAATTGAAAAAGTACAACAAAAACTCAATCCAGAAACTATAATAGCATTTGCGGACATCATCTTGAACATCTACACCGCTTTCACCGGATTCAGATGGACAACAAGATTCACCCATTTTTGAAACACAATTAGCTTCAACCTCGGCCAACATGAATTCTCCAACAGTTCATTTATTGCCCGTTATCGTGGAATACACTCTGTTAAGTGTTCATACATAGAGTTTTTGAGATAAGGTTCTTGCATGGCCACGCTTCCGGTAGTGTGGCCTGCCCTCATTTAGAGGAAATGTGGCATTTTCTTGAGTTTTCAGCCTTTTTCTGACTAAGAAATGTTGTAGCTTCTTTGTCTCTGGTTGAATTGTGTTCGGGTAATGAATGCGTCCTAGCCCATTTCTGTGAAGCCCGCAGAGTCATTTTCGAGGACATAGCAAGAACGATATTTTTTATGCAACACGTGATATTTAATGTTTCTCGTTACAGCTAACAACCGTCTGTGATTCCTACTTCTTTTGGAGACTTTAATAATTGGACAATAACAAGACAAGACTTCACTACTTCTATATCAAGCCACCTGGTCTGTCTCTTTGATGCCTCCCGAGTGGAGGCCGTGAGTAATTTGCGCGTTTTGGACGATTTCAACATCTTCGATCTTCACAGCATGGCTGTCGCTTGTGTGTTTATAATTTACAACCGCGTCAATCGCGTCATCCAAGAGTTTCACTATAACAAGCATCGCGCCGATCTTACTTACCAAAACCGTCCATGCCTTGATTGTAGGCGGCTGGAATCGCTCTGAATCAGTCTCAGATTGGAATAGCAGGAACATGGAAGTTTGAAACACAGACATGGCTTTCTTCTGGCTGTGTGACTATCAATGCACACGACCTTCGTCTACCATCCCAAAAGTTCATGCACTGGAAACTATTATAGGCTTACGGCTACTGGGGTTTATATCCTATACAGGGTGGGCGCATATTGAACCAAGTGCAAACAGAGGAAATTAGAAATGAGCCAAAAACTACGTCGGGAGAATTGTCGTCCTGGGAGAGGAAGGACACAGTCCCTTCGCGGGGACAATTTCCTTACAACACAACGGTTACGGCAAAAATAAAATATAAATAATCATAATCCCGTTGTGTTGTAAGGAAATTGTATACCCTTTGCACCTTGATGCTGCTGGTTTCTAAGTAAATTGACCTGTGAACAGGTTCCTCAAGTACAGGTTCCTCTGGTACATGCACCGTCGTACACAATCTCATGTCAGAAGTGCAAAGTCTACAATGTTCATGATAAAATAGTGAGTCACCAGTCGGAATAAAGTGGAGGTTGATTTCATATTACAAGTAATGCAATGACCGAAGTAATCGATGAAACAACGACGCTTAGAGACTTGCTGTCATCTCTTGGGCTAATGCCAGACGTTATAACGGACGCTTACATTGCAATCAAAATTTCCTTAGGAAAACGCGTTATTTGGGATAATATTTTGTCAGCATATTGACCCATAATATTGACCCAGAAAGTGTAAATGTAAATTTACGCTTTCTCTAAATTCTTCCTCTTTCAATACCAAACGTAATATTATGTGTACTATGGTAGCGAGGATTTTTTAAATGCTGAAGTAGACACATTTGCACCAACAATAAAATGTTTCCAATTCATATAATCTGACAATCCCAATAGTGGAATCTATAGTCAATTTAAACAATAATTTAAAAAAGTGGTGGTGACCATATTATACAGTTGCCTCTTATTTTGCCAACATGTTTTCTAAGCGTCCGTTATAACGGATTAATACTAAATTATATAAAATATAAATAATCATTATAGTGAGGCATGAATTATATCATTATAATTTAGAATGGGTTAAGCTATTTGGGAATGCAATTTTTACGCTAGAGCCTCCATACTACATAGTCTGCAAGTAAGTAAGTAACTAATTTCGTCTATCCAATGGTCAAGTTGACACACCGCAATGACCGAAGTAATCGATGAAACAGCGACGCTTAGAGACTTGCTGTAGGAAACGTCATCTCTTGGGCTAGTGCCAGACGTTATAACGGACGCTTTTTAATCTGATGCTTTTTAGTCACGTGCTACTTTCTCTCTCATCTTCTTGTTCCTGTTGCGTTGATTTATTTCAACTTGATGGGTGAGTAGCCACGTCCTATGCAAATATCTGCATGGTGGCCCGGATTGGCCCCTTGGATTCGTCTCTGAATGAGTATGATTAGAATCTGCAATTACATACCTGTTTAAGGTCTACATGTAGATGTTAATTTTTAGAATATAAAACGAGACCTAAAATTGTGATGTCACTACCATTTCAGTGCAAATCTACTATTATATAAATTCACTTAGAATAAGAAATTAAGCTTATTGCAGGAAGAACCATAGCAAACATTGTCTCTGTATTAAAATGATAATGCAACTCATTTTTAATAATAATTTTCAACAAATTGTCACCGCGAAAAGGGCGATAAAGGACTCGTTGCTGTCACACACTTGTGCCGTCGATTCTTTGAACCTTAGCGACCACCATAATCAACCTTCTCCACGTATTACGATCTTCCGTCGCGTCTCTCAGTTCCTCGAAGTTCATCTTTGTTCTCTCGTGTATTTCTTGCATCCATCTCCTTTTCCCCCCTCTTCTCCTTCCTCCCTCTCCGCAGGCCAAACATCATCTTCTTTTCCAATCCGTTTGCTCGATTCATATATCCTTGTCGCCCTCTTGACTGTCCCTCGTGCCTGTCCAATTTCTTGTAACATGGATTCATTTGTTCTTTTCTCGATCCATGGGGTTCTCAACACCTTCCTCCATATCCACATTTCGCAAGCATCGATTTTCCTTTCTAATGCCTTTGTTTTTGTCAGCGTTTCACATCCACACAACACTCCTGGGAATATCATTGCCTTTACAATTCTTGTCTTCGTCATCAAGCTCATCGACCATATTTTCTCTAGTCCCTTCGCTGTCGTCTTTCCAATGTAATCCTCCGTCGTATCTCCGCCATCGTTTTATAACATGGCTCCCAAGAAGCAGAAACTTGTCACCACCTCTATATCATTGCCTTTACAATTTCTCTCCATCTACCTAGAAACTCGTCCAATTCTCTGTGATTTTGGTCTTCGTCAAGTTTAAATACAGTCCAGCCTTCTCGCTTTCAGTTTTTAATTTTCTGATGATATCTTTTAGAGCTTCTCCTTTCTCTGCCAGTAACGTTGTATCGTCCGCATATTGTTCAGTGTCCTGCCCGCCATCCTCACTCCTGCGTTTGTTTCTTCTAAGCCTGCTTTCATCACTATCATTTCATGGTAAAGGTTGGCGATAATATGCATCCCTGCCGAACTCCTTTCTTTATTTGGAAGGTTGTGGTTTCGCCATACTCCGTCCTAACCACAGCCACCTGGTTCCCGTATATGTTCTTGTGGAGTTTTATGAGGTGTGTCGAGATCCCCATCTCCCACAGAGTCCTCCATATCAGAGGGTGATCGATGCAGTCTAAGGCCTTACTGTAATCTATGAAGCATATGTGTACCTCCTGTCCGAATTCTCTTTGTCTCTCCATTATCCACCTGAGGTTCGCTGGGGCGCGGACATTTCCCCCTGGGACAAAAAACCCCCGGACAACAACCCCCGGACAACAAACCCGGACAATTAGGGTAGGACAATTCTCCCCCTAGGCGATAAAGGACTCGTTGCTGTCACACACTTGTGCCGTCGATTCTTTGAACCTTAGCGACCACCATAATCAACCTTCTCCACGTATTACGATCTTCCGTCGCGTCTCTCAGTTCCTCGAAGTTCTCCATTATCCACCTGAGGTTCGCTGGGGCGCGGACATTTCCCCCTGGGACAAAAAACCCCCGGACAACAACCCCCGGACAACAACCCCGGACAATTAGGGTAGGACAATTCCCCCCCTAGGGTAGAACAATTCCCCCCTGGTAGAACATATTGCGTATAAGTGGTTGTGCTATAAAACGCCGGTGCTAAGTACGCAAGTTAAATTGATGAAAGGAATTCTCGCTAAATAGAAGCCGGATTGATACAAAATAAATTTCACTTAAATGGAAGCTGGATTGATGAAAATGTTCTTGCTTAAATTGGAGCTGGATTGATGAAAATATTCTTGTTTAAATGGGAGTTGGATTGATGAAAATAGTCTTGCTTAAATTGGAGGTGGCTGGATAAAAATAATTTTTATTTAAATAGGAGTTGGATTAGACGAATTTTTGCCTAAATGGAAGCTGGATTGATGGCAACAGTTCATGCTGTCCTAAATTACTCCAACAGGTATTAGCTTCATATCGGAGTAAGTGAACTTCGCTAACAAGCTATAAGTTCACGCCTGAATGACAGTGACAGTTGTTTACCCGTATGACACTAACTAGTTGACACCGCACCGCGCACTGAATAATTAGCATAAGTTTTAGCAAATTATACCTGCAGAAATAGGCTATTTTCGCAGCAAGGGGGAAATTGTCCTGAGGGGTTAATGTCATAGGCTAAATCAGGGGGGAATTGTCCGGAGGGGTTATTGTCCGGGGGTTATTGTCCGGGGGTTTTGTTCAGGGGGGAAATGTCCTACACTAGAGGTTCGCTATGTGGTCTCTTGTTCCTCTCCGTCACCTAAAAACTGCCTGATGTACTGGCAGTTTCCTCTCAATCGTGCTCTGCTTCCTTTGATGTATAATCTTCACTGGGATCTTACTTGCATGGGATATCAGCGCTATTGTTCTGTAGTTTTCACATTCCCTGGCGACGCCTTTTTTAATAATGAACTAAATAATGACTATGAACTTCTCCCAGTCTTTGGGCCATTTTTTCTGTCTCCCATTGTTAGTTCATCTATCATTCCGTGTTCAGCCTCTTTGATCAGCTCAATGTCCGTCCCAGGTGTCTTGTTATCATAGATTTGTTTGATTGCCCACTCCACCTCCGATCTCATGACACTTGGTTCTTTCTCGTAATCCTCTGTGGCCATCGCTATCTCTTCCTGTTCACTCTCTCATCGACTTTTGTAGAGATTTTGTGTATTCATTCCATCTGCTTTTCGTTTCTTCACTATCTCCACTTGAGCTTTTTAGTGGTCCCTCTCTTGGTATTATTTATTTATTTATTTATTTAGCGTATGCAGTTCGCGCTGAGCCAGCATACAGCAGCCTCATCAGAATCGTGAGTGCGGTTAATCCGCCCGGGAAAGAAGTTGTTGTACAGTCATTAACGATGTGGGACATAGTTTGAATTTCTCCACAGCTGCAGAAAGGGGACGTAGTCTGCTTCCAACGAAATTGATTTGCCGCACAGCGTCCTGACCGGATCTGAACTGGTTCAGTGCCGACCAGAGACGACGTGGTAGGTTGAAGCCCGGGGGTCAGACAGACGGCACGGACACGAGGGAATGGTTTACAACATCAGTTGCAGACCACTCAGCACTCCAGTCCGAATTAGCTGTCATGTCCACTGGTGGATTCGACTGTAGACGCACTGCTGGATGGAACATGATATCTGCGTTCAGCGGGAGACTGTCATTCAAGCTGACTTTGGCGAGTAGTCTTGCCGTCGCAGTCTTCTGAGATGTGGTGGTGGAATGTTGCTTAGGACCGGGAGCCACGGCAGTGGCGTGGGGCGGAGTGTGCCCGAGATGATGCGCATTGATGCGTTCAGCTTTACGTCCAGCAGGTTAGTGTGACTTGAACGAGCCCAGACAGGAGCGCAATACTCAGCTATTGAGTAGCACAGAGCCAAGGTTGAACTGCGTAGGGTCGGGGCGAGGGCTCCCCAGCTTGAACCAGCAAGTTTGCTTAAGAGGTTGTTACGAGTGCCCACCTTGGCTGCTGTTTTCTTCATGTGCTCGTGATATGACAATGACCTGTCTAGGGTCACACCTAGGTACACCGGGTGCGGCTCATGTCTGATGCGCTGCCCATTGAGGTTGATTCTCAGCTCACGATTGGCCTGCGCGTTGTAGAGATGAAAGGCACAGGAAACTGTCTTAGTTACACTTGGTTGGAGTCGCCACAACTTGAAGTACATCGCCATCTGTTAAATATCTGCGTTCAGCACCTCTTCCACCTCTTCCAGATTTTTTCGTTGCACCCGCAGGGCGATGTCATCAGAATACGCAAATTTCCGAGACTGCGTTTTTGGGAGGTCGTTGATGTAGATGTTGAAAAGGCACGGTGACAAGACCGAGCCCTGTGGAAGTCCATTGAGTTGGATTCTCCATGAGCTGACCCTGTCGCCCAGGTGCACTCGGAAACGTCTGTTCCTGAGGAAGACCGCTATCATCTCAGTGAACCACGTTGGGAATGCCTTTGATATTTTCAGCAGCAGGCCCGTTTGCCAAACTGTGTCGAATGCTGCTGTGAGGTCCAGAAAAACGACTCCAGTCTTGAGGTTGTTCTGAAAGCCGTTTTCGATGCCTCCTCGTGTATCACCTTCTTCGTTTCCTCTCTTGGTGTGAATTTAGAAGTTATTTTTCTCAGTTCTGCAAACATTTCTCTGGTGCTTCCTCTACTCCTTATTCCTCCATTTCTTTGCACTTCTCGTTCAGGTTTCTTCGTTCTCGTTCTTTGTATTTTTTTGCCTGCTTCTGGAAAGCGTCGTTCATCTCCCTAGTCCGATCTCTGTTTCCAGTAGTCCCTGCGATTCTCCTTTCTTCCGCTATCCTGATTGCCTCTGCCGAAAGCCATTTACTTTCCTTGGTACGTGTTTAGCCGCCTCCTCGTGCATCACCTTCTTCGTTTCCTCCCACAGTTGCCAAACGCCTCCTCTAGATTTAATGCCTCGAAACGGTTCTTAATCTCCAATCTGTACTCTGGTGTTATCTCTTTACAGTTGCGTGACATTGCAATTGCACGCGTTGCCACATTAGCAGAAATTCGTGCGCGTAGCAGTTGCAATTATAAGACCCAACAGATTTTTCGCCAAGTAAAAGCATGGACATACTTAGGAATACAGCGCTGGACGACTAGGTGGCACGCGCGTCTGATGCACACCTGCTCCGGCGGCGGCCGCCGCCGTGGGTGGTGGTGTTTGCGATCCGATCCGTTCCGTCTTGGAAGCGAGGAATACAGACGATCTCCTCTTCCTCCTCATAATCCTCATATCCTCCACGTACGAATATAAATTTGTGATCTCGCAAGAAAATGTGTGGACTTAGAAACCTTGATTACAGATCTCTAAGACCCATATTCTTCTCATCCGCATTCTGCTCCTTCTGCTCATGCTCCTCATACACCATAAGGGAAGAAAAAATTTGGGGACGTGAAAGAAATCTTCGATCTTAGAAATTTTTCGTGGGAGAAAATTTTTGGACTTAGAAACTTTTCGACTAAAAATGATGATGATGGACCTCCTCCTCATCCTCCTCATCCTCCTCCTCGTTCTCTTCAACCACAGCCTGCTCCTCCCACTCCTATACTTCCTACACTCTGCCACTTTTTCCAACATAAAACGAACAACATTGCGTGTATTTTTCAGTTTGTCATGATGGAATATTGCATCTGCTTGGTTTGTTCAACTTCTTACTCTACAATTTTTGATACTTCAAGAAGTAAGTAACTGAGCAATTGCAGAATCGTGGAGTTGAAACGTGTAAGAATTAAGAATTATAGTTAAAGAATTTGACAAATGAGAGCCAAACGCTATAACAAATGCGCAAACAAACAAACAGACAAGCAAACGCCTGAATTTGCAATTGAAGAGTTGTTTGTATGAAGTAAGTAAGTAAGTAAGTAAGTAAGTAAGCAACTAGGTATATGTGGAATAGTAGAATTGCTATGTTGTGGGATTGAAACATGTAAGAAGTAAAAGCTGAAAGGGTGAAGAAATGGGAAATGAGAAATAGAATTTTTTCAATTTCCGCATTACAATTTCAGCATTGTAAGCTGCCATTTTTGCAACTGCTATATATCAGTGGAGGGATTGCTGAAAAGAGTGGTCTACTCTTTAATAAATAGACCACTTAACAAAATACTTTTGGAGTTTCCAAATTTTATCCCTAGACATAATGATTGCTAGCTGTTTACGATGTCATCCTAACAAATTAACTCTTAACACTTCAGTGCTGATAAAAGAGTGGTCTGATATTTCGAAAAATATACTTATAATTACAATAATTTCTTTATTTTAGCAAGTTCAGCAACTCAGTTCTGCTGGTGATGGACTAGACCTGTAGCCTACGATAATGAATGATTGCTGACGAGAGTAAACTTAGGTCTATAAAAATTACAGCCTATTTGTTGCAATTCAATCAGCTATTGCTCAAGACAGTCCTGAATTGCTGACCACGATACAATAATTAGCAGAAATTGTTACACAAACGAGGCAGAAACTAGCAAACTGCCAAAATTTGGTAGCCATGCATTGTGCTTAGCGACTCTGATCAGTGTGCACTGCGAGAGGCGTGATATAAATTTATGAATACTATGCAATGCAATAGAATGAAAATACAATGTAGGCCTTCGTAATAATGATGTTGTTGTCAACGAACACAACATTTTGAAATTTGAGTCTGAAATATGAAATATAACACTGGAAAAAAGCCATTTAGTTGTAAAAATGAGTATTTGTACAAGTAGGCCCTCTTCTTCTTCTTCTTCTTCTTCTTCTTCTTCTTCTTCTTCTTCTTCTTCTTCTTCTTCTTCTTCTTCTTCTTCTTCTTCTTCTTCTTCTTCTTCTTCTTCTTCTTCTTCTTCTTCTTCTTCTTCTTCTTCTTCTTCTTCTTCTTCTTCTTCTTCTTCTTCTTCTTCTTCTTCTTCTTCTTCTTCTTCTTCTTCTTCTTCTTCTTCTTCTTCTTCTTCTTCTTCTTCTTCTTCTTCTTCTTCTTCTTCTTCTTCTTCTTCTTCTTCTTCTTCTTCTTCTTCTTCTTCTTCTTCTTCTTCTTCTTCTTCTTCTTCTTCTTCTTCTTCTTCTTCTTCTTCTTCTTCTTCTTCTTCTTCTTCTTCTTCTTCTTCTTCTTCTTCTTCTTCTTCTTCTTCTTCTTCTTCTTCTTCTTCTTCTTCTTCTTCTTCTTCTTCTTCTTCTTCTTCTTCTTCTTCTTCTTCTTCTTCTTCTTCTTCTTCTTCTTCTTCTTCTTCTTCTTCTTCTTGACGTTCTCTGCCCTCAAGGCAGGCTCGTATGTCCAATGACACCACTCTTCTCTGTTCTGTGCCTTTCTCTTAAGTTCACTGTATCCATCCTCTGTCGGCATCCAGTCCAGCAACATTGTTCTTGGTCTACCACGCATCTTTTTCCCCTTCTTTTTTCCCTCAATGATGTCTCTTAGCATGGCGTCGCTCCTTAAGATGTGTCCTATGGCACAGCAGTTGGAGGACCAGTATGCCTTTCGACCCACCGGGTCCACAACAGCAGCGTTAATAGCAATCCTTCACCACCTAACCGACATGCTCATGACCAACGACTACGTTACACTTATCTCATTAGATTTTTCCAAAGCCTTTGATTCCATTCGGCATTCCACCTTAACATGTGAGCTCTCCCAGCTGGATATCCCTGACAATATATTCAACTGGCTGGTTAACTTTCTATCTAACAGACAACATACAACCAGATTTGACGGAAGAACCTCATCACCACGTCCAATAAATGCTAGTGCCTCTTACCTTATTGGGGCATCTGATCTCCATCCACGTCATCTGGAGAATAGGATACTAAAATACGCTGACGATACATATCTACTCGTAGGCGCAAGAAAGAGAAATAGTCTGAAATACCATACAAGAAGAACTGAACCATGTTGAACGTTGGGCTGAACATAACAACTTGCGTCTTAATTCAGGAAAGTCGCGAGAAATGCTGATAAGTAGACGAAAAATTAAGTCACCACCTGACCGGATCAACAACGTTGACAGGGTGACATCCATACGAATCCTGGGCGTTACCATCCAAGACAATCTTCGAGCTACAGAGCATGTTTCTGAGCTGCTGAAGGGATGTTCTAGATCACTCTATGCACTGAGAATTCTTAGAGCCCATGGACTGCCCTCTGACGCTCTCCACGAAGTAGCTCGAGCCACTTCTGTCGCGAGGATCCTCTATGCTGCCCCAGCCTGGTGGGGGTTCACCATTAGCAACGACAGAACTAAACTAGAACGAATGTTGAATCGGATGCGACGACTGGGATTCCTTTCCACGATGTTCCCGAACATTGAGAAATTAGTTGCTGGAGCTGATGCTGGGCTGCTTCGTAATATAATTCTAAATGTCAATCATGTCCTGAGGAACCTTTTTCCACCTCTTGCAAAAACCACTTATAACTTGCGACCTAGACCATCATCCCTTTGTTCTACCAGTTAAAGATGTTAGAAACTTTATTCCGAGGGTTCTCTTTGACACCCATTAATGACATTGTTATTTGTACATTATTTTGCTGTTTACTTTTAAAGCGTATTGACATGTAACTGGGTGCGGTGTGTCACCCTGATTTGTCTAATTAATTATTATCCATTTCTTCTGCCATCCACGTATAGTTCCCATCAGTGATCTCCTTTCTCCCACCAACTGCAAGATTTCCTCGTTTGTTCTTCTCTCAACCCAGCTGATTCTCTCCATTCTGCGCCAGATCCACATCTCGAAGGCCTCTAGTCGTTTTATGTCATCTTGCCGCATTGTCCATGTCTCCGAGCCGTACAGGACAACACTCCACACCAGTGTCTTCACCATTCTCTTCTTCAGCTTCATGTTTAGACTGCCTCTGAGTAGCTCCCCCCTTTTGTAGAACGCATCTTTTCCCATAGCTATTCTTCTTTTTATTTCCACGTGGCATCTTGCGTCCTCTGTAACCACACTTCCTAGATAGCAGAACTTCTTTACATGTTCTATTTCCTCACCATTTAATGTGGTGTTTACCGTTTCCTCTCCTCTATTACTTATCTTCATCACCTTTGTTTTCTTTATGTTAATTTTCATGTCGTAGTTCAGCGATATTCTATTTAAGCGGTCCATCATCATTTGTAGTCCCTCTTGACTGCCTGCCAACATCGCCTGGTCGTCTGCAAATCTCAATGCTTTCACCATTTTCCCACCCACTTTTACCCCCTCCTCCAGCTCCTCTAGCGTTTCTCTGACAATTTCTTCAATATAGATGTTGAATAGAATTGGTGACAAGTAGGCCCATTAATATTAAATCAAGTAGGCCCATTAATATTAAATCATATTCATTATAATAATTATGATTGTGTCATTTATTAAAATAGAAAATAATATTATTATAATCACATAATCGTAAATTTGATTATAGTTCGGGGTTCACCCAAGTTATTTCGTAGACTGACCAGACTATAACAGTATAACAGTTTATGTGATGAAAAAATGTAGATAGCTAAAAACCAGTTCCATTCTGTCAAAAATGTCTGTGGGAGAAGGGAAAAGTAATTTATGGGAACTTCCCTAGAGATGCCCTTAGATTGAACTCCATGGCCGTGGCCGGCTTTCCCCGGATCCGACGTGAATTTTGGCTCTTTTCAGATTACCCCCTATTTTTCGCATGGCTCAAGCTGCCCTCGCCATGTATAGGGATAGAAGCCCCTGTTTGCATAGCGTACCCTTTTGCATACGACACCCGCTGGTTTAATTGTAAAGTTCAAAGCGTGCGACGGTTGATGGGTGATGACAGGTCAAAATTTAATAATGTCACAACTGGTCGTTTAATTATAAAGCTCATATCCGACGACCGTTGATGGGTGTTGACAGGTCCAAATTTAATAATGCCACATTTGCCCGCCTTTCATTGTTAATTAAAACTAGACATACGCACATATACAAGGACACTGATAGACATACAATCGGACACACATACAAAGACACGGACAGAGATACAGTCGGACATACAAACAAACACACGGACATTTTTGCTAATTGATTGACAGGCCGGCGCACGCCTATGACTTGATTGACAGGTCACGTGACAATTTGGAGGCTTGCCATTGGACAGGGGTCGTGCTGTCCGAGAATCTTTTAATGACGAACAATTTATTCTGCACTTTGGTTTATATGGTATTACATTTAAATATGATAAAGCATCCTCGTCAAAAAAAATTCCTCGTTAGGTTGTCCACCCTAGGAATGATTCGGTCATGTAGTCTTGGCCTCATGGAATAAGGCTGGGGCCTCAATGGTGGGAGGAGTGGGTTCAATAGATGTCCTGAATTAAGTAGGAGGGCAGCGAAGAGCCTCCCGTCCGCCGTGCTACACAGAGCCTCGATTCTCCTCAGGAAGGTAGTGCAATCGGATCAAACGGTCCAAAATGGCTTGCAGTCTGCCGCGTTCCTGCTGCCCTGAAAATCCCCACCATACCGGGCCGCATATAACATGCGGGCCACTGTGTTCATCCTAACAACGTCATGCAGGCATGGTCCCTTGAGGCCGTGTGCAGTCATGATTCGCAAGGCATAAAGCGACTGTCTTGCCTGGATGCATATTCGCCTGATATGGGCTTCAAACCCTAGGTTTTCAGTCATGACAACCCTTAAAATCGTCATACTTTGGACCCGAATAAGACCCGGAATCTCTGCTGGAGCGAACTGTATCATTCCTCGTCCCGGACGGTGAACAACCATCTACCGAGTCTTTCTTTGATTGAGAGTCAAGTTGCAGCGTTTGGCCCACTCCGTTACATGATCTAGTTCTTCCCTAATCGTGTCACTGTTGATGGCTGGTACCAACAGGTAAGTACCGTCAGCGTATTTGGCCATGCGGTTTCAGTTTTGTGTTTCGAAATGGCCGTTAGAAAGTTCAAAGGACCCAGACCAGATCCTTGAACAATGCTAGCGTTGATGTCAGCTGTATCCGAAACCAATCCATTGGTAGTAGGGCCTGTCGGGTGTGGCCTGCGCTGGAGGCATTGGGCTGCCTCCAACCAGGGTTTCTAACGTCTCACTGGTGCCGTGTTCTGCCGCTAAGTCTGAAGTTTTACTCTTCACAGTTACCATTCGCTCCTTAAAGGTTTAGGTCGTTTCCAGCCGGTCCTTTGACTGTATCTTTAACTATCTTATCTGTTGATTCTCTTGGTTCGGTTCGAGTGTTGGTGATTCTTATTACCGGTTGGCCGGCCTCCGCATCACGTAGTAGCCGGTTGTGGGCCGTTGTGTAACCGTAACTGGGGTTGTCGTAACTGCTCGCTCTGTTAGTACTGGTTGGCTGTGGCATCGAATATATTTCTGTCTCTGCCCGCTTGCATCTTCGCCTTGTCAGCTGCTGTTTCGCCTAGCTCGCCTGTAATTGATTCGGGTGGGTGTCACTTAATCTGGTTGAAGTCGGTCGCCGTCCTTTCCTACCGTCACTGTTCAGGTCTTATCGGCATTTGCGTCTTGCTCTTCTGCTGCTCTGCCGTCTGCTCATCGCCTAGTCTCTGATTCATCCTTTGTATTACTATTATTATTATTATTATTATTATTATTATTATTATTATTATTATTATTATTATTATTATTATTATTATTATTATTATTATTATTATTTATTTATTTTTATTTTTTTGGCCCCGAGGTATTTAGGATCCCTCGGGGACTTATTACTAACTACTTGTTTAAAAACCAGTCCAGAATGGCCCTAATCATCGATTTCTTGGCTGGCGAAAGTGCCCCTAAACGCTACTGCGTTAAACCGTTGAATTGTAAGCGACAGACGTTGGAATAAAAAGGTTGTTTCCCGTGGGTCTCCAGTAACGGTGCAGAGCTTTTGACCCAGGTCGGATAGGAACGTCAGGCCTTCGTTGTTGATCGGGCCCAGGGTTTCAAAGGCCAAGGGGGTGAAATGGTATGTGGACAACAGCTCGGTGTATTTGTCGATCTTTCGGGTCGAAGCCCGCTCTGCAGCAGCACCAGCAGTTTGGGAGGTGTCTGGCAGGTAGGAAACAGCCAGGGTGTCTATCACGGTTGCATCCCAGATGAGGCATCGCCCAACGCGCCATGGGATCAGGGTAAGGCCGTCTGGTCTCCTACCGTCCGTTCTCAAGAGGCCCAAGGACTCCTTTGTAGAAGGATAGCCGGCACGGATCAAGCTCTGAAAGATGATATTGTTCAGAGCCGCGTGTCTCGGCAAGCGACCCGGTCCCAAAGCGCAGGAGAGCCCGTGATGTCCATCTGCCAACACCGGGGCCCCACATGGGCACCCATGTGGCCCGCAAAGTGGAACACCCAGTCGCAAACCCGCCGCCACCCTGATCGACTCGTCGTCAAGCCTAAGTCCACAGCAAGTAATTGGGAGGGCCAGCAGCCAGTCTCCGGCGTGTGGGGATGATATGGCCTTAAGGCGTGCCTGATTTGTTGGATCGGGGAACCTGGCGTGTAGACAAGAGACTACCCCGTCGACCAGAGGTTTGTCCCATGCTGATTGTTTATGGGTGAGACTCCCCTCTGGGCACTTCATGGCACTAGCCTCGCACCATCTGGTCGTCAGTGCCTCGCGTTGTTGGTCGGCTGAGGCTGCGTCTCTCAACATGGTGGACTGGAGCAGATCGGTCCCTGCGGCTGAAGCCAGAAAGGCGGGTAGTGCCAGCGAGGTAACCGATCGGATTCCCAGTCCGCCCCTTTTGATGGGGAGTGAGGCCTGAAGCCATGCGTCGTCCGATAAGGGGAGATTGAGAACCCTGCCCAGGCCAGATCGCAAGGCTGCATCGTATTGTAATAGTCCCGGATGGTCAACACAAGGACAGCAGCGCAAGGTATGGAGCAGCCTCGTCGCACTGAGCGAGTACCTCAGTAGAATGATTGCATCATGCATGGAAATGGTTGAAAGCTTATCAATCATCCGCTTTAATTCGATCGTGCGAGCATCCAATGCCCCCTCCAGCGCCCCTAGGGTTGACAGAGGCGCTCCCAAGAGCGAAGCATTCTGCGGCTTGGTTCTCGAAAAGAATTCCAGTGGGAGTTATTTTGTCCTCTGCGATGCTGGGAGAAGTTGAGATAATCTCGCATTTGGAGCGATTGAGTTGCAAACCGAGATCTTTGCATTTCAACTCCAATTGTTCCACGTCCTCAGCCACCACGCTCGCCCTCCCTCCAAGGGTGAGGTCATCGAGAAAGCCAAGAGTAAGCGGTGACGACATTTGAGCCAAGATAGGTTGAAGAGGTAAACAAAACAGCAGAGGACCAAGTGGATCGCCTTGTTGGGGTCCGACCTGCGACAAAAGGGTGAAAGCGCCATATTTAAGATTGGATGGTTCTGAATAGGCGAAAAAGCAAAAAGGAGCGAGTTCAGGAAGTATTTCATAGAGTGATTGCAGCATTTTGTCTCTGAAGAGGGTATTGAAGGCATTGGAAAAATCTAATTTTACCAGGATTGATTCGTCGTCCATGTTATCCAAGAATCGCCTTGCTGCATGCACCGCCGCCTCGCAGCCCCCCGCAACTCCAACCCCCATTTGTCTCGGGGATAAGTGATCCACCACTCTGGGCGCCGCGTAAGCGTTTGCGCATTTGGCCGTAAGTCTGCGCCAGTAATAGCCGATTACAATCGGGCGCAGGCCCCCCGAGCTTTTGCGCAGAGCGAAGAGGGTGCCACCGAAGAGGGTGGCACGGATCTCAGAGGGACACGAGCCAGCCAGCAGCAGGTTGACTAGGGCCGTGATCGCCGACAGTAGTCCGGGGCCTAGGTCCACTTGGCCCACCAATTCTAAGATGTGTTGGGGGCGGATGCCATCAGGGCCTCCTGCGGATCCCGCGGGGAAGCTTCGGATGCAGGTTAATACCTCAGCCTCTGTAACCTGGATGGGAGCCGTTACAGGGGGGCTTGGTATCGGTGGTCGATCTCCAGGGGGAGCCGGGTGTTTCAGCCTCAGCTCTTCCAGCGTGGTCTCATTGATTGGAACTGGTTTGTCATCAGAGCACAGAATTCGCGCTGCCGCCCTGATGTTTCCATCCTCCAGTTTTGCGGACACAGCTGCAGCAATCGTCTGCTCCCGGCCCGCCAACCCCCTAGCCCCCCGGTCCGAGCTCTCCTGTGGGGTGAATAGCTCGTTGATCTCCCGTGGAACCCTGGTGTAAAATTCCCCTGCTCGTGTTTTGATTTTGGAGGTCATATTGTGGCGTCTGCCTCCTCTCGTGGGTTGAGCAAGCGTGAAGGCCCCAAATGCGAGCAAATGTTGCCAGAGGAGCGGAGAGTCCGGGTCCTGCAAAATTCGACCAATAATGGTTGTCAGCAAACCACATAGGCTGTGTCTGGCTGCTTTTGGTATGTGTTTGATGAGCCGCGTTTGTAAATGAGGATGAGGAATCGTATCCATCTCGGATTCCAACTGGGTGACTGCCATGGGTAGTCCAAGGGCTTCAGAAGACGGTTGGGTCGGTGCCACGTCGGACAGCGACACTGGGGGAGGGAGTACCATGGGTGGCTTGTGAGATCCTGAACAAGGGTTATCCCTGGGTCCGTGCCTGTGCACCAGGCCATTTTTATGGTGCAGCTTCCACTCGGAGAAACAAACTCCGCAAGTTCCCCTAGCTTTCCCTCCAGGTCTTGTTGGGAAGGTATCGCCTGGTGTTTGTTCCATATTTAAGACATTGGAACATGTAGAATTTCGTCCGCCGACGTCTAACGTTAAATGGACCAGCGAACAGAGGGGCGTGGCAGGCCAATGGCCGACGCCCGACGCACTTTTTATCTGCCTCCAACTAGTATTGAAAATGGTCTTAAATACAACCTGGAGCATGTAAGAAGTCTTTCGCTCAAGCCAGACAAGTAGTTACATTAAAATCGTCAGTAAAATCAAGCTAGCGCCGGAAAAGCTGAAAAAACGCCAGCACTAAATGCATGTGCTGGAAACAGCACCTGGAAACTCCGTTGGATCTCCAGTCTCGGTAATCCGCATCCATTCGGACCGCGCGGAATCGGATGATTCATGGTCAATGTTCCAGGCTGCTCCCAATATGAGAGACTGGATGGAGAGGGTGCCAGCGGCAGAAGCCAAAAAGGCTGGAAGTGCCAACGAAGACACCCTCCTAACTCCCAGTCCCCCTAAACTGATTGGAAGAGAGGCCTGCCTCCATTGGTCGTCGGTCAGCGTGATGTTAAATACCCGTTCCATTCCTCCTCTTAGCAGCTCGTCGTAATCCTGTAGCCGAGGGTGATCGTGGCAAGGGGTGCATCTCAATAGTAGTGGAAGAATTTTAGGAAATTCGACTCAATAAATTTTCAGAAGCTAGAGACTTGGCACAGTTGTTAGGTATACCCCACTGATGAAAATACCAAAAGTCCCCATAAATCCGTGCTGTGCTCGAGCCGCCATCTTGGAAAATGGCGGCCCTAAATCGGTTTTTTGACAGTAGCTCCCGAACCGTTGCAGCTACTAAAAATATATAATTGCAAAAATGATCCTTATTGAACGATGAATAAGTCATGTATATAACATTTCTTTCTTGGATTACAAATAAAAAAGTTACGCATAATAATGTAGTTACTATTATGTATAGCAATGCGACGTACCAAGTTTTATGGCGGGAAGAACAAACGCTGTGCTGTGAATAATGATTTAATTAGTTCTTTTGCCAAAACTGACATAAGTCACAATATAAATCAAGGATGAATGTGTTACTCATTTGTGTAGTCTTAGTATTTATATAGCGCACCTTTCAAAAACCTATGCAGAAGCGCTCCCGAGTTAGAAATCTTGGGAAATGACGGTCTGATATTGCATTCCCAACAAGACCTCTTCCACACAAATGCTTTGTTTGGGTAAAAGCAAAACTGCAGCAAAATGGTAGGCTACTTTGAGTATGATCCTGCCAGGCACTTCTTGAACAACCGTACACTGGACAAAAAGAATCTTTATATAGGCAGGCATCCCTACTGATGAAAATGCCAAACGAATGCAGTTGCAGTGAAACACACGTAAGGGCTAATCATGATCTAACCTCTGAAAAAACTACCGACCTATCTCCAAGCTATCCTTCAGAGCCTAGTCTCCCTCCAATTAATATATATCTTCAGCAGCCTGGTCTTCTCCCGCAACTCGGTCAGGAGGATTCAAGGTTCATCACTCCATATACGGAGGCTTGTTCTCATATAATTATATAAAATCTAGTCCGCTGTTGAACCATGGCCTAATTATCCTGACTACGATGTCTCTCCAGCTTTAGATATGGTTAACCACAATATACTTCTTCAACATCTGGAGACTTCTTATGGAATACTGGGCCATAATGGATTTTAAAAGGGAGCCTTTTCTTTGTTTTCGATCTTGTTTGTCTAACCGAACCCACAAGATTACTTCGGGTTATTCCGGAACTAAAATGGATACACATAAAACTCGGAGTTCCTCAGCGCTCTGTCCTGCAGTCTCCTCCGCTCTGTATTCTATATACGGCTGACATCCACTTTCTTCTCCCAATCTGACGCTGAATTGACTTCTGCAATTCGTTTCTCATTTGGTCAACCCAACGTTCGTCTTTCACCTCTACAGTAGGTCCTAAATCGGTCGCGGTCGATGATCAAGCATTAGCACATGGGTTTCTTACATCCTACTTACTCTTAGTTGAGCATATTTACTCCATCTCAAATTCTCACCGCTCCTGGATGACATCAAACCGTTTCTCTCTTAATTCCCCCAAAACCCAGTTCATTTAGTTTGCCCTCCCCCAAGGGGTGTAGGACATTAGCCCCCCCGGACAAAAGCCCCCTCGGACATTAGCCCCCTCGGACATTAGCCCCCTCGGACAAAAGCCCCCCGGTTTTGCCTAGGACATTAGCCCTCCCGGACAAAAGCCCCCCTATGTGCAAATCATAGAATAATGCCGTAATCGATAAGACTTGTCACTGGCATTCACATGCAAACGAAAGTTCTTAGTGTCATTTAGGTCCTAATTGTGTCAGTAGGCTTATAGACTTAGATTTGAAATGAACAAATGGGAATCCTATAGGGCCTATACAGTCTATTTGCTTAGTGTCCTACAACAAAGGTTTGTTAACGTCAGTTAGGCTACGTCTCAGCTTCGTAAACTTGTTAGCGTCGTTTCAATTCAAAATTAGATTCAATACATTAGAGAAATGAACGAATGGGAATCGTATACAGTAGGTCGGCCTACTTGTCAGTGTCAGTTTTAGCTATTAGGAAGGTTTGTTAACGTCATTTAGGCATTAAACTTTTATCTAGATTTCACAAACTTTGGACTTAGGCTATAATTTTTTACATTCATGAGAGACTTTACACAATGAGTCGATCGCGTCATTCTACAATTGATGCCGTTAAATGTTTTATAGTAGCCTATGCATATTAAACCTACAATTGACTTAGCATATTCTTACAATGTTAAACTAATGTGCAATGTTTAGATAATCGCTTAACTTAGGCCTATAGTTACATTTTGTGCATCATTTTTAGGTATTGGTATCATAGACTAGGGGGGCTAATGTCCTACCTGGGAGGGGCTTTTGTCCGAGGGGGCTAATGTCCGAGGGGGCTAATGTCCGAGGGGGCTTTTGTCCGGGGGGCTAATGTCCGTTCCCCCCCGAAGGGCTCTCACCAGCTTTTGAAGATTGATCTTTTTCTCCTTTCAGAAATATTTTCTGACTATATACTCCATTTCTCGGCAGCACCTCGTGATCTGAGTGTTACCCTAGATGGCTCCCTTTCCCTTGAAGACTAGATCTCTCTAACCATACACGCTCATCATATTATTAAAGGGGCTACACGGCGTTCTACTTCGTCTGCTGTTTCTACCACACGGGTTCACACTTTCATTTATGCTCCAGAATTGACTTCTGCAATTCATTTCTCATTGGTCAGCCCAAAGTTCACCTTTCACCTCTACAGTCGGTCCTAAATGGTGCCGCCAGATTAATACCACACCTATCACTATCACGCTACTATTTCTACTTTCATGTTTGAACAACTGCATAGGCCTCCACTAACTTTGTCCATGACAACGGAATGACTTAAGCCTGTATACCTACTCTACTAGCAAAGCAGCAGTTCCAGCAGAACTTCCCAACGACATTCGCGCAACTGTAAGCTAGAATTCACCAAGAGATGCAAGTGCGTATACAGTATGGTTTGCCGTACTACGCGATGTGTGGATGATGCCAAGTAACTATCTGCTTTAGCTCCTCAGCTGAGATGTCACTAGGTGACTCTGAAGACTATATCAGCCAATTAGGATTAGACACTGATATAAATTTTAACTTATAATCATCATTCGCAACGCCGCATTCGCTCTTCCACCATTTTCCCAAGATTTCTAACTTGGGAGCGCTTCTGCATAGGTTTTTGAAAGGTGCGCTATATAAATACTAAGACTACACAAATGAGTAACACATTCATCCTTGATTTATATTGTGACTTATGTCAGTTTTGGCAAAAGAACTAATTAAATCATTATTCACAGCACAGCGTTTGTTCTTCCCGCCATAAAACTTGGTACGTCGCATTGCTATACATAATAGTAACTACATTATTATGCGTAACTTTTTTATTTGTAATCCAAGAAAGAAATGTTATATACAAGACTTATTCATCGTTCAATAAGGATCATTTTTGCAATTTTATATTTTTAGCAGCTGCAACGGTTCGGGAGCTACTGTCAAAAAACCGATTTAGGGCCGCCATTTTCCAAGATGGCGGCTCGAGCACAGCACGGATTTATGGGGACTTTTGGTATTTTCATCAGTGGGGTATACCTAACAACTGTGCCAAGTCTCTAGCTTCTGAAAATTTATTGAGTCGATTGATGTTTTTTCTACTAAAATTCTTCTTCTATAGGTGCATCAACCTCGGCGAGCCAAGTGAGCATCTGAGGATCAAGAGAGCGTCTTATAATAATAATAATAATAATAATAATAATAATAATAATAATAATAATAATAATAATAATAATAATAATAATAATAATAGTTGCTTAAGACGGTGCTATCCATCGAATCAAGGCTTCAAGATCGGGCACGACTAAAGGCCTCAATAGCCCCACACGCCTCTGATTGGCTCCACGCCCTTCCACTGACCGCTTTCGACCTCAGATTGAGCGACGAGGCTGTGAGAGTTGCTGTGGGCCTCCGTCTGGGTGCGGCCATATGTGAGCCGCACACGTGTGTATGTGGCGCCGCTGTTTCAGCAAGGGGCTCCCATGGTCTCTCTTGCTCCCTTGGATTCGGTAGACAGGCAAGACACAGCCCCATCTACCTTGTCTACCGAAGTCTTAATAGAGCCGGAGCTCCGGCAATCAAGGAGCCGTCGGGCCACGCCAGGTCTGACGGGAAAAGACCGGACGGCCAGACTCTTATCTCCTGGAGTAACGGGCGAGCGCTGATTTGGGACGCGACCGTTGTGTACACGGTAGCCGCCTCGCACGTTCTCGAAAGCGCGACCGAAGCAGGGAGAGCGGCGGAGAAAGCCGCCACAAGGAAACTTACCAAATATCTATACCTCCAAAGGACATACCTCTTCGTCCCGTTAGCCGTGGAAACAATGGACCCCATCAACAACGAGGGTCTCGCCTTTGTGTCCGAGATCGGTCGCCGGTGTCGCGTGACAGAGTCTCCCCCCTAAAAGTCTCCCCCCGGAGACTTTATTTCGAAACAGATTCTCCCCCCGGAGGATCTGTTCTAGAATAAATTCGCCCCCGGAGACTATATTCTGAAATAAAGTCTCCGTGGGGGAGAGAATATTTCCGCCGTCCACGAAATAAAGTCTCCCCCGTTCAGCGTAAAATTGGCTACAGTTGCATCAAATTTAGATACGAGCAGGTTAAACGGTTAGTTTACGTTGCCAGATAATATAACAAGAAAACATATAATACTTTTACTTCAGAAAATTTCTTCCAATACAGAGTTTCAGCCAGGGGGAGACTCTGTTTCGGGAGGAGACTTTGTTTCGGGGGGGGGAGACTTTATTTCGTGACACCGGCTGTCGAGAATTTCTGGAGATTTGCGCGAAACAGGATATCTTTTCCAGAGTAGTTCTGTTACGATCCAACGTTTCAACGCAGTTGCCTACCAGGGCACCTTATCTGGATTGCCAGGGGCCATGGTCCGGCCGCCCTAAGAAAACTGTAACTGATATGTGAAAACTACATCGAAAAATTATTATTATTATTATCATTATTATTATTATTATTATTATTATTATTATTATTATTATTATTATTATTATTATTATTATTATTATTGTTATTATTGTCATGCTATTGTTATTGAAAGGCTACCCCTTTTCCAAAGCGGTTATCGGGTTAACGAAAGAGCCCGTGAAGGCCACAGCGTTAAAGCGCTGAATCGCAATTGAAAGTCTTTGGAAGAGGAAGGACGTCTCCCTCAGATCGTCCGACGCCTGCGACAGGTGACGACCTAAATCAGTTAGCAAATCAATTCCTCTAGAATTGATGGGACCTAGCGTCTCCAGGGCCAGCGGAATGAAGACATGTGTAGCTGTAAACGACAAATATTTTTGTTCCTTTCTACTATCTGCTAGTTCTGCTGCTGCTCCTGCAGCGACAGCCGTTGCCTGCAGATAGGAGGGCGCAAGGGTGTCGACCACAGTGGCATCCCATACGAGACTTCGGCCCGCTTTCCAAGGGATAAGGGTGGTGCCGTCCGGTCTCCTCCCTTCCGAACGTAGCATGCCTCGTGGTTCTTTGACCGCTGGAAAGTCGGCTCTGATGAGGCTCCGGTGGATTACATCGTTGATGGCAGCGTGCCTGGCGACGCGACCAAAACCCAGAGCACAGGAAAGGCCGTGTGTCCCTCTAGCGGTGACCAGCGTGCCACAAGCGCAGACGTGAGGTTGACAGATATTGGCTCCTAGACGAAGTCCAACTGCCACTCTGATATGGCTTCGTCGCTGAATCTAAGACCACAGGTGGTAATCGGCAGGCAATGTAGCCAGTCGCTGGCGTGCTGGAAAGACACGGCTTGCTCTGTGGTGGAGAGGAGCAGTTCCGAGAGCTCTTTTTCAAGAATCGGGTTGTCCCATTTGGCTTGTAGACCGGAAGGAAAATATTCCGTCAGCGACAAATCAGTTGTTGACTCCCAAAGCGACGATAAATTCGTGTAATGAACATTCGGTTGACTCTTTAGTATGCATAGGATGTTGGACTGGAGTTCGGAGGTGCCCGTGGCTGATACTAGAAAAGCAGGAAGTGCCAGCGATGACGCCCTTCGAATGCCCAGACCGCCTAAGCCGATGGGTAAGGTAGCTTGTTTCCACTGCGTGTCAGTAAAGTCAATGTTCAAGATGATCTGTAAGTCCGTCCTCCGGGTTCTATCATAAGTTTCCAATGCTGGATGATTCGAGCAAGGGGCGCATCTCAAGGTGTAGATTAATTTGGGAGCGCCCATAGAGTGTCTCAGTATCAGTAGTGCGTCATGGCGTGTTATTATGGCTAGTCTAGACAAAGCTCTTTCCAGTTCCTCAGCACGTGACTCCAAGGCTCGATTCAAGGCCGCGCCGGTGGACAGCGGTGCTCCCAGCAGTGTCGCCGTGTCAGGATCAGTGAATTCGAAGTGTTCGAAAGGTGCTTGGTTGATCAGTTGAGGATCTTTAGCAATTAGTTCACATTTCTTTCTGTTAAAGGTCAGGCCCAGATCTGCGCATTCCTTTTCCAGGGTCCTAATGTCTTCCGCTACGCCAGCCGCAGGTCCACCCAAAGATATGTCATCGAGATAGCCAAAGGCCAAAGGAGAAGACTAGAGTCGGTTGTAATGGCAAACAAAAAAGCAGTGGACCCAGAGGATCGCCTTGTTGTGGCCCAACTCCAGACTGTATGGTAAAGGAACCATATTTTAATTGTGATTGTTCGGCGTAAGCAAGGTAACAATAGTCTGCAATTTCAGGAATTAATTCATTGACAGCTGACATCATGCGAGATCGACAAAGACTGTTGAAGGCGTTGGAAATGTCAAGTTTCACCAGGATTGTGTCCGTGTCCAAAGTTTGTAAAAAGCGACGAGTAGCGTGGACTGCTGCTTCCGCTCCGCCAGGAACACCAACGCCTACTTGTTGTGGCGAAAGGTACGATGTAAGTCTTGGAATTGCGAAGGCGTTAGCAGCCTTGGATGTCAACCTGCGCCAGAAGTAGCCAATGACGATTGAGCGAAGACCGCCAGATTTCTTGCGGAGGGCGAATAGAGTGCCGCCGAACAGCAATGGACGAATTAACTCGTGTCAAGTACCTTTCAGTAATAAATTGACCAAGGCAGTTAAGGCCAAGACTAGAGCCGGTCCAGCGTCTGGCGAGTTGATCAGCTCCAGGATGTGCTGCGGTCGTAGTCCGTCAGGTCCTCCAGCGGAGCCTGCAGGAAACGTACGAATGAGTTTCCGAATTTCCGTCTCCGTAACTTGCACAGGTTGAATAATAGGCGGAACTGGAATCGGAAGACCGTTCGACGGAGGAGAAGGGTGTTTCGCACAGAGCTCAGCGTATGTTTGTTCGCAGACTAGGGCCGGTACCTCTTCCGAGCAGAGTATTTTTGCGGCAGCCTTGATGCCTCCATCCTCTAACTTGGCTGAGACCGCATCTGCGATGGATTGGTCATTACTGAGCGTCTTCCTGTTGCTGCTTGAACGAGCAGGCTGGTCTGGATCAAAAATTTCATCGGCCTTTTGGGGCCAGCTGTTGAAGTAATCTGATGTACGCTTCTTCTTCTTCTTCTTCTTCTTCTTCTTCTTCTTCTTCTTCTTCTTCTTATTATTATTATTATTATTATTATTATTATTATTATTATTATTATTATTATTATTATTATTATTATTATTATTCTTATTATTATTATTATTATTATTATTATTATACAACTTTATTGTTTCAACAAATATTGCAAACAATCAAACAGTCAAACAGTGCAACAGCTGTGTGCATTTGGGCGAGTCCAACCACCCTCATCCATGTCAATTAAGGGCTTAATAAATGAACCTGTGAAAGCCACAGCATTATAGCGTTGAATAGTCATAGAAATACGTTGAAACAAGAAACTTGATTCTCGGGGATCCCCGGTTGCTTGTGTTAGACGCCGGCCCAAATCTGAGATGAAGTCTTGGCCTTTGTCGTTGATTGGGCCTAGGGTTTCCAAAGCCACCGGGACGAAAACATGAGCATCCAGGAGAGCACTGTATTTCTGATTCTTTCTGTCCTCCGCCAGGCTAGCTGCTGAACCGGCTCGGATGGCTGAAGCGGTAAGGTAAGACGGTGCCAATGTGTCCACCACTGTGGCATCCCACACCAAACCTTTGCCGGCTTTCCATGGGATGAGCGTGATTCCATCCGGTCGTTTGCCGTCCGATCTTACCAGTCCCTGAGGTTCCTTGGCCGCCGGGTATCCAGCTTTAATAAGAGCACGGTATATCAAATCGTTCAGTGTACCATGGCGGGCCATACGGCCAAAACCTAGCGAGCAAGACAACCCGTGCTCACCCCTTGCTGTGACAAGTGAGCCACAAATGCAAGTGTGTGGTTCGCAAATGTTAGCTCGTAAGCGCAAACCAACTGCCACCCTCATAGCTTCGCCACTTAATCGCAAACCGCAAGAAGTGATAGGCAAGGCGTGCAACCAGTCTCCGGCGTGCTGAGTCGTGATTGCATTCCAACGGGCCTGGTCGCATTTGTCTGTGAGTGTATTTATTGGGCCTAGGGTTTCCAAAGCCACCGGGACGAAAACATGAGCATCCAGGAGGGCACTGTATTTCTGATTCTTTCTGTCCTCCGCCAGGCTAGCTGCTGAACCGGCTCGGATGGCTGAAGCGGTAAGGTAAGACGGTGCCAATGTGTCCACCACTGTGGCATCCCACACCTCCACATAGTTCCGAGAATGACTTTTGCAGTAGTGGGTTGTCCCATTGAGATTGCATTTGAGTTGGGAAGACTTCTGTGATTTTGATACCTAGGTCCTCCTGCCACATCACCATCAGCTTCTGCACCTGCGGGTCCGGCTGAAAGTCGAGCACTCCGATTATGTCGGACTGGAGGACGAGGGTGCTAATAATAATAATAATATTATTATTATTTATTATTATTATTATTATTATTATTGTTATTATTATTATTATTATTATTATTATTATTATTATGACAATCATTTATTAAACGAAACATGTTTTACAAGAAAAAGCATAAAAAGTTCTTTGTTCATGAGTTAGCGACCTTCATCACAGGACAACTGTGGGAACGTGCCTCGAAATGCCACTGCATTATATCGTTGCGTACAAATTGAGAGGCGTTGGAAAAGGTACGTGGTTTCGAGAGGGTTACCAGTTGCCACTGACAAACGCCGTCCAAGTTCAGTTAAAAATTCAATGCCTGATCTGTTTATGGGGCCAAGTGTTTCAAAGGCAATGGGGACAAAGTCATGTGTTGCGGGGAGGTTAGCATACTTTACATTTTTTCGTGTTGCTGCTACTTCGGCCGCACCCCCCGGTGTAGTCGATGTCACGTGGATGTATGAGGTGGCGCAAGTGTTGTTGCTAGTGGCATCCCAGGCAACGTATTTGCCTCGCGACCACGGGATCAGAGTTGCCCCATCTGGTCGTTTGCCGTCGGTTCGGAAAAGCCCAGGTGGTTCTTTTGTGCTTGGAGTATCCGCTCTCTGAAGGGCCCTCCAAACAATGTCATTAAGCGCGAAGTGTCTGCTGGCTCGCCCCCCAGATTGTTTACAGACCAGACCGTGGTGACCTCCTTGATCCACCAAATCTCCACACTGGCACTGGTGTGGGCGTTGAGGTTTAGACCCAAGCGCAAACCAATAGCCACCCTGACGGCCTCATTGCTAAGACTTAGCCCACATGATATTAAGGGCATAGTAGCCATCCAGTCCCCGGCGTGTGAAGATGCCACCGCTCCAAGTCGGGCCCTGTTGAAGGGGTCGTTGAGTGATGTCCAAACATCAGATTTGTTTATGTCAATCAATGGTCTGTCCCAGACCTTCTGCTTAGACAACGCAGCCTCATCTCCACTCGGATGTGAAGTGATGCGGGACTGTAAGATTTCATCTCTCAAGTCATCCGTCCAATCATCGCTGCCGAGAATTGCAGTCCCGAGATTTCTGGTTGATGCAGCTGACGCTAAGTAAGCAGAAGATGCCAGCATCGTAACCCTTCTAATCCCAAGACCACCGTCTCTGATTGGGAGCGTAGCCTGTTTCCACTGGACGTCATTAAGCTTGATGTTGATGATTGCTTCCAGCCCGATCCTCATCAGGTCATCCAATGACTCCAAGAGGGGGTGACCCCAGCATGGTGCAGTCCTCAATAAATAAGACACCTTCACTGACCCGAAGCATGACCGTGGCCCCTTGTACAGGCAAACTAAGCAAATCCTTTACTGCCTTGTCTAACTTGTCTCTTTGGTTTTGCAGTGCGTCATCCAGTGCCTTTCCTTTGAAGAGCGGAGCCCCAAGAAATATCATAGACTCTCGGTTTATCTGCTTGAAATTGACGAAGCATTCTTCAGATAATTCATTCATCGCCAAGATTTCACATTTCTCTCGATTCAATCGGATACCTAAGGTTGATTCCAAGTTAGCAATGATAGCTAGGTCATGGCATATATCCTCTGGTTTTCCCCCAAGCGAGAGGTCGTCCAGATATCCCACTCGAAAACTGGAAATCAATGAGCATTGGACGGGCTGGAGTGGCAGGCAGAAGAGCAAGGGACCAAGAGGGTCACCCTGCTGCGGCCCCATTTGTGATAGAACTTCGAACGTTCCGAACTGGAGAAGAGATTCTGAGGCATACGCTTGGTAGATAAAAGCGTACAGTTCGGGTATTGTCTCGTGAACTGATTGTAGCATTACATCCCTTCTCAAAGTGTTAAAGGCGTTGGCGAAATCCAGTTTGACGAAGACGTGGTCTGGTGGCATGTTGTTAATAAACGCTCTGGCTGCGTGAACCGCTGCTTCACAGCCTCCCGGGGTGGCAATGCCTACTTGGAGGGGAGCGAAGAAGGAAGACAGTTTGTTTACCGCATACATGTTGGCGCATTTCGCTGCGAGTCTTCTCCAGACGTATCCCACTACGATGGGTCTGAGACCTCCGGTGTTTTTGGATAAGGCAATCAGGGTGCCTCCGAACATCACCCTGCGAATTTCTACCGGGCATTCCCCTCTCAGCATGACGTTGACGAACCCGGTGAGTGCCTGAATAAGCTCCTCCGATGACTCTCTGTTGTTTAGCAAATCCAGTAAGTGCTGAGGACGAAGACCGTCTGGACCCCCTGCTGACCCGACGGGAAAAGATCGAATCGCCTTCTCTACCTCAATCTCCGTGACTTGGAATGGAGTAGTCTGATCCGGGTTCGGAAGACTCTCCGGAGAGGTCATTCGATCATCCGTTGGATGCCTTTCTAGCATGACTGTCCAGGATTCAGTTGTAGCTTTAACTGGATGGTCTCTGTTGCACAAAATACGAGTAGCGGCTCTCAAATTGCCTTCTTCCAACTTAGCGTTGACCGCCGCTAGAAGCAGGTCCCTGCCATTTTTCGTACTTCCTGTCCTGGAGAGATCGCACTCGTCCAACTCCTCGTGTTGCAGGTGTTCCTGGCAGCTATTCGGTTCTTGATGACATTTGCCAGGTTTCGCCTACGACCCGCACGTGGCGGTTGTGCCAGTATGTTGGAAGCGAACAACAACAATTGACGCCACGGTTCGACCGCTCCCCGACTATCACAAATGGCACGCAAGATGGATGTAAGGGCTCGTGAACAAGCGAACCTGGCTCCAATAGGTATGTGTTTAAGCACCTTCCCTCTTGGGTGACTAGGATGCTGCAGCGCTGCTATGTCCTCTTTGGTCTCCAACTGGGTCGCAGTGCTTCGAATTGGTTCTTCTGCTTGCCCTTGATATACAAGTCGGTTCCCGGTCAAGGCGACAGCGCTTCTCGTACCCTCCACTGGTTTCTGCTTTGATTGACCAGCTTGCAACGGTAACTGATGCGAACCCGGGCATGGACTGCTCTTTGGGCCGTGAAGGTGTACAGTTCCGTCCTTAAGATGCAGCTGTCTAACCGCTAGGCAGTGACAGCACACGCCACTAGACTTATTGATGGAATTCTGCTTGAATGCGGTAGGTTGTGATTGACTACGGAAACTATCCATCTTGCCTGTTCTGTTGACTAAGTTGTTCAACGTGTACGCTTGATCTTTTATTATTATTATTATTATTATTATTATTATTATTATTATTATTATTATTATTATTATTATTATTATTATTATCTTTTAATATTTTTAACAAACAACATCAGTATAACAGGAAGTACAAAAAACTAGGGAAGCAGTGGCTAATGTTACATCTCCTCTAGAACCCGGTCAGCTAAAGTGCCTCGAAAGGCCACCGAGTTGAAGCGCTGAATCGTTATAGAGAGCCGTTGCAGCAAAAAACAGGTCTCTCTCAGTTCGCCCGAAGACAAAGATAGGATGCGACCTAAGTCTGACAAGAAGTTTAGGCCATCAGAGCAAATTGGACCTAAGGTCTCAAGAGCTAGAGGGACAAAGAAATGTGTGTTTAGAAGATCGGGTATTTGGTATTTTTCCTGTCCGCTGCTATCTCGGCTGCAGCACCCGCCGTCGTTGCCGTGGCCTGGAGATATGAAGGCGCAAGAGTGTCAATTACGGTTGCATCCCACACAAGGTGGCGACCCGCACGCCATGGAATCATGGTCAGACCGTCTGGTCTTCTGCCATCCGTGCGTAGTAACCCTGGTGGCTGTTTTATGGATGGGATTCCTGCTTTTGAAAGGGAGCGGTGTATGATGTCGTTGATGGTGCTATGGCGAGCAATTCGACGGAAGCCGAGAGAGCAGGACAAGCCGTGGTTGCCTCTGGCGTCAATTTGGGCTCCGCAGGCGCAAGTGTGAAGTTCGCATATTGCGACTCCAAGTCGCAATCCGACGGCCACTCGAACGTCCTCGTTGTCCAGTCGTAGACCACATGCAGTTATCGGTAACGCATGGAGCCAATCGCTAGCGTGGGGTGATGAGACTGCTTTTATTCGCGCGATGTTATATACATCCACTGTGTTTTCAAGCAATGACTTCGCTGTTTTCTCCAACAATGGTTTGTCCCATGATGCTTGCTGATTTGTTGGCATGATTCCTGCCTCATCGAAATCCAACTTGGAGCGCCACTCGGACGACATGGCTTGAAAGTGTATGTCCGGTTCAAGATTGAGAGAGCTCAGAATGAGGGTCTGGAGAGGGAGAGTGCTTGCAGCTGAAGCCAGAAAGGCTGGAAGCGCCAGCGAAGACGCTCTCCGTACACCCGGACCACCCATCTTTATTGGCAAAGAGGCTTGTGTCCACTGAATGTCGTTCAAGGAAATGTTCAGGTTTCTTTCTAATCCTTTTCGTAGTGTTGTGTCATAAGTCTCCAACTCGGGGTGTTTGTCGCTGGGATGGCATCGGAGGGTGTAAATCATTTTAGGCGCACCCAGCGAACTTCTCAAAGTAAGGAGTGCGTCCTGCCTGGCTATGAGCGTTAATTTGTTCAGGCTCTCCTCCAGTTCTTTGGTTCTGCTTTCTAGACATTGCTGCAGCGCTTTCCCGGATGAGAGTGGGGCGCCGAGTAGCTGGGCTTCTTCCACGTCAATAAGTTTGAACTCTCTAAACGAGTCGTATCCTATGTTGCTGTTGGTACGTGCTATTACCTCACATTTGGAACGATTAAGTGTAAGGCCCATAGTGGAGCACGTTCTCTCGATGAACTCAACATCGGCTGCGACCGTTTCCGCCTTTCCGCCTAGGGTGAGATCGTCGAGGTATGCGAATGACAGAGGTGAGACCAACTGAAGAAGCATAGGCTGTAGGGGTAGGCAGAAAAGTAAAGGTCCCAGCGGATCGCCTTGCTGAGGTCCCACCCGAGATTGAACCGTGTAGACGCCGAATTTTAGTGTTGATTCTTCGGCGTAGGACTGGAAGCAATATGGTGCCAGGTCTGGTAAGATCTCGATCACTGAAGCATACAGTCTCGGTATAGGCTGTTGAAGGCATTTGATAAATTATTATTATTATTCTTATTATTATTTTGATTATTATTATTATTATTATTATCACATAAATTTATAACGCGCGCAAGGTCACACCAAAGTGTGAATCTGAGGTGCGGATAGTTATCCGCCAGAGGAAGATTCAGTTAAAGGTCCATGTGCTTGAAAGCCAAAGAGAAATAGTGAGCTTTGAGCCGTTTTTTGAAGGTAGGGAGTGAATTTGAGCAACGAAGAGAGAGTGTAAGTAGATTCAGATTATAGAGGATATTTGCCCGCGTTTGACCCGTCCTTCCGAGGAAGAGAGTTGACTCGGTCGGGCTTGATACATATTATACTCACCCTAGTTAAGTCCCTGAAGGAAATTTCATATAGGCTATATATATTTCATTTATTCAAGAAAAACTAAGTTTGACGGTGACCCGTCAAAAGCACGCATGACAAAAGCGCGCAGACAAATGCGCGCAGACAAATGCGCGCAGTAAAAAAATCGCGCACGAAAAATGCGCGCAGACAAATTCGCGCGACGAAGACCCAATACAAAGAAATTTTTTAATGAGCATCTAAACACACTGAAACAGATTGTTAGAAATATAGACACAATGGGTAATTAACCGTCAATAAAACTGTCACTATTAAGCCAAATATAGTTTGTAAACGAAGCGTTTCATATAAAAAATTGAAGCATTTCAGTGGAAATATCCTAACATATCCTAACTTTAATGTTCTTGGAAGGAGCATTTAATTCTAAACGCAACGAAACATAGACGAAACGCAGCAGCAGAAATAGCCGAAAAAATAGTTCATTGTAAACAAAATAAAAAAAGACAAGTGAAAATCTAGTCATCTAAATACATCAGAATTTTTGCACATTAGCCTATATAACGTCTAATTGTCGTAAATAATTTCTCCGACAGTTCATTAGTGATATATGGAAAGCCTATGAAGCACTTATGCAACATTGTTATTTATAATTTTTAATCATAATTTTTTGATCGTTGCGCGCTTTTTTGCGCGCTTTTTTCTGCGCCCTATTGACGGGTAAGGTCCTTGTTGCGCGCTTTGCGCGCTATTGTCTGCGCGCATTTGTTACGGCCCCAAGTTTGACATGCCGCAACTTTATAACAAAAATAATATAATATTTTTTATTTAATTCAACGCCTGCAAACGCACTGCGCTTTGCATTTACAAGTTATGTAGTAATCTTAATTAAACTTAACTACTAACAGAACGGACAGCTGTGCAATTACACAATTAGTGCGACCCGGTGGCTGATTGGTAACGCGTTTGCTCACGGAGCGGGCGGTTGCAGTTCAACTCCGGGTAACGACCTTGGGCAAGTTGTTTACGCACACGTGCCTCTGTCACCAAGCTTGGTACCGGCGTAAGCTGGGAAGTAAACGGCAAGTCCTGGAAAACACTAATCCCGTGTCCAGGACCTTGGGATTCGTCCATTGCCGGCTCAGGGCTAAGAAAAGGAGATGAGCGCCTTCTCCTACGGGCCTTCGGCCCATGGTGGACTTTATTTTACTTTAATAGCAGCCTACAAAGCATATCCGCCCAACGGGGGCTCGAACTCACTACCTCTCGCACTCTTGGCCAGCGTTTTATCCATTACTCTACCGGGCTCCCCTCAATTATTACATTATTATTACTTATTACATGAAACAAAAAACAAGTATTTTAAAGAAGCAAATGGGCTAAAATAACGAATAACGAATGTCCGCAGAATTAGGCTGGAAGCATGCGAAAGATAGATTTCTGGTTCCTAGAGTTAACACTGCGAACAGTCTTAAAAAGAACACGAGAGATTAAATTAAAGTAATCTTTTCTAGGCAGTTCAAAGTCGTGTGGTCGCGAATGCAGAGTATAAGGCCTTTTTTAACAATAGGTGGAAATAGGTTTCGGAGTACAAGATTGAAATTCCAGACGACACACTTTAAGTGCATCGTCAATCAAGCGGTCAAGATCAGGGTAATGAGAAGTCGCTTTACATTTACAAGTTATGCAGTAATTTTAATTAAACTTAACTACTAACAGAACGGACAGCTTCCTTTTTGTAGGAAGCGTTGAAGTTTGAGGCGATCAATTGCAGTTGCACGAAACAGCTGAGGCATAGAGAAGACGAGAGATGGTTGTTGCACCGGCTACCTCGTGGAGGGCAGGAGATACCATGGGCTCGTTGGACTCTAAGCGCGAAGAGCGACCCAGGGCAGGTACTTAGAACGGCATTGACATGTGATGTTGCTCCAAGATCATTGATGGTCACGCCTACTATTAGCATGGAAGTTACTCTCTCGATTCCCAATTCGGGAGGAGCAATTTTTGCTTTGGAACTGCGACGGAAGATAATCATTTCCTTGGATTTTTCTGCATTAAGTCAAAGATTGTTTCACACGGCCCAATCGGAAACAATATCAAGTTCCTCTTGAGTTGTATTTCGCATTGAGGCGCCAATGAGTAAATAAGTGTCATCTGCATATTTCTTCATTTTGTGTTGTCCATGTATCGGATGCAGGTCTGAGGCACCGACAATGTATGATGAAGGACCGATCCCTGATCCTTGAACAACGCTGACGTTTGTTGAAGCCAAAGTTGATATCAGCTTAGCGTAACGAGTGACGTGCATCCTATCTCGCAGAAATTCAACCAGCCAGTTGTAGACGTGGTCAGAAATTTCCAGCTGAGATAGTTTTTGTGCTAAGGTCGAATGGCGCACAGAGTCAAACGCTTTTGAAAAATCAAGTGATATCAAGGTGACATAGTCGTTTGTTGTCAGATGGTCAGTTGGAAAATGGCTATCAATGCACCAGTAGTGGAGCCGGTGGGGCGAAAAGCAAATTGGTCCTCGAGTTTGACTGAAATGGAAGGGGAGTAGAAGGAAGGATAAATGTACTTTTGCGCCAGTTCTTTTTCTGTCATTCTGGAGAGAACCGAAACTATTGAGATAGGGCCGAAATCAGCTGTCGTCTTCGGTTGAAGCAACTTTGGAATTGATTTAACGACAGCAACTTTCCACTGTATCGGCACATGAGAATGAGAGAGTGATAGGTTAATGAGGTAGGTAAGGACTGCAGCATATTCGGGAGCTGCAAGCTTCAAAAACCAGGATGGAACCCCATCCGCTCCATCTGCTGTACGACGCAAACGATCGAGGAGAGATAACGTTCGTATCTTAGAAATAAAAGGACGATTGTCGTCGGCTGGCTTGAATTTTGCTGGTTACCGTTGTGCTCGTTTAGGGAAGCGGCTCCTTTTGCGTTTGTCAGCGTAGGCCCCCGTTTTTCGAGTCCCTGCGGGGGAACTTTACCTGATTTCAATGCACGTAATAAAACTCAAAGCGGTTTCAAGAGGCGACAGCGCCGGTAGAAGTTCCTGCACGCTCATTTTCGCGTGGCTCGTGTATCCACTGTAAAAATTCAACTTTGTGAAATGTCACTTTATGGTGACCAAATTAGCACTAGCTTGTGCGCCATAGGTGGTTTTACTCTGACTTTACCGAGAGATCGCTTGTTGCTAGCGTAGTTTCCGAGATAGGAGCATTTTTAGGTTTTACCGGTTAATCTCCTCTTTCTGTTCGGGGCAAGTTTGCCGAAGAGCTGCCTAGCGCCGATTGAAGTCTACTCCTAGGAAGGTGTTGGTCCACCCGACTTCAGCGTCTGGCCTCGGTCCTGCATGTCTTAATCGACTATCCTTGAAGCGTCTTAGCGTAGTTGAGTGTAAAGTGACCTGTATTAGGCGTAGATCATGTAGCATAACTACCCGGGGGTCCGCCGCCTGTTAGCCGCGAAGAACGTCTATCTCCCCGCCTGTCCGTAAACGTTCGTGTAGGTGACCATAATTTAACTGCCCCATCATCTTCCCCTCATGTAGTTTTCTCATAGATCTGCGTAGATAACTTAGGTAGGGAGTCCCTTAGCCTTTCTGGCATAGATTAGCGGTCAAACAGACCAGCAACGTCCGCTGCCTGCCGGCGACGGTCGTTGTCGCCTAGATTCGCCGCCGTCTTCCAGCCTTGGCTGCAGCGCTCATCTTCGGTCTGTCAGTCTCTCGTTTTGTCGTCTTGCCTGGTGCTGTGCTAGTCGTCCCTGCTTATCTCCTGGCGATAATCGCCTGTATTTCAGCTAAGTCCCTTAATTCCCAGTCGTGTACCAACAGTCAAAAGTACTCGTCACAGGTTTGTCGTAGACATTCGAGTTGGGGGGTTTGTCCAGGGAGGAAATGTCCTACACTCGCCTAACTACATAACCTAATGTGGCGTATTCGTTAAAATGAATAATATTATTTGAGCTTATCTCCTCATGTGTCTTGTTTCACCGACATGAAGAGGTTTTCAGCATGTGAAGTTTCTTGTCTCGGATTTTTCCAGGTCAAGCGGATTGGAGGAAACGGAGGGGTCAGGTCTGTTCTGCTTCGATACCCTTCGTCCCGAATTCACCACCGTGCTGAAGCTGGAAGCGATGCGTTTTTCTAGACTTGTTGCTGTCCGCTCACGAATCTTGACCGCAGTCGATTCGACAATGTTTCTCCTCACTCGATCGCAATCACAGTTCGAAATGTCTCAACTGACTCAACTGACGACTCACGCTTTAGCCTTTCGAAGTTTCCAAACTGCCACCCACGGAAGGTTCGACCAGAAATCTGCTTGGAGAACGAGCTCTGTTCCCGAAACCTACGATTTCTTATAGGAGTTCACGACGACAGCTTGGCTGACTTTCACCTCTCACGGATCATTGGCGCCGACTGAATTATGACTTTACACGACAACATTCGCAAATGTGTGTCTTCTCTTCAATCATCTTTGCCCAAATCAACGTTGCCCTGCTCGATTCGTTCGTTTGCTCAAATTAGCGTCATATGTCGTTTGCTGGATTAAAAACTTAACGTTGATCGTTACTAAGTAACATTTATTGCGGCTTTATAGCTCCAGTATAATTATCGTCTACTCATTTTATATTGCTAGGCCACATATTAATATTAATTAATTAGAATACGTCAATTAATTGTATAGTGTTGGGTTCACTTGCTCTAGTCTAGAAGATGATGAGTAATACTCAGGTCCGTAATGTAAAATAACATCGATTTATTCAATAACAGAGCAGTCTGACAAGAAGTAGGTTAACGTTACCCAAAGCTGACATGAAGTACGACCGATACAGCTGAGTCGACAGAGCTGACGTGAAGACACACCAGGCTAACGGAGCCCAAAGGAAGACGGATGTAGGCCAGTTCACCAACGAGGTGGGACGGCAATCGCAGAAGACAAACGTCGTAGAACACGAACCACACGCCACGCTCAACAGGAGTCGAACACACACCACAGAGTAGACCCACGACAAGAAGCAAGCCCCCACAGTAGTAGCCCTTTAAATAGGCCCTGCCCTTCCCTCAACTCCCACATAGTCAAGGAGAGTTCAAGTAAGGAAGCCCAGAGGGGTAATAGGTAGCTAACACTCACATACCCCCCCACCAGAACATGAGGAGTCCAACGGGGACGACGAACTATACGAACAATGCTACGCCTAAATGCAAAATCACTCAGTACAAGCCATTACACGTACTAAGCAATTCAGCAAGACTTAACTAAATAATGCATCGCACTCATAAATAACGTAAGAGTCCGATATAATCATGATCTGAATACACAAACTTCATATAACCCAAATCATCAGTTCACACGTAATCACGATATATATACATACACATCAATAGTTCAAATGTCCAAAAAAACTATATCTGAAACACAAGAAAAAATTTGGACACCAACTGGTGTATCAAAAATGAACCAAAATGTATAATGGTCATCGGCACAAGCCACCCTACACTACAGACACACTGAAGAGTTCATTGCCGAAGAATTCCGTGCTTTCCTTTTATGACAGAACGTTCCATTGAAACTGTTTCTGGACAGTGTTTGACTTTTCATGACAGAATGTTCCATTGAAACTGTTTCTGGACAGTGTTTGACTTTTCATGACAGAATGTTCCATTGAAACTGTTTCTGGACAGTGTTTGACTTTTCATGACAGAATGTTCCATTGACATACGACGAGGATAGACGTACCAGAGAGCATCTCTAGCACGCCCGACGACTCCGCTGTGAGGAGACAAGTGGAGACACTGATTGACGTGTGCCCTCACCCGCTCCCACTCACATTACGCAGATGGACGACTCAGAATGTCCGGCAGAACATTCCATTCGCCTGGACGATGTCTAATGTCCAAGTTGTACTGTTCAAGCTTCAAACTCCATCGCAAGAGCTTCATATTTTTGTTCGCCATCTGATGGATGAACTGCAAAGGTTTATGATCGGTGAACACCAGGACGACTGCGGATCCAAAGTAGACACTAAAGGCCCGCAAGGCGACCATCAGTGCCAGCGCTTCCTTCTCTATGGTCGAATAGCGAATCTCCTGCGGCAGCAGCTTCCGACTCAAATAGCAGATCGGGTGTTCCAATCCATCCTTCATCTGAAACAAGCACGCTCCCAGACAGAATTGAGAAGCATCAACACCCACACAAAACTGTTTAGTAAAGTCAGGAGGTATTAAGATAGGTCTAGAAGCCAGACGAGATTTTAGATCAAGAAAAGCAACCTCCGCTTCCTCATTCCATCTAAAAGGAATCCCTTTCTTTGTCAAAGCCGTGAGCGGCAAAGTAATATCAGAGAAATGAGGCAAGTACCTCTGATAGTATCCCGCTAATCCTAAGAAAGATTGCACCTGTTTTTTAGTAGCAGGCCTAGGAAATTTCAACACCGCTTCCACCTTCTTCAACCTTGGCTGAACTCCGTCAATCCCAATGTGATGACCCAAGAAATCCACAGACGCATTAGCAAAGACACATTTAGCCAGATTCAGAGTTAAACAAGCATCAGCTATTCGAGATAACACTTTTCGCAAATGAACCAAATGATCCGACCATGCTAAGCTGAAAATGATGATGTCGTCTAAATAAGCATCACAAAACTCATTCAATCCATTCAGCACTTTCGTAATTAACCTTGAGAACGAAGCCGGAGCATTCTTCAGGCCAAAACTCATGTATTTCCATTGGTAATGCCCTTTCGGGGTGACAAACGCAGTTAACGGAACTGACTCCGGATGCATCGGGATCTGCCAGTAACCTTTAGTCATATCCAGCTTTGTTATAAACCGTGACTGACCCACTCGATCAATTAACACCTCCACCCGTGGCATAGGAAATGGATCCGGAACAGATAATCCATTCAGTTTCCTGAAATCTGTACAAAGACGATCTGTACCGTTTGGCTTAGGCACCAAGACAATCGGAGCTGCCCACGGACTCTCGGACTCCTCTATTATCCCCGCTTCCAACAACTGATTCACCTCTTTATCCACCCTCGCCATTTTCTCAGGATTTAACCTGTAAGGGTATTGTCGAACAGGGCGAGCACCTTCAACCAAATCAATTCTATGAGACACCATAGATGTTTTACCCGGTACTTCACTAAACACATGTGCAAAGTCATGCAAAACATCCCGCAATTCCGCACGACATTCAGCAGACACTTCACATTGTAAGACCTTATCCTCTAAAGTCACATCATTCATCCTCACATCCGGATTTACCACCAACACAGAAGCCACCACCTCCTCATTCGGTCGCTCATACACCACATCCATACGATCCACATAGCGCTTCATCAGATTCACATGTACCACCCGTTCCGTTTTTCTTCGATCCGGGGTACTCACTAAATAATCGACCGGACCAAGTCGACGTACAACCACATACGGTCCACAATATTTGGTCTGTAAAGGTTTACCCACCAACGGAATCAAGAGTAAAACCTTTTCACCTTCCTCCATTACAGGCATACTGACCATGGGCGCCCTATAATTTCTGTTTCCTTTGCCTAAGCGTTGACACACATCACATGAACGACAATACTCACGAACGTCTCGATTCACATGAGGCCACCAGAAATGCTTCGTCAACCGATCCAGTGTCTTTCTAGTACCCAAATGCCCAGCCGCTGGTATATCATGGGCCACATGCAACAACTTCTGTCTTAAGTCACGAGGCACAACTATTTGTACCACACCCATTCCTAATGGTGTACACTTCTCCTCCCATCGACGCACCAAGACCTCGTCCACCAACGCATACGGTTGTACACGCCCACCGACAGACACCGTCTCGTCGACTTGTGCATACAATGGTCTCAATTCAGGACACCGGCGCTGGCGCAATATTAATTCCTGTCGGCTAACATATAGCTCCGATCTTTCTGTCACAACAGATTCTGTCGCTGCAAATAAACTCGATAAGTCGCCTTCATCGAAATTCATTCGTTCAACTTGTCTGTCAATTATTTCACCTGGCGTTCGCTCTTGGTCGGCCGACTCCGTACTTTGACCCACTATCTCCGACTGCTCGGGCGCCGCTTCACTGCACACCGCCGTCTCCCTCTCACTCTGTCTCACTGCATGTGCTCTAGCCTGTGCACGAGTCGTCACCGCGACCTCCAACACCTGTCCTGCCAGCGCTGTATCATTACCCACAATGCAATGCACCCCAGCCATTGGAAGTGAATTCATTAGACAGCATAACACCTCACCTTGAACAAATGCACAATCAACATTCACTTTCACCAGAGGACATTCCACAATAGAACCAGATATACCTCTAAGTAATCTCGTTTCATTCATGTGTACAAACTCATGCTCATTCAACCATTCATTAGACACCAAAGACTGCAGCGCTCCACTGTCCCTCAAGAATACCGCCTCCTTTCGTGCACCCTCATCATCAATTACACATCCAATCACACAAAATGGTGCATACAGTTTATCAACAGATTCAATTGGCTTCGGAAAACTCTGTGGTTTAACAGGCGCCGAAACAGTCTGAACCAAACCCACAGGTTTCGCACCCCTCCAATTTTCCATTTGAGTCCCCTCCTTTCGTTTTAATTTCCAACAACTGGCCTTCGTATGACCTGGCGCTCTACAAAATGCGCACGTGACCGGTTCCCCAAAACCAGTGACGTCATCATTTTCCCGCACAGGCTTATTAAACCCATACGTTCCTCTTTGAGGCGAACGTCTACCCCAATTTGTATCACGACGCGTACCATCCTTGTACCCCACGCCTTGACGCTCCCATACATCTTTCTTCTCACTTTCATCAGATGAGAATCCTCGTGTACGGTCGAAAAAATCCCTGCGGAACCCCCCAGAATAATGGTTCGGCCCCTGCTTGTATAACACTGCATATTCATCCGCTAAACGTGCAGCACTTGCCACAGTATCAGGACTCTTATCTATCAGCCACCTGTGTACTTCAATAGGTAACGCTTGTACAAACTGCTCCATGAGAATTACCTCTTTAAATTTTGCTAACTCCTCCCACGAGTTTGTACCCTCAATCCATCTCTGAAAAGGACTCTGCAGTCGAAATGCATAATTCGCATACGTTTCCCTCGGTTCTTTTCGCAACCCCCGAAATTTCTTTCGATAAAATTCCGGAATACGTTCGTACGCCGTCAATAGCGCACTCTTCACAATATCATATTGGACGCACTCCTCCAACGATAAAGCCGCAAAAACTTTCGCCGCCTTCCCCGACAACTGTGGCTGTAGGAGGGACGACCATTTTCCCATCGGAATTTGATGCAACGTCATTGCTTGCTCAAACGCCGCAAAATAATGTTCGATATCGGCCGAATCAAATTTTGGCACAAATTTCAGAGCTGCCCCAAAACGCAAATCCTCATTTCCATGCGCTGGTCGTTCGACAGCACCACCTCCTTCTATTCTCCGTCCGTCCATTTCTAATCTCTGCTTCTCAAATTCCATATTCATTCGTTTCTCCTCCATGTCAAATCTCCTTTTCGTCTCCTCTGCTTCAATCCTCAATTTATTCTCCTCTCTCTCTGCTTCAATCTGCATTTTCTTCTCCTCTCTCTCTGCTTCAATCTGCATTTTCTTCTCCTCTCTCTCGGCTTCAATTTGCATTTTCTTCTCCTCTCTCTCGGCTTCAATTTGCATTTTCTTCTCCTCGAATCTCATTCGCTCCTTCTCTCTCCCACTCTCTGTCCTCTTTTAAGTGCAAGCGCTCTAACTCGGCCTCCTCTTTCTTAGCCTGTGCCTTAAGTTTCCAAGCTGCACTACCCAATTTCGGTGACAATGGTTTCATAGCCATTCTCCTCACCTGTGACCTAGACACGTCCTCCACATCCTCACCATATGTCTCACTCACCAGTCGAAGTGTGTCACTTGGTATGTCTCTGACATCCCCAAATTCAGGAATTAACTCCTCCTCTAACGACGCCATTTTACCTCTACGCCCTGTCGACTATTCGACGTGCAGACCAACGCACAGCGCAAAAATTTCACCCACGACAGCTCACTTCAAAACTGTCTCGACCAAATTTACAAAACTCGCAAAACTCAATATCGCAAAACGTCGAAATTTCCCGCACTAATTTTCCCGACCTAATTCGCCAAAAACAACAACCATTGACCTGTCTTCACGGCCAACCACCATATAACACTTTTCCAACGGAATTACCACCGTACTATTCGCTAAATTTCACGGAAACAACGCCCCTTTTTTGACGCAAATTTCAAATTATCGTGAAAAAAATCCCGAGAGACCCCATCTGTTGGGTTCACTTGCTCTAGTCTAGAAGATGATGAGTAATACTCAGGTCCGTAATGTAAAATAACATCGATTTATTCAATAACAGAGCAGTCTGACAAGAAGTAGGTTAACGTTACCCAAAGCTGACATGAAGTACGACCGATACAGCTGAGTCGACAGAGCTGACGTGAAGACACACCAGGCTAACGGAGCCCAAAGGAAGACGGATGTAGGCCAGTTCACCAACGAGGTGGGACGGCAATCGCAGAAGACAAACGTCGTAGAACACGAACCACACGCCACGCTCAACAGGAGTCGAACACACACCACAGAGTAGACCCACGACAAGAAGCAAGCCCCCACAGTAGTAGCCCTTTAAATAGGCCCTGCCCTTCCCTCAACTCCCACATAGTCAAGGAGAGTTCAAGTAAGGAAGCCCAGAGGGGTAATAGGTAGCTAACACTCACAATAGCTTAACTTTTACTTAAAATTAAATATTATTAAAATTAAATATTAGTCAGTTTATTAGTTGATATGTTTAAGAAGCATCTTGAACGCTACAACCTTGCTGCCTCTTTTTTGTATTTTCCATCCAAGGTATTTTCATGTAAAGCGATGTCACCAGCAAATCGGATCGCTAAGTCGTTCTTCATTTACCTATTTTAATCCGGTGTTGTTGTGCCTTGCTGGCCCTTTCCAGTCCACCACGATGCTTCGTTGAGATTCCATAAAGACAAAATATTATATGTAGCAGATAAACTTTACTTTAATAAAACATAAACTTATAAGCAAAGTTCTCTAAAAGTTGAACGTTCTCTCTCAGCCCGGATATTTTCGCGAAATCTTCATCATCCAGGCAAACCGTTCTACCCTATCTCTTGTCGCTCTACCGCCGGTCACAAGTCATCTTAAGTTCTCCAACCGAACCATACATAATCCAACAAAGCCACTCAAGCCTTTGGTGGCTCTTCCTCTCAAATTCCGTTTATTTTCAATTCCTCCACTATCACTGATCAAACACCATTAATCCCATGCTCCTGACAGGGACTTTTCATTTTAAATCGAGGTCTGACCTTCCAATACTCTACCGAGGCGACACCCGCCTTAGTAGTTGTGGCCTTAGTTAGTAGTAGTAGTTTCTCTTTGGATTACTCTTACAGACTCCCATTTTGACTAACCGCAGCGCTCGTTGATAAGCTGGTGCCATGTGCTTGGCTTTTGCTGGGAATATCGTGGAAAGAGAGGAGAACAAATGAATCTGTGCTCCAGGACATAGGTCAACTAAGAGGGGATATGTCATTGTTGCAGAGGATCACCAAACAAAAGCTGATGTTTTTCGGTCATGTGATGCGCACGGACGGACTGGAGAAGGCGATGATGCTGGCATGTGGAGAGGGTACAAGGAGTAGAGGACGGCCGAGGATCAGGTGGATGGAGGATGTACACAGGAGGACAGGGATGAATCTTGGACAATTGAGGGATGTGACAGAACGGAGTGGAGAAGGCTGGCCATGGCGGTCGCTAGAGTTCCTCGAACTGACGGCACAAGGTGACAAGGTGATGTGCTTGGCTTTCGAAAGGCGCTTTAGAAGCTTGTTCACAAAATCGACTAAACGCTTGTGTCTAAGAAAACTCCAATGCCTGTGCAGAAATGCTCTAATAAGCTACCTTTTGTACCAACTGAGTCAAAAGTACTCGTTACAGGTGTGTCGTATTCATTAGAATTGCATAAATCACCCATAAATCGAAATAATATTTTAGAAATAAGCGAACGATGATCAAATTTGTTAGAACTTAAGTATACATCATTTCAGAGCACAAAAAGATACATATTCAGCTAACTTAGGAGGAATATTGACAGCATAGGTTTTTATTTCCTTCGCTAGGGATTAAAGTGAGCCCATAAAAATGATAAAGAGTATGCTTTTATGAAATTTAGATTATGCAGTTTGATGCCTGTTCATCCAAATGGCACAGGACACCGAGCTCAAAGTGTTCTTGTTGTCATGTCATGTCATGTCATGCCGCCATCGTCGCATCGCGACGGTTGGCTGCATGAATGGATCTTTAATGCCCAGAGTCTTAAGTCAGAGCCTACAAGTCCTGTACAGTTCAGAACGTTGTCGATTCAAGATTTCCTGCTCCCTAAATATACAAAGGAATCCACTTGTTCTAGTCTTCCCGTGCCCACCACCGTTTCGAGCACCTCCTCAGTATTCGTCATAACTTTCTGCTTTGTTACGCTGATCGACATGCCATATTCCATGCTCCTGACAGGGACTTTTCATTTTAAATCGAGGTCTGACCTTCCAATACTCTACCGAGGCGACACCCGCCTTAGTAGTTGTGGACTTGTAGACTTTACGACACCCCGTATTCACCACTCGCACTTACAGGACCACTTACTTAGTCGACAAACTAAAGCGTGGTTATAGTTAGTGCGCATGCGCACATAATATTAATAGGCGGCCGTGCCTTAGCCAGTGGGCTAGACAATGGGCTGTCCGCGTATCAAAACAAACAAAGACGTTGCATCGCCCGCGGAAGATATTATCTTCGGCGGTAGATTATATGCGATCTAAAATGCGTTTTGTTACACATTAATGGTATTTAGTGACGGCGAAAACCACAAGCATAAATCAGCTCATCGTCCCACATCCAACGGAATTAAATTTGGTGCCTCTGAAACACTCTTTAATAGTTTAAACCGCGTCGAAGTGGACGAATCGAAGATGTCCCGCCGGCCATGTTTGCCTTTACGACAGCGACTAGTAGACTTACACGACCCTCATAGGTCGACTAGCGTAGTTGTGTCTTAGCTGGCTAAGACGTCGCTGTGAATTCTGATTTATCCGTTAGTTGCCCGCTAGTCGCAACTAGGATCTAAGACATGTCTGAGATACCGTCATAAATTTGGCCGCTGGTGCCATTCGTGACGCCGACTTCATAACTGCACGCCTGATCTCTTCCTTCAGCACGTAGAGATTGACTTCCAAGAAAGGGAACCACCACGGTTCCCTTTCTTGGATGTCAATCTCTACGTGATCGTCTACTTCGATGTATAGTTCCTCGCAATATTCTTTCCATATCTGATTCACTCTCTCAGTTTCGACAATTTTCTTGCCGAAGGCATCCCTGATAGCCGTGGTACGAGGGACGAACGATCCCGTAAGCTGCTTCACTGTTTGAAAGACAGGTCTACTATCACCCTTTTTCGCGTTTTCCTCTAACTCGCTACACAATGTCTCAAGCTTTTCCTGTTTATCCCATCGCAGTCTTTTCTGTACCTCACTTCTTAGTGTTTTTGTAATCTGTGGGGGATTTTGTTTTGGCCTCGCGTTTCTTTCCAATCCATTCAAAGGTGTCGCTGGAAATACAGTTCTTGCGTTTATGTTGATCCTTTAGTATTGTCGAATTTGCAGCACCCAAGGTGACTCCCTTCAATTGGCGCCATAATTCGTCTACTCCTTCCAATACTTTGAATCTGTTCGTCACTTCCAGTTGGTATTGTTGCCCAATCTAGCTATTTTTGAGTCTCTCAAGATCCAAGAGTAACGGTTTATTCACTCGCTTCTTTTTAAATATCAGTTTCATCGCCAGAATCACCAGGTTGAGGTATACGCGAGCATTGTTGATCGATTGTTTACACTGTTTGCTGATCAGTATGCAGTCTATTTGTCTTCTAGTGAATCCATTTGGACTCTTCCATGTATATCTGTGTCTGTTGCGCAGACTGAATAGAGTACTGGTGATTACTAGTCCGTGTTCCGCGCAGAAATCCACCAAAATCTGTCCTCTATCGTTTCTATTCCCGTGGCCATATTTCCCAAGGACGTCGGTCTCAGTTGCGTCTTCTCCTACTCTGGCGTTGAAATCTCCTGTGTTCAGAAGTATGTTTCGATTGGGAACCTCTGTGATTGCGCGATCCAGGTCTCGGTAGAATTGTTCGATTACTTCGTCTTGTTTGTCAGCAGTTGGCGCGTAACACTTGTATTATTGTGATGTCTCTCGGCTTTGCTGCAAACGTGGACGATATTACTCTGTTGCTTATTGCGGTGTTCCTGCTTATCCAGTTTGCCACTCCATGATGTTTCCGTCCAGATGCACCTGAGTAGAGCACGGTGTGACCATCCAACGTCTTAAAATGTCCACTACCCGACCACTTGGTTTCTGACAGTCCACAAATACTGATGCCTCCATTTCGTTCCCATGCATCGACAGCTTGCCTAGTGCGTTGAGTCCTCTCACGTTCCTTTGTCCAATCATAACGCGATGTCTGCCATTTAGATATGCTTCCTTGTTCCATCGGTCGTTTTCGTCTTCATCGGTGGCGACGTTGAGTCAGTAGCACACTTATCGGGACTCTTACGGTGTTTGTCGCGGGCCTTTTCATCCTGGGCGACGTCCGAGTCAGTATATCTTCGTTTTTTTGGGTTTTTTGTCGTTGGCAAAATGGGCGACGATTTGGCCTCTGAGTCGTTACGGCAAATTATTGTGTCTGTAGAGTAATTCGCTGAGAAATTTACGAATATTTATTAGTCATTTGAAGCCGTGATTGCTTCTCTGACTTTATCGTCTTCGTTTTCGTGATGTTTGAACGGGATTTTGCATCGCATGTTTCTTGGTATGGACTTAAGGCAACCGGCGTTTCGCCTTGGACGGGTCTACTCCATCTTCCGCAAGGGATGCCAGGTTGGTCACAATGTCATCATATCCGCCAGCAATATCTTGGCGTGGACCTTATGAAACCGGCGTTTCACCATTGGACTATTTCATCCTCTGCAAGCGATGCCAGTTTTGATCACAATACCATCATTTCCGCCAGCCTACGATTCAATCTCCGGACTTAAATACTACGCGAATGAGACGATGAGACGAGAGAAAGTTTTTGTGCTTCATTTACTGTCTTTAAGCGAGGATTGTACCGTTGCGGTGCTACGTGTTTGCGATAGTTCTGCTCGTTGCTGTTCTTTGCTTCGACCACCAAGCAGGGACTGTAATATTCATCGTAACATCGTACGAGAAACTTTCCGGCTGAACTCTTATGTCTTCATCAGTGTTCTTTCGATTGTGACTCGTGTTGTTGTTGTTTTTTGGCTGCGTTATTACTCTCAGATGACTTTGTTTGCTTGTAGCGACTGTTAACATCATAGGCCGTGCACTTTTGTGCAAAACGTGTTTTGTCTTGTTAAAGCACGTTAGAAATAATAAAATGTATTGTATTATTTTATTTAGTGTTAAGCTACCCGCTGTGTAGCCGACCTGCGTGTCGTGTGAAGCGGGTCGTATTTCGTATAACCTGTATCTGTAATCATTCTGCGGTTTGTCAGATTGAATTTTTATTAAACGAATATACTACTTTTCATTGTGATCCATTCAAGTTGTGTGGGAGACGTTTTTAACCAACTGAGTACCCCATTCCCTTGCTGGTCACGCAGTTGATTACCCGTTTTACCAGGTTGGACTAGGTTTGGCATGAGATCTTGTTTGGCATGAAAAAATGTCACGTGACCGATGACATCAGATAGCAACTGTCAAACTACAGTATTAATAGCACCATGAGATCATGTCCGGGAAAGACACAAAATAGACAAGATAATTATTCAGCCTATCAAGACCAATAACACGAAGCATAGCCTGGCTAGTGGGGATAATGTCCTACAATATTAATCTATAGTCTATAATAAGTTCACTCCATTGACCTCTGGGCAACCTTAAGCTCTCAATAGAGGAAAGGTCCTGCGACAAAAGGTTCGACTTGCCATAAACTCGGTGAATGCCAAAAATGTGAGAATAATGGCAGGAAATCGTGATCGAAGGACGATTCTGTTGTCTCGGCAGCACGCTGGCAGGAGACAACAGCTGTGATAAGGATATAAGAAAGACGACTTTCGGGTGATTGGAATTGTAAAAGATATATAGGAGCAATAGATGCAGCCTGAACGTTGAAACACGATCAAACGAGGGCAGAGTGCTCAATGAAGCAAAGAGTAAAGGAATTAACTCTTAAAGGAATTCATTCAATGACAATAACGTTTGAAGATGTTAAAATCGTCCAAAATAGCTCATTTTTGCCCGGCTTCCTCAGGAAAAACTGGCAACTGACCAGATGGTTATTTGTTCGATGAAGAGTTCTGAGACAATAATAAAAGATTGGAGACATGGAGATTAATGTGGAAAGATTTAATTGAATATCAGGCAAATCGATGAGACAAATATCAAAATTGCAAAATGAAACACAGAAATAATAATAAAGTAATGTAAATCATGTAATAAAGCAACAGCAATCTGCCGGATTCGGGTTATTCACGTTAAATGTTTGAGGAAAAATTCATTATGTCCTACCTGGGTGTGGGACATAAGCCCCCTGGACATTTTCTCTCCTGGACATTATCCCTCCCGGACAAAAGCCCCTCGGACATTATCCACCCAGATTTTGCGTAGGACGTTAGCCCTCGGAAAATTATCCCACCCCGATGTGCAAATCGGGGCGCGGACATTTCCTCTCTGGACAAAACCTCCGGACAACAACAACCCCAGACAGGACAACAACAACCCCAAACCGGACAGTTCCCTCTGTGGTAGGAGAAACCCCCTGGTAGAAAATATTGCGTATAAGTGGTTGTACTATAAAATGCCGTTCCGAAGTACGCAAGTTAAATTGATGAAAAGAATTCTCGCTATATAGAAGCCGGATTGATACAAATATATTTTACTTAAATGGAAGTTGAATTGATGGAAAATGTTCTTGCTGTAATTGGAGCTGGATTGATGAAAATATTCTTGCCTCAATTGGATCTAGTTTGAATAAATTATTCTTGCTTAAATGGATTCATGAAAATATTCTTGCTTAAATTGGAGCCGGATGGATAAAAATGACTGTTAATTAAATAGAAGTTGGATGTAACGAATTTTTGCCTATATGGAATCTGGATTGATGACATTGATTCATTCTGTCCTAAATTGCACCAACAATCTTCATATCGGAGTGACTGAACGACACTTACAAGCTATAAGTTCACGCCTGAATGACAGCGACAGTGACCGGTATTACACTAACTAGTTGACACAGCACCGCGAACTGAATAATTAGCCTAAGTTTGAGGAATTTATACCTACAGAAATAAACTATTTGCCCATCACGGGAGGGAATTGTCCGGTGGAGGTTAATGTCCTAGGCTAAATCAGGGGGGAATTGTCCGGGGGTTATTGTCCTGGGGAAAATGTCCGACACTCGTGCAAATCATAGATTAATGTGGTAACCGATAAGACTAGTCACTGGCATTCACATGCAAACGAAAGTTCTTAATGTCATTTAGGTCCTAATTGTGTCAATAGGCCTGGACTTAGATTTTAAATGATCGAATTTGATATGGCCTATACATCCTTTTGTTAGTGTCCTACAACAAAGATTTGTTAACCCCAGTTAAGATACGTCTCAGCTTCGTAGACTTATTAGCGTCGTATCCATTCAAAATTAGATTCAATCAATTAAATAAATGAAGGAATGGGAATCGAATAAAGTAAGTAGACCCAGACCCGTTAGTGTCAGTTTGGGCTACAAGGAAAGTTTATTAACGTCATTTACGTATGAGATTCGTAGACTTCTAGGCGTCGTTTCAGACCTTTCAATGTTTTATAATACACATATTTAAACCTTCAATTAACTTTACATATTCTTACAGGATGTTAAACTAATGTGTAAGTCATTTAACATAGGCATACTGTTACATTTTGTGCATCATTTTTAGGTAATGTAGCATAGTCTGGGGGGATAATGATCTGCAGGGTGATAATGCCCGGGAGCTTTTGTCCGGGAAATAATGTCCGGGGAAATAATGTCCATGGGGCTAGTGCCCGTTCCCCGTCCTGCCTGATATGCATTATGAATGCCGGTGAAAAGTTTTAAATTACCCCCGTTTCAAGTCACCCCCCGCTATTCTGAAACCGGTTTCAGATTACCCATGAGGGTAATATGAAACCGGTTTCATAATACCTCCATACGTTCACATTAGCCCGCTCTTATTTGCCTAACCGTCCTAACGCGACAAGTTCTTTTCCTTACAACGCATAGTAAATGAAGTTGTATTGACGAAAAATGTTCTTGTGTATTAGACAATGCCTTAAACGAAATAATCTCCATCCGAAATGGAAGAATGCATTGATGAAATAATTCCATTTGAAACAGAAGCTGGTTTGGGAAAAACACTTCATTTTTAAATGAGTGCAGGACATTAGCCCCCCTGGACATCAGCCTCCGGGCATTATCCCCCGGACAAAAGCCCCCGATTTTGCCTAGGACATTAGCCTCCCGGACAAAAGCCCCCTACCCCCTATGTGCAAATCATAGAATAATGCCGTAACTGATGACTTGTCACTGGCATTCACATGCAAACGAAAGTTCTTAGTTTCATTTAGGTCATAATTGTGTCAGTGGGGCGCGGACATTTCAATAACACCAGGACACCAACCCCTCCGGACAACAACCCCGGACAATTCCCCCCTAGGGTAGGACAATTCCCCTCCTGGTAGAACATATTGCGTATATGTGGTTGTACTATAAAACGCCGGTGCTAAGTACGCAAGTTAAATTGATTAAAAGAATTCTCGCTGAATCGAGGCCGGATTGATACAAAATAAATTTTACTTAAATGGAAAATGTTCTTGCTTAAATTGGAGCTAGATTGATGAAAATATTCTTGCTTAAATTGGAGCTGGATTGATGAAAATATTCTTGCTTAAATTGGAGCTGGATTGATGAAAATATTCTTGCTTAAATTGGAGCTGGATTGATGAAAATATGCTTGCTTAAATTGGTCAGTGAATCTCGGCTTTAAAAAATGCACCTGAAAATACTAAACACATTGAAAACACTATAACATTACTTCCCTTCGCTTGCAATCAACAATTTTACCTGGGTAATCAATCCATTCGTAAACGAAGAAAAACAACAAATCTTACAATCAAGACTCAGTAATTTATGAAATGACAAATGAGCCTCTTTCAATTTGATCTGCTAACTGTCTCACTAGAGTAGGCTATTATTAGACAATAAGAACCTTGTAATTAGAATATTATTAAATAATAATGACAAAATAATAATAATAAAAAGGTAACTATTATTATGTTTGCCGCGAAAATGTTGGTCTTTCTTAGTGTGTCGCACACCAAAAAGAGGTTGGAAATCACTGCTGTAAAGAATGTACTTAGGGTCATTGTGTTCCAATTTCCTAGCGATCAATTGATGATGACTATCTAAAAAAGTTAACAATCATTTTCGGCAATCAAAAGTAAATTTTGCGGTTCAAGTGTTTTTTCGCACAGCGCCCAGAGCACAGACTTGCAAGTCTGCCAGGAATGCCGTGGTGTAGTTTGGCTTTTCTGATTTCGGTTCACCAGGCAAGAAATCTGGACGAGGAGTTACGGTTGGCGCTAGAATTTCACGATACAGTTGATCGATATCGATATCACGTACTTTCCTTGGTTCAACCTAAGAACATAACAAATCAAAATACTTTCTAGTCTAGAGTCTCTAGACGTGTCAAAAGAAAATGAAAACGAGTAAACCAGAGGACTGGTCATAAGCTCTCATCTACCAATGTAAAGCAAAGTAAAGTAAAGTATCTGGCAATTTCAATTTTAAAGACCGACCATATCGTCTGTTTAGAGTGCAATGGTTCTAACTCCAATGCATTTAGCCATGGAGTTAGCACCATTGCACTCTAAACAGACGATATGGCCATCCTGGTTCTGAAGGGGAAGGTCATGGTTGCCCTGAATAAGCAGCCAAAGCGAGTAATTTGTCGCAGGAGCTCTCCCCCCTCAGCAGCATGCTACGCTTCTACGAACCCTCCCAGATGTTGACTTCACTTGAGTCATTAACTGTGATGATCCGTGTAAGGCATGGGAAAATTTCTACTAGGTAGTGGATGAGCTGCTGAATCGGATATACCCAATGCACACGACAACCATGACCTCCGCTGACCCGTAAACTCCTTCTCCGCCGAAAAAATCATCTCGTGAAGACTGGCAGAGTGGCTATTGGCTATTGCCAGCAGAGTGGGGAAGCAAATCGAGCGTATTACCAAAAGGCATTTGAGAAACATTGATCCAAAAAGTGGAACGGATGAGTTGTGGCGAAGGGTCAAAGAAGTCACAAAGAGCACATAGAGCACACAGCTGACTAGTGAACTTTCTGCCGACGATCTAAACAGGCCTTATGCGACGATCTCAAACGATCAGCATTACCAGAAGCCCCTCCTCAAGCAGACAGATTGATAGGGATCAACCTTTTCTTACAGAGCAACGAATCTTTCACCGACGGACTTCCTGCATGGTTCCTGAGACTCTCGGCTCCTATTCTATCAGTGGTCCTCATGCGACTTATCAACCAATCGCTAGCCAACTCATACATACCAGAGCAATGGAAGACAGCTATAATTCGCCCTATTGCCGGATTACCAACATAGGTAATCCGGTGTTGTCCAGAATGGTCGAAAGAGAGGTCGTGCCGTCTTTCAATGCCTTTCATCTATCCGGTTTTTGTCACTCCGCCAAATGTGCCCGTGCCGTAGGGAGAGGGGGAGGAAGGGGAGGAAGGGGGAGGGAGGGGGACTCCGCTGCCACCGCCGCCCAGCCCCTGCCCCTGCCTCTTCCCCGCCCCTGCCGCCGACGCCGCCAATTGGGGATAGCTGCGCCGCTTCCAAGGAATGTTTTAAAATCCAGTTCGTTCGAAATATTTCGTTTCTCTTACAAATCATGGATCTTGAGCAATTCCTTCTGTACTTTTGCTCAGCGCCTCAGCGTGAAACTCCGATTCAGTGTAAGCGCTGTGTTCAAGAGCGCTTCTGAGTAGGGTAGGAATTTTGAAGGGGCACTATAACAAGTGCACACATACAAAGAAATTGCAATTGGAACCATCTTATGCAGCGACTCCATTGACATACAATAATATTTCAGATATGCATCTTTTGTGGAGCTATTATAATAGAAAATATTCTTACTTACTGACTTTTATAAAGTCTTATTCCACGCATCGCCCAAAATCCAACCAAATTATCAGTTTCTTCTTCTTCTTCTCTCTACATGATCCGTTTCAAGCATATTCCTACGAAAACGTAGCTTTTGCTCAGCAGTCCTCGTAAACGGGAGTGCACTTTAAAGAATTCATGTTTGAAATTTAGCGCTTCTTAAGCGTCACAAATACTAACTCGCATTCTATTCGTGTTGGCTGTCTGAAACAACAAATTCAAAGTACTTTCCAATTTCGTTCGATATCAAATAGAATCTTCCCTTATAGCCTACCTTGGAAATGCACACATTTTTTTCTCATGTATCATTCCTTTGTAATATTGAAACGATCAGTTCACAATCATACACACACACACCCACACACACCCACACACACACACACACACACACACACACACACACACACACACACACACACACACTCATTTCTACCACTTCGCTGCGTCCTCTTTCTTCCCGCATCAGGAACGATATGGCTCAATCCACATCATTTGCAGGTATGCAGGTATAGGTAGGTCCCTGCCTATGGAATGGACTTCCACCATCCGTTCGCTCTACCATCCTATGGTTGGTTGTCTTTCGTCATCTTTCTCTCGCCTTAAAATCTGCCTTTTCTCTTGCGGTTGCGCACACTGGGAGTGCTTCTGAAACGCTCATCATGCAAGAAACGCTATACAAATGCCCAGATACAATACAATACTATACAGTCATATCTAACTACGATCTTCCTGCTACCCTATGCCGACATCATTTGGTTAATTTCGATATTATTTACACTCCAACGATCAGAAAATACAATGTATACTCTTAACCTATTCACACGTTATTTTTGTAATCTGTTGTTTTGTTAACTCCAAGATTCGCACTAATATATGTGACACTGGAGCTCGAAACCCGCCGCATGTCGCCAACTGAATAATTCGTCCAGTGAACTCCATACTATTCTCATGCGATTCACCAGCCTAATGGAATACTTGCAAATTCGTTGTAATCCAATACACATTCAGAACAATGTGCAAGCTATGGTAGATGTCCACATTTCATGCGTCTTGGCATTCAAAAAGACCCGTGTTTCTATCAATATGCGTTTCAATGCAGCCTAAAGTCGACGAATCGAGTTTCGTCCTCTGTCATCTCCTTTTAGAGATTCATTTTATCGTTTTTCTGTTGCGTTTGTCATACAATTCCTCATTTCAAATCCCTATCTTTTACACGGTGGTGGGACATTAGCCCCCTGGACATTATCCCTCCCGGACATTGTCCCCCGGACATTAGCCCCCGGACATATTCTCCCCGATTTTGCGTAGGACATTAGCCCTCCCCGGACAAAGTCCCCCTCTGTGCAAATCGTAGAATAATGCCGTAGCCGATAAGACTTGTCACATGCAAACAAAAGTACTTATAGTGTCATTTAGGTCCTAATTGTATCAATAAGCCCAAGTCTAGACTTAGATTTGAAATGAACGAATGAGAATGGGAATCGTATGTAGGACCTAGGGCCTGTACAGTCTATTTGTTTAGTGTCTCACAACAAAGATTTGTTAACGTCAGTTAGGCTATGTCTCAGCTTCCTAGACCTATTAGTGTCATTTAAATTAAAAATTAGATTCAATACATTAGAGAAATGAACGAATGGGTATCGTATACAGTAATTAAGTAGGCCTACTTGTTAGTGTCAGTTATGGCTGCAACGAAGGTTTATTAACGACATTTACTTATGAGCTTCGTAGACTTCTTAGCGTCGTTTCAGACCTTTATATGTCTTATAATATACATATTAAACCTTCAACTAACTTAGTATATTCCTACAGGATGTTAAACTAATGTGTAATGTATAATTATAATGTATTCATATAACATAAGCCCATTAATTACATTTTGTGCATCACTTTTAGGTAATGCTATCATATACTGGGGAGATGTCCCCCGGGGGGATAATGTCCGGGGAGCTAATTCCGGGGCACAACGTCCGGGGGATAATGTCCAGGGGCTACTGTCCGTTCCCCCTTTTACACACTCAATCACTCACTCAATCACTCGTTTTCTCACTCGCCCATGCACTTACCCAATCATTCATTTAGTCGCTCACTCACGAAAACCTCTAAGTTTCTATCATAATATGCTACATGTTTCACTTAAAATGTCAACATTACAGCAACCTTCATAGTTAGATATTTTCATTTCCTCTCTCTCTCTCTCTCTCTCTCTCTCTCTCTCTCTCTCTCTCTCTCTCTCTCTCTCTCTCTCTCTCTCTCTCTCTCTCTCTCTCTCTCTCTCTTTCTCTCTCTCTCTCTGTGTCTGTGTCTGTGTCTGTCTGTCTGTCTGTCTGTCTCTCTCTCTCTTTCTCTCTCTCTGTGTCTGTGTCTGTCTGTCTATCTGTCTGTCTGTCTGTCTGTCTGTCTGTCTGTCTCACTCTCTCTCTCTCTCTTTCATGCTCTCTGTCACTCACTTACTCACAAATCTTAACATCCTTTAATTGCTATTAATAATCACTGCTGCTTCTTCTTTATTAATTAAAACTGTCAAATACGCAATTGGGTAACAAATGAGCACAGTTACAAGAGTCGCATTTAAGACAGGCGAGGAACTCGTCTGTCTTACAGACACCTGTTTGACACCTGATTTGACCAACTGGAAAGTGGCACGCATATATTCAGCCTCCCACTTAATGTTCTACTCTGATGTTCTGCTCTGATTCGTCTATTACTCTCCCTTACCTCTACCAGAACAACGATGCCACGTGACGGCGTACCACGCTTCAGCTGTTTCTCTCCTCCGACAATTGCGAGTATGTGGTGCGGTGGTGTAGTGGTGGCGTCGTTGCCTTGAAGCCGGAAGGTTCGTGGTTCGAATCCACCTCGAGTCGCCGCGTAGGGACCTTGGGCAAGTCCTTCACTCGCTATTGCTCAACGCTTCGGCGTGAAGCTCCGATGCAGTGTCCGCGCTGTAGTCGGGAGCGCCTCTGAATAGCGGTTGAGGGCTGGAAGAGCCGCTATGTGCATACAAACAACTCTTAAGCCGGACATACGCTTTCAAGCCACGGAAACATGCATTACACATCAGCAAGCATTAAGGCTGCATAAGGCATAAACCTGCGAAGTCACGGTTTAAAAACTTTAAAACTTGAAATCTTTCTACTTTAAAATCTGTATTCTATGTGAACATTATTTTGACGATCACATGATTCTTTGCATCTGAAAATCTGCAAATTCGTTAAGTAAACTAGACTTGAAATCACGATGTTGCAAACATACTCAACTCATCGCTTTCTCTCACTTCTTCAAGTTCTTCCCTCTCTAGCTCTCTTAGTTTCTCTCTATCTCTGTATTTGTCTCTATCACATTGGTTTCTTTCACTCATTCACTCTTTCGCACACTCACTCGATAAATATTTCGTTTAAAATACATTTCACATAAGCCTACCTTCTCGAAAGAAAAGTCCTATGTTACTTTGTGATATAGAAAGCAACGAGTTCCTTGTACATTTACACATTCACCCTTCATTATATCAGAATTTTAGCGTTCTTTAAATCTAAAACTCTTCTTACCTTCAAACGTTTATTCTATGTATTTGTTATTTTGTCGCTCCTTTGCATATCACCATACATAATTTGTTACGAGAACTCGAATTGTAGGCATAATGCATTTTAAATAACATAAACATAAATAAATAAAAATTAAAAATTAAATTCTCAACTCAAATCTCTCACTCACTCACTCACTCACTCACTCACTCACTCACTCACTCACTCACTCACTCACTCACTCATTCACTCACTCACTCACTCACTCACTCACTTCACTTACTCACTCACTCACTTACTACAGTTAGAAATCTTCCAATTTTTGAAACGTTGCCCTATGTCTGCGTCATTTCAATACTCTAGACAGATACATGTAAGATCGTTAAGTAAACTCGTTTTTGCAAGATTCACGCATCTAATAAAATTCTAAATTCATTTCCCTCACTCTCTCTCTCTTATCTTTCCCTACCTCTCTTCCTCCATCTCTCTCCCTCTCCTCCCTCCCTTCGTCCCTCCTTCTTTCCTCCTCCCTCCCTCTCTCTTTTTTCACTCATTCTCTCTTCCTCCTTTATCTTTTTCCTTCTCTGTCTCTCCATATCTCTATCTCTATCTCTAGTCTCCCCGCCCTCCCTTCGTCCCTCTTTCTTCCGTCTCTCTCTCTCTCTCTCCCTATATCTATCCCTAGCCTACCCTCCCTCCCTTCCCTTTCTTTTGTCCCTCTTTCTTACCTCCATCTCTCTCTCTTTCAATCTCTCTTTCTTTCAATTTTTTCCCTCTCTTTCACTCGCTCACTTACTCAATCACACGCAAATTCTCTCTCTCTCTTTCAATCTTTCTTTCTTTCTTTCACTCTTTTTCTCACTTTCACTCGCTCACTTGCTCAATCAATCACTCTTTCTTTCTGTACCTCTCTCTCTCTCTTTCTGTATCTCTCTCCCTTTCTCTTCTTTTTCCCTTCCTCTATCCCTTCGTCTCTCCTTCTTTCCTCTTTCTCTTTCTTTTACTCATTCTCTCTTCCTCCTTTATCTCTTTACATATCTCTCCCTATATCTATCTCTATCCCTAGTCTCCCCTCCCTTCGTCCCTCTTTCTTACTTCCATCTCTCTCTCTTTCTTTCACTCTTTTTCTCACTTTCACTCGCTCACTTACTCAATCACTCACACATTCTCTCTCTCTCTCTCTCTCTCTCTTCTCTCTCTCTCTCTCTCTCTCTCTCTCTCTCTCTCTCTCTCTCTCTCTCTCTCTCTCTCTCTCTATCTATCTATCTATCTGTGTATCTTTCTGTATCTCTCTCTCTTTCTCTTTCTCCACGCAACCGTGTTTTCATAGGCTAACTTGAACTATTGTAAGTGTAAAATCTGAATTCTTGAAAAGCTTATAGTCAGTTAAAACTTGAAATAGTACAAAGTTGTAGAGCTTAAATGTTTCATAATGAAGATGCACCTTTGCTATTGCAAGTTTTGATTATTTGGTTCATAAATATGAACTCCAGCATCGAAAAGACGTTTGTTCGAGTTAATAAAATTTATTAAAAAATAATAATAATTTATCTGTTATTTTCTTAAATGATAAATTGAGTATTAAGCAAATCGAGTCCGAACGGGCTGCATTCAAAACAGTTGATGTATCCCGACTGATTTGCGTGGTCCTCCCTGTCGAAACACGCCGAAGCGGTTTTCAGTTCCGGTAGTTTCTCGTGCAGATTTTGTATCTTGTCGATCAGCGTTTCCCTTTCGTCCAAACGTAATGCGATCCAGCTGCGTGTCGGACGCTCCTGGGTATAGTTCCATGGCATGAAATATCGACGAATGTTTAGACATTTCATACCTTTCGATATGGTGACGTAGTATTTTCCGCCGATATGTTGCAAGAATTCCACCGGTTGATCCGCTTTGAGTTGCTCGACGGCTCTATCTATCTCATCCATAGACTTGATGAATGTCGCCCAACGTGGCTTGGGGAAACATACGCCTTTTCTGGTCGGATACGACTTGCCATTTCCAATGTCGTACTCTCTAATATGCACGAGCAGCTCCTCTTAGTATATGCTGGCCGACAAAAAATCGGTTGTTGCCTATCGATTCTTTGAAAAGTTCCTGCTTTCCACGTACAGACCTTACCTACGAAAATAGATAAATTTCATTTATTTACTGCGAATGTGTACAACAGAGTGTAGGACATTTCCCCCCCTGGACAAAACCCCCCCGGACAAAACCCCCCGGACAAAACCCCCCCCGGACAATTCCCCCCCCAGGGTAGGACAATTCCCCCCCCCGGTCGAACCAATTGTGTGTAAGTGGTATTACTATAAAACGGCGGTCCTAAGTGTCCTAAGTTGGATTGATGAAAAGATATCTTGCTAAATAGAAGCCGGATTGATACAAAATAATTTTTACTTAAATGGAAGCTGGATTGATGAAAATATTCTTGCTTAAATTGGAGCTGGATTGATGAAACTATTCTTGCCTAAATGGAAGCTGGATGGATGAAAATATTCTTGCTTAAATTGGAGCTGGATTTATGAAAATATTCTTGCTTAAATTGGAGCTGGATTGATGAAACTATTCTTGCTTAAATGGAAGCTGGATTGATGAAAATATTCTTGCTTAAATTGGAGCTGGATTGATGAAAATATTCTTGCTTAAATTGGAGCTGGATGGATGAAAATAATTGTTATTTAAATAGAAGTTGGATTAAACGCATTTTTGCCTAAATGGAAGCAAAGGGGAGGAATTGTCCGGGGGGGTTAATGTCCTAGGCTAAATCAGGGGGGGAATTGTCCGGGGGGGTTTTGTCCGGGGGGGTTTTGTCCGGGGGGGGGGTTTGTTCCAGGGGGGGAAATGTCCGCGCCCCGTACAACAACTGCGTGTTCGGTGTCGGATGATGTCGAAGACATGAAGGTATAGATACAAAACGACAAATACCGAATTCGTCAATGTGTTGGATCTGGCAAACATTTTCGTTCTCATGTGGCAGATATCAAATTCGGAGCGAAATATGATTGATCCTACCAATTTGTAGTCTTTTATAAGTCCTCGTCGTGCTAGTTGCTATGTAAACAAATGCTGTGATTGGTTGCTAAGGAAGTAACCGAGCGCTGTGATTGGCTGGCGTGGGTCACTTGTCTGGAAATATCAATGCATCACGTGACTACCCCACAGGGTTTATGCGCGTGCCCTTGCATAAATTTATTCGTCTATGCTGATGCGTTGTAAAATTTTATTTGATCATTTACGACTTTAATCGCATGTTGGATAGAATGGTAGGGTTTGATTGTCGAAGAACGGTTCTAATTAGTTTTGATAGACGATCGATGTTCGATTTTACGGACAATGGATGGGCCGAGAGTCGGTCAACAATGTGTCGTTGATTGGAATACAAGCACAATATGGTAGATTACACGAGTGCAATAGATCAGTTCTATCACAATGGAGCGGTCGAGAGTCGGTCAACAATGGGTTACCGATAGGGATACGAGCACAATAGGGTTGGGAACGTCGGCTAACAATGCTAATTAGGGCTAATTATATGAGTACAATAGGCCGGTTTCATGGACAGTTGGACGGCCGAGAGACGGCCAACAATGGGTAATTGTTTGCGGTGCTAGCACTATAGGGCTGGCGGTGTCACGAAACCGAGTATCCCCCTAAAGCTAACCGGGGGGATGGATCAATCTATCCCTTTGGATGGAATATACCGGTAGAGACTATCCGGGGGGATAAACCGTTTCTATCCCCCATCGTGTGAAATCATTCTCGGGCGATAAAAAAAATCACATGTCATTAGGCATCGTTTTTAAAAAGCGTAGAGATCGCAAATAATAATTATGCTTTATTCGAAATCCAAACCCAATGCCAGGACAAATGCGCGCTGTCACAAATCACGCTGGATAAATGAGACAATTGTAGCAACATTTATTTAAACCAGAAATAAAGTAGAATTATAAAGCTGTGGGCACTGCAAAACGGCACCAAAAACATAACCTACCAGATTTTATTGATTATTCAGACTAGAAATTGTCGTGCAAGTTCGTAAAATTCATAAAAATATACTGTTGGCACAGTAAAACACAAATACATATTAGAATACAATTAAACTAGAAATAAACTAGATTTATAAAATTACATGTAAGAGTAGACTGCGAAATTCCACTGTTATGGCAAGAATACATCAAACAAGTAGACTTAAACGACCAAAATAGGCCTTCGGCCTACATAAAGCAATAGACCCATATTAAACTACGAAATCACACAATTAGCACCCTATAGTTCTGGGGGGAACGGACATTAGCTCCCTTGGACAAAAGCCCCCGTACATTAGACCCCGACATCAGCCTCCGGACAAAAGCCCCCAAGGTAGGACACTAGCCCCCCAGTCTATTATACCATTACCTAAAAAGTTGCACAAAATGTAGGCCTAACAATAGGCCTAAGTTAAGCGAATAAGCCTACGATGCACATTTTAGTTCAACATTGTAAGAATATGCAAAGTTAATTGAAGGCTATTATATTATAAAACATTTAAAGGCATTAATTGTAGAACGATGCGAACAACTAATTGTGCAAATTCTTTCATAAATGTAAAAAATTAGATGTCCAAAGTTTGTGAAATCTAGATAAAAGTTTAATGCCTAACTGTCTAACAAACCTTCGTTGTAGCCAAAACTGACACTAACAAGTAGGCTGACCTACTAGGGCGCCCGTTAAGCCAATGAGAAAATTTTAAATTCATAATTTTCTACATGGTACCCTCTGAAGTTGTTACACCTGGTCTGTGAAATAACAGAGTGAAATTGCAGAATTTTATGTTAATATTTCCTGGGAGCTCAACATGACTAAAGTTTATGCTATATCGCAATCTTTCGTACCTTTTCCAGTTTCGTTGTTTACAGCATTTTGTTTCACATTGCACATGTTACTTAGGCCTATTATGTTGTTATTATTCTATTTAGACTTATTAATGTGTTTAATATTACCACGGTACTGCTGCTCTCTCGGTCAACAGTTTATCCTTGGATTCTTTCAGCTAGTTCATGTATAAAATGAGTCCTTGTCATTACAAAATCACAACAAACAGCTAAGGTTTTAATCTTAATTTAAAAATAACTGGACCCGCTACAAAACCACAAGAAGCACTAAGTTGTTAAGAAATTACATTTAAAGAGAACAGAAAAATGTAATATTCACAAAAGGTTACTGTTAGTAGGTTTTAGCTTATTATGGTCAATGTCCATACAGTACTCACAAACAGAGTAAAATTGCTATATCTATTAATTGTGCAATTAGCATTCTGAAATCTGAACCATCACTTTCATTTAGCTGCAACATGTTCCTTTTGTTAAAAAATATGCAATCCTTTTTTTATTTAGTGTGCACACTGTTCTGCGCAATTGGGGCAATGATGTTGTATTTAGTGTGTCAATGTTATAGTTGTCATACTAAAGCAGCTGCAGTATATCTAAATCACTGATAGTGCTTTCAGTCTTTTGGATTTAAAATCTTAGATTGATTAGTTAATTACCAATAGAAAGTATGGCAGAAGTAGCTGCTTCACGACTTGTAACAGTCACACGTATAGTTCCGCTGACATTTGGTTGATTGATACGGTATCAGAAGAAATACATGTGGAAGCAAGCTTCCAACTTACAATCAGGTGTTGTCTGTCTTTTTCCGTCGGCACAAGATTCTTGCTAAGACAGTCAGAGACAGTTCAAGGTCTGTTGTACATGAAGTTCTTCACATTTGGTCAAGGCCCGTATCCCAACAACACTTGATAGGAATGCCATTGAAAAGTTGGAGGACATGTTTTATAGATGGGAGAAACTGAATAAGAACATGCATCGCAGAACTGAGCTAATGAAAGTACTATGATCGGAGATTTGGAAAAACTTTTGACATGTCACATACAGATGCTATGTCAATGACCACCATTGCTGAAGACAGGTTTTTCTTGGATGACCAACACTGTCCACGCATAGGCTAAATGGGTGGTGTACACACAGCTTTGGCTAGAACAGAGGTCAGAAAGTTAAAGAGATTGAAGTGTGAGCATTATCTCAGAAGTAAAGAAGATGACAGAAAGAGAGCGAATATCACAGTTCAGAAAGATGATGAATTGACTTCAGAAGAAGAATTGGCCACTATGCATGGCTGTTAAAGTTGAGTCTTATCTAGAACCACGCTGCTCACATAGAGCTACCAAACGAGGGTCGGTGCCTGTTGTAACAGCAGAATTAAGTGCTGCACTTCATCGAGCCAATGTCAGCAGCCGCACAGCAACACTTATTCTGGCTGAGACTGCATAGAACCTTGGACATGACATGTCTAGTTTCAACGTCAATCCTGAATCCATCAGAACAGCAAGACTAAAGTTTCGTCAACATACCGCTCAGGCTGGAAAAGCCATTTTCGAACCGTCCATACCTCTAGTTGTACATTGGGATGGCAAGATGTTACCAGATATTGCAGGTAATGAGCAGGTTGACGCAGTCTTGGTATCAGGTTTGCATGTGGAGCAGCCTCTTGACGTGACAAAGCTTCTGGATGGTAGGGGGAAGCAACTAGCAATGCTGCTGTTTCAATGATGCGAGAGTGGGGAATAGAAAATCTAGTCAGGGCCATGTGCCTAGACACCCCAGCTTCCAAAATGGGCAGACAAAGTGGGGTTTGTGGTGTGAAGATTTCGAGCTAAACAAGAAATATGTTAACAGTCTAGTCTGGCAGTGGTAAATGGCAGAGTAGAGTGAGCTGTGTAGCTGATATATGACTTCAACACCTCCATTACAACAAGCGATGAACAGAAACAATTTCTCAAGCCACAGAGCCAAGTGCCCAAAAGCGAGAAAGTCACTACTTGTCGGTGATGATACAACAACAAAATACACTGACAACTAGACCCTAGTGACTTACAGCTTAAAAATGAAAATAAATGCTGCAATGTACTTTGTTGTGGCAGTATTGTTATTTATAATTCTGAATAGTTCAGTTTTGATTAGCATTTGACAGTGCTGTATTGATTTTGCATTGAAAATATTTCAATGATAAATAACTGTGAAATAAGTCAGAATAGCATGCTGTCGGATAATATTTCGCTAACTTCACATATGCTGAGCTCCCTCTAAACATGCATCTAAAATTCTTAAAAAATTACCTGGAACTTATCTCATGATAGACAACAAAATGAGAGGGTACCACATAAGAAATTCAGAAAATATTTTTTAACGGGCACCCTACTGACCTACTGTATACGATTCCCATTCGCTCATTTCTCTACTCTTTTGAATCTAATTTTTAATTGAAACGACGCTAATAGGCTAAGTCTACGAAGCTGAGACTTAGCATAACTAACGTCAACAAACCTTTATTGTTACAGTAGGACACTAAACAAATAGACAGTATAGACCCTATGAGATTACCATTCGTTCATTTCAAATCTAAGTCTACAGGCCTATACTGACACAATAAATTAGGACCTAAATGACACTAAGAACTTTCGTTTGCATGTGAATGCCAGTGACATTCAGTACTGCACTATTCTATGATTTGAACAAAAGGGGGCTTTTGTCCGGGGGGGCTAATGTCCGGGGCGCTAATGTCCGGGGGCTTTTGTCCGGGGGCTAATGTCCTACACCCAGTTCTGGGACACAATCACCCCGAACATTATCTCCCCTGACAATTAGCCCATTTCCGCATTTGTTTGCCAACTGTAAGCCTGTGGCTTACATTCCCATTTTACACGTAGGCTACCGCATTAACTAGTTGACACAGCAACGAAAACTGGACATTTCAGCTGTAGGCCTATCACATTTAAAATTTAGACCTGTCACTGTCATTAAGGTATAGCTTTATATCTTGTTAGTGTCATTGAGTCATCCCGATATAAAGCTAGTGCTTGTTGGTTTTATTTAGGACTACAAAAAGACTTGTTAAGAAGAGCAATCAAAATGAATTGGTGCTATAGCATAGCCTTGTAAGGTTTTGCGCTATGAAGAAAGTTTGAAAACGTGTAAAGACTGATAATTTTGAAGAGGAGCGGCAGAGGTCTAACTGTAATCGAAGCTTACTTAACATTACACGATTATCACATATTTGTGGGGCGCGGTAGTGTAGTGGTGACGTCGTTGCCTTGAAGCCGGAAGGTTCGAGGTTCAAACACACCTCGCCGCGTAGGGACCTTTGGCAAGTCCTTCACTCGCAGCTGCTCAGCGCTTCGGCGTGAAACTCCGTTGCAGTGTCCGCACTGTAGTCGGGAGCGCCTCTGAGTAGCGGTTGAGGGCTGGAAAAGGCGCTATAACAAGTGCGCATACAAAAAAAACATATAGAAGAGGTAAAACAGAAAGACAGAGACAGACAGACAGGCAGACAAACAGACAGGCAGAGGCTGACTTCTTACCACGACTGACAGAGTTAGAAATATAATAAAACTACAATGTACAGTGTACACCATAACGCATTCAAGTTGCAAGGGATACTTTCTGAAGGGGGATGCTTTCGTACGACTCGTGGGGGATACTTTTGCTACGACGGGGGATAGTCCCTCCCGTTCAGATTCATCCGGCCTGATACTCTATTTCGAAAAGGGGATACGATTAATGCGGGGGATAGTCTATTTCGTGACACCGGCGTCGGCTATTGTTTACTTTAGAAGAATAGAAGGGGGCGTGGCCTAGCCTATTGTTCCCAAATCGGCAGTCATACTACACTACTTACATACATACATAGTATACAGCGGCGCCCACAGGATTTTTTTGCACGCACAAAAATTTTCGATGGAGGGACGAAGAGGGGAAAATTTTCGTTAGGGTCGACGAAAAAAGTGAAGGCCTTTTTTTTTAGTCATGAACCCAGAATTTCCCAAAAATACCTTTTCTATCCGCCGAAAAAAACTGATGACTTTTTTTTAGTCATCGCGCTGTACGCACTTGCGTACGTGCGTACGTCTGCGAGCGCCGCTGATAGTATACATACATACATACATACATACATACATACATACATACATACATACATACATACATGCATGCATACATACATACATACATACATACATACATACATACATACATACTGTGGCGAAACTCTCTCTCGACCTTTCGTCCTTCCCTTCCTTTCACGTCTTCTTCCGGTCTTCCTGGAGGGGGAATCTTCCGCACGGTGGTGTGACTCGTACCAGGATGCCGACACCACCGTGCTACATATGTCGCTGGTCCACTCCTACGGTCTGTCAGGAGATTTCGTAGTCGCCAACCCAAGAAACAACTCGATGACGGTTTTAAACTGTATTAGACGACGAATTAAAGAGAACAACTACTTCGAACAATATATCAACTAAATGAGCCCTTAACCGAACGGAGCTTCCGCTGCCTCTTCAAGATGAGCTCTCTTAACGCCTAAAACTACCACCTTATATACTTAGCGGCTGGTTAATAAATCTGGCCAGAACCGGTTCACCGCTTAGTGGTTACATACTAATCTTAACCACCCATTACCGCAATGGTAACCGTCGGTTAATATTCCACAATACTTAACCGGAATACCTCACACAATTAGCCTCGGTTAAGTTATAACCGGTACCGACTGAAACCCCATACAAACATCGGTTCTACTTGCCTCAGATTTAACCGCCCAATTACATGCATTCTGCCTGGTTAACTCCTAGGATCCCAACCGGTTAAATTACATGGCCAAGCTAAGTTCTTAACCGGCAATCTTAACCGCACCAAATAACCCCTTTAGCAGCAAGTGTACCTAATGAACCCCACTACAAGCGAGGTTCGCTACAATACATACATACATACATACATACATACATACATACATACATACATACATACATACATACATACATACACACACATACACATACACATACACATACTTACATACATACATACATACATACATGCATGTCCGGGGGCGATATGTCCTACATTCGACTGCTGCATATTTGTTTGCTAATTTTACTAATCGATCAAAGTACATCACAGCTTTCGTTTATTGCACATATAACGAAGGGTCGTAAATGCAAAGCTAAATAACACAAACTACTCTGATTCTTAGCTACAAATAACTGAATGGAACTGACAATAACGGAATGGAGCACAATTATTGCACTGCTCTATGGAGGTGACGAGGAAGAAGCAAGCAGAGAAAGTGGCAAGTCGATAGATATGTAGCAAACGAGAACAAAACACCTAAGACATGCTTCAACTTCTACCAAAACACCTAAGACATGCTTCAACCTCTACCAAAACACATGACATGCTTCAACTTCTACCAACGAAGCCAAACCACCTCGTACACAGCGTTCACGAAGCTATAACTACCTGCCATATATCACGAAGCCAAACCAACTAACGCGCGCCTATGACCCCTCGTGACAGGAATTCATGGTAGTATCGATGATGAGTCCTGGGATGATTACGCCAGATGGGATTTTTTTTAGCATCGATATTGAGTCATAAAACCTGATTTCATTAAAGGGTTTAAAGTAAATAAATAACCATAATAAAATGGAATACTTGTCTAATACCGTTGTTGAATTACGAAATATAGCCAGGCATAGAGGCCTAAAGGGATACTCGAGACTGCGGAAAGCGGAATTGATCGAGACAATTCGGGCCGCGGATGAAGAAGCTAACAAGGTCAATAACGAATATGGAGTAGCCGTGAAAAATGTGAATTATTTGCTCGACGCTCCTGTTCCGGATATTAAAGCTCCAAACCTCACACCGAATAATCCTCCCCCAATGAAATGGTATAATGTTGATATAGAATCGTCTAAAAATAAGGCTTCGGCTTCTTTTTCGGATTGGCTGATTAGTTACGTGCCTCCTCAAATAAAAACGCCCGTCAGCGATAAATTAGAATCGTTGAAGTAAAAGATTTCGAGTATTTTTCAGTAAAATCAATAAAAAATAAGTTCGAAATCCGAGAGACCGCGACAGCCATTAAAGGATTTACTAAGATACACACGATCGATGGAACCAGTGGGATCGATGCAACGTCTTTTCTCAATGCCGCAAGACCCCGAGTAGTCAGTCGGCTAGCGAAAAATCGTCAGACAAAGACCAACTTTGTCCTTACCTGCACAATGGAGCGTGTTGACATGAAGACTGGAGAAGTAGATTCTAAAGATTTTCCATTCGTTTCAAAGACTGAGGTTATTCTAGTCTCAACCGATGTAAGTGAAATTTATAACAACGCTAAAATATAAAATTATTGACTCGATGGCGACCTTCCAGATGCGGGGTAGTGACTGGAGACTCAGAGCGGTTCAAAAATTAGATATCAACACCGTTGTTTATAAACCGTTGAAAGGTAGTTATTTCATCCCACTACCGAAGGAGTTGGCGAGAAAAGAGGCTATAATCAATATGAAGAACAAAAATGAAGAATGCTTCAAGTGGTGCGTAATAAGAGCCTTAAACCCAGTCGACAACCATCCAGAAAGAATTACGAAAGAATTAATTAGACAGTCTGTGTAACTTAATTGGTCTGGTATAGAATTCCCAGTAGCAGCGGATGCTAACGTGGTAAGTAAGTTTGAGAGAAATAATAATATTAGTATTAATGTTTTTGGTTATGAGAAAGATGTTAACTTATATCCACTATATGTATCAAAGCATGAGAACGATAGGTGTGTAGATCTATTACTTATTTCTGATAGAGAAAAGAAGCATTATTGTTGGATAAAGAATTTCAACAGACTGATGGCGGTTCATAAAGAAAACTCATGCACTTTGATGTACCATTGTAAAAGATGCTTAATGGGATTCAGCAGAAAAGATCCGCTGCATAAACATACCGAGTGCTGTTCCCAACACAGCGCTCAAAAGATAGAACTTCCAGAACCAGGAACTGTGTTGAGTTTTAAAAATTATTATAGAAAAATGAGAGTCCCAATTGTGGCGTACGCCGATTTTGAAAGTTTTATTAAACCTATAGACACATGTCAACCAGATCCAAACATGTCCTACACCAACAAATACCAAAAGCACGTTCCAAATTCTTTCTGTTGCTATATAAAATGTTTTGATGATGACCTATATTCGCAAGCCCCCTTAATGTTCACAGCGGAGAGCGAATATGATGATGTAGCGCAGATATTTATAGACACTGTTATAGAGAATATAAAAGATATTTATGATCGATTTAAATTTCCAAAGAAAATGATATTCAGGAAGAAAGACAAGAACCTATACGACTCGGCTATTGTTTGTCACATATGCGAACGTGAACTAGGTGTTGATCGAGTAAGGGACCACTGTCATTTAACTGGAAAATATAGAGGCGCCGCTCATACAAAATGTAATCTAAACTATAAAGTCCCCAAGTTTGTCCCAGTAATATTACACAATTTATCCGGTTATGACAGTCATCTATTCATAAAGAAATTACGAGGTGGCGATAATGAAAAGATTAACTGCATTCCCTTCAACGAAGAAAAGTATATCTCATTTAGCAGAGAAGTTGTAGTCGATAAGTTTGTAAATAAAGAAAATAAGGAAGTAGAGGTTAAAGGAGAATTACGTTTCATCGATAGTTTTAGATTCATGGCAACGAGTCTCGACGCTTTATCGAAGAACCTAAGAAAAGACCAGTGTAAAAATATAAGCAAGCACTACTCTGGTAATCAGCTCGATCTCTTGCTTAGAAAAGGGGTGTATCCTTACGACCACGTTAGTTCCATCGATCAATTGAATGAAACAGAACTACCACCAAAGTCTATTCGAGACTTAACGACTCAGGCATTAGTGACGAAGACTACAACCACGCACAGGTGGTATGGAACGAATTCGGATTTAAAACGTTTAGAGAATACCATGATTTATATAACGTGAGTGATGTTCTCCTGCTCGCTGATGTCTTTGAGAATTTTAGAGATTTTTTGCGCGAACTATGGCCTTGATCCCGCCTGGTATTATACTTCTCCAGGTCTTGCTTGGGACGCCTTATTAAAGTTAACTGGAGTAGAGTTGGAATTACTGAGCGATTATGATATGATACTAATGGTTAAGCATGGGATAAGAGGCGGCGTTAGCGCAATTTCACATCGTTATGGGCAGGCAAACAATAAGTACATGCTAGCGTTTGATGATAGCAAGCCTTCATCATTTATAAACTATTTGGACGCTAACAATTTGTATGGATGGGCAATGTGTAAGAATCTTACAACTCACGTGTTCCAGTGGATGGGTAATGATGAGCTAAACGACTGGAGATCAATACCGTGTATATTAGAGGTGGACTTGGAATATCATAGAGATTTGCAAGATCTTCACAACGACTATCCTCTTGCCCCTGAGAATATTACACCTGAATCTTCAACGGTACCTAAACTCATCCCGAACCTGAATGATAAAGTAAAGTACATAGTCCATTTTGAAAATTTAAAGCAGTATGAAAGCCTAGGCTTGAAGATTACCAAAATTCATCGTGGAATTAAATTTGAAGAAAGTGCCTGGTTGAAAAAATATATCGATCTAAATGCCAACCTGAGGACCAGTGCAACCAACGATTCCGAGAAAGACGTTTTTAAACTTATGAATAGTGTGTTTGGTAAGACATGCGAAAATATAGTCTCGCGTAGATATAAAACTGTTTTCAAGCGAGAAGGAAGCCATAAAACTAGCAGCGAGAGCGAGTTACAACACTCGAACTATTTTTGATGAAAACCTAATTGCCATTCACATGAAACGAACGAAGCTATATTACAACAAGTCTTATTATTTGGTATGTGTATCCTAGACTTGAGTAAAACTTTAATGTACGACTTTCATTATAATTACATCAAGAAAAAGTATAAAGATAGGGCAAAGTTACTTTTTACAGCTACTGATTCTTTAGCCTATGAAATTAAGACCGAAGACTTCTACAGCGATATTGCTTCTGACATTAGAAGCAGGTTCGACACTAGCGACTATCCTAAAAACCACCCCTCTGGTATAGAAGCAGGCATCAATAAAAAGGTCATTGGTGTGTTTAATGACGAAGCAGGTGGTAAGCAGATCGAAGAGTTTGTAGGTTTAAGATCGAAACTGTATTCGTATAAGATGGCTGGAAATGTAAGAGAAATGTAAAGGTGTGAAGAAGAATGTCGTCAAGAAATTAATCACTCACGAAGACTATAAAGATTGCTTATTCACCAAGAGAGAACAATCGAGAAAAATGAATGTCATTCGATCCCATCTTCACGATATCTACACCGAACAAGTTAACAAGGTTGCTCTTTCAGCCGACGACGATAAACGAGTGATAATGGGCGATGGTATTATGGACATTAGCATACGAACAATACTCGCTTCGTCAATAGAAGTATTAGTAGAATATTAAAATGAGTTCTAAGATCTACAAAGACATAAATGTAGAGGGCGTCGTACTACCTAATATTCCTCTAACCAACGTAGATACTTCGATGCTGCGAAGAAACCAAATATAAAAAACTTTAGAGGCGTTTTCGTACGAGACGAGCTGCCAAAGAATGCTAGTGGGGGGGCCGGTAGAGTAGGGGTTAACACGCTGGTCAAGAGTGCGAGAGGTAGTGAGTTCGAGCCCCCGTTGGGCGGATTTGCTTTGTAGGCTGCCATTGGCGCCGTGTAATTACAAAGCTGTCTGTTCAGTTGGTAGTTAAGTTTAATTAAGATTACTGCATAACTTGTAAATGTAAAGCGCAGTGCGTCTTGCAGGCGTTTAATTAAAGAAAAGATATTATTATAATTCTTGGGGAACGGACATTAGCCCCCCGGACAAAAGCCCCCTCCGGACATTAGCCTCCCGGACATTAGTCCCCCGGACAAAAGCCCTCCCGAAGTAGGACATTAGCCCCCCAGTTCATTATCCGAAGCCTACATTGGACATTAGTGCAACATTGTAAGAATATGCAAAGTTAATTGAAGTTTTATTACGCATATTATAAAACATTAAAAGGCATTAATTGTAGAACGATGTGAACAACTCAATTTGTAAAGTCTCTCATAAGTGTAAAAAATTATAAGTCCAAAGTTTGTTAAATCTAGATAAAAGTTTTATTCCTAACTGACTTTAACAAACCTTCGTTGTAGCCAAAACTGACACTAACAAGTAGGCCGACCTATAGTGTATAAGCTTACGATTCCCATTCGCTCTAATGCATTGAATCTAATTTTGAATTGAAACACCCTAATAAGTCTAGGAAACTGACGTTAACAAACCTTTATTGTAGGACACTAAACAAATAGACAGTATAGGCCCTATACGATTCCCACTCCTCAAGTCTACAAGCTTAGGCCTACTGACACAATTAGTACCTATAATGACACTAGGAACTTTCGTTTGCATGTGAATGCCAGTGACAAGTAATCAGTTACGGCACTATTCTATGAATTCCACAAAAGGGGGCTTTTGTCCGAGGGCTAATGTCCTAGGCAAAATCGGGGGTCTTTTGTCCGGGGGGCTAATGTCCGGGGGCTTTTGTCCGGGGGCTTTTGTCCGGGGCTAATGTCTTACACCCGTTACTCTTAGTCAAGTAAATGCTAGTTTCCTTCGATTGGATGGAGCAAACCCGGCGGCATGTAAAAATTATCTAGGTGGTTTCATATCATAGGCGCCATATCATTCGTCAGTTCCAAAGTAATGAATATTCATGAGCTGCGACGTCACTACCGTTTGACAAGCCCAACATGTAAATAAAGTGAGTAAATTCTTTAATCTAACTAGCTGCCAGACAGCACTCTTGTGAACAATTAACATTCTATATACAATTATCTAATTAATTCTTCGATGCGATTTATAGGCGAAAGTGCGCTATTGGAACTAAATACACTGCATATTATTATAAATATCCTAGAATAGCTTACATAGGATGCACGATTTTGAACACAATGGGCTTTGCCAATAGGCTTTTGTCAGATGGAATACATTGACTATATTGTTAGGCTACGGTGTTACGCGAAATTAGTTGCAATGTTTTTTTAATATAGCTAAAAATAACTAGGCCTAATTTTTAAAACTAGTTTCTGTGTCAAATGGCAATTCGCAGCATGATTCCGTGGGGAATTCATCTGCCTTTCTTCGCTAATTGAAGACCGTTCTGTTTTCTGGGAACTGTTAAGATGAGCGCTTCTCAATAGCTCTGCCGTGGGAATAACTTCACAACTGCTCCTATTAGATTTAAAACGATTTTGCTGTTATGGGATTTAGTTATGAAGTTTGCTGAATTACTGTTAAGGTTCCGTTTCAGAATATAACAAGATGGCACTACTTTAATGTATATATTTCTTAAGTTATAATTTTTCCATTCATTATCCTACCCTAAACTTAATCTTCATGAGCTAAATCTCACCTTGTCACCTAGTGCCGTCGATTCTTTGAACCTTAGCGATCACCATGATCAACCTTTTCCACGTATTACGATCTTCTGTCGCATCTCTCAGTTCCTCCAAGTTCATCTTCGTTCTTTCGTGTATTTCTTCCATCCATCTCCTTCTTGGACGTCCTCTCCCTCTCCTCCCTCTCCGCAGGTCAGCATCATCTCCTTTTCCAAACCGTTTGCTCGCATCACATGTCTGAAGAACGCCCTCTTCTGCTTTTCCGCTCTCTGCCCCAATGACATATTCCCTCTTGCTTGTCCTATCTCCTGTAATATGGATTTATTTGTTCTTTTCTCGATCCATATCCTTCCTCCATATCCACAGTTCGCAGGCATCTATTTTCCTTTCTAAGGCCTTTGTTTTTGTCCACGTTTCACATACATACAACATCACTGGGAACTTAATCTCAAAAATGCAGAACAATCTCAACTATAAGTAGTCAAACTGAAAATGTTACCTAGTACCTACTGTGTTTTGCCTTTCGTTGTTTGTGAATATAAAGTAATGCACATGTCTTGATTAACATAGCGATGGCTTAGAGCACAGACGTCGTATGTGCAAAAAACAAAACTTTTCAGGAAGTAGAAAAACTTTTTTTCAAGATACATGTTCCTTTCTCATAAAAAGTGAGATAGCCAAAATGTTTATTTTGATTCAGCAAGTGACATTGTCAGTGTCTTTTATGCAGCAGCATAACGAAAAGACTTTTTCAATGTAATTAATGGCCAGATACGACATCTGTGCACTAGATCAGGGGTTCTCAAACTGTGGTACGCGTACCCCCAGGGGTACGCCAGGCACCAGTAAGGGGTACGCCAACAATTCAAGAAATATGCATTTTCTTTGAGTTTATGGACTTTGTATCCATCTTCTTTGATTAGCAATGATTTTTAGCGTTGCAACATATGACAGCATAGTCATTTCTTTCTTTCACAACATAAAATTGGACTCACATACTATTATAGAGTAGGCCTACATGCAACATATTTATGATTAGGTCAATTACTATAATGTTGAAACAAATAATGTACAAATGGTTGAAAGTACCAGAATACCTCAGTCTAGGCCTATATAGAGCTCAAATAGCAGAGAGCTGAATTGGCCAAATGATTAAATTTCAGGTTGAGCTTTAAATTTTGTGATTCCTTTCAGCACGTCACATCTGGATGAAACTGTTAACTTTTCTTGCTATCAAGAACAAACCTGGGGTAAATTTGCTTTTGAAATTGACAAATATTAAACTAGATAATTAATTATTATTGCAAATCTGTGCTAGTGTGAAGAAGCCCACAGCACTAGGCTATATATGTTGGTTCTTTCCTCTTTCTTACAGAGGTTATAGAACAATTTTCCCTTTTAAATTTGTTGACAAGATTACATGATTCAAAACTAGATTGTGCTCCCTATGATTAGATCTATAGGGGCCTAGGCCTAGACTCGAATGAACGATGTCACCAATGATTAAATGGACTTCTAGATGTCACTGCAAGAGGACCTTGCAATGACATTTTGTTTCTGACCTGACTTTGCTGGGGGTACGCCATCGTTCGATTTTTCTACTTGGGGGTACAATAAAAAATAAAGTTTGAGAACCCCTGCACTAGATTATGTCGTATGTGTGGCATAAATTACTGCACAAATGTCGTATCTGTTGCAGATACGACGTTTGTGACCTTAAAAATGCAGATACGACATTCAGATTCTAAACGATATGAACGATATCTTAGTGCCTATTCGTCGTATGTACAAACAACCTTTGTGAGGCTGTGAAGAATAATTTTACGCATCGAATAGCGTCAAAAAGTGATTTTCTGAAAAAATTGCAGATATTGCTCTAAGCCATCGATAGGCTAACTACTTGATTTCAATTTGTAAGGTCTTCATTAGGCTTAAACAGGAAATCAAACTTAAATGGGACACAATGTCCAGCATAGGCCTACCAATATTTTTATCAAAGAACTTCACAAACAAAACCACATTTTTATTGACAGTTTATTATACTTGAAATCATATCATCCACGCGACGGCATAATCCTTGCTATTGATTTTAGCTCTAAGTCAAATTTTTATCTCCGTTATTTTCTATGACTTCGGAATGAAACGGCAAGCCGTGAAAAGAGTCCGCCATTCTTTTGTCGTACGACAACAATATGAATATTCATCAACAGCATGGGCGCAAAAGTGCGTACGTCGCTCTCATGAATATTCATTTGTTTTGAACCGACGAATGATACGGCGCCCATAATATGAAATCACCTAGAGAATGCTTATAAGCAACCCGGCGACTGGAAAACTAGATATGAGTGGTTACGCCATTAAAGGTCTACCCACAACGAATACTTATGAAGCAGGAACAGATGAGGCTCTAAGTTGGGGACAAGCCATAGATTTGAAAACGAATCACGATGATTCACCGTCCAACGATAATCATTTGACGAATAAGAAATACGTTGATTAACGAACTGCTTCGAAAGTGTCTAAACATGGCGATACCATGGCTGGCGACCTATTCTTAAGCAACGGCAGGGATCTTACGCGGTCGATGGGATGTAAGGATTTGGACGGAAATAAAGATTTTAATATATTTTTAGGAAATGCAACGATTAAAATAGAATGCCGATTAAACCAACCAATTACATCGCAATCGACGGATGGATTTCGTTTTAGAATAAATAACGAAACCGCCTTAGAGATGGTTAAGTCAATAGAAGGCAATCTACCGTCTAAAATAAATGTGTATAAGCCCATTATGCATGGTGCCAACATTGCAGGCCTGCGCGATCCCAACGGCCCCGGCAATGCAGCGACCAAAAAATATGTTGATACGACTGCATTCGGGCCCGCGGTTAGCGTTTACAATTCAGCTCATCAAGCCATAATCACTAACACTCTCACAAAAGTTTCTTTCAATAGACTAAGATTCTGTACCGATTGCGGCACCAATACGAGACTGGATCGTTTCACTCTTGGTAAAGCCGGATACTATATCGTTACGACGTACATAGAATTTTGTAACGCGAGTAATACCGTTATTGGTAACGTCTTCCTGTATAAAAATGGGGCGTCGTACATGCAAATTGCGGGGGGAGGGGTACGGGAGCTTCGTATAACAATTCAACCGGTAGTAGCATAGTTTCCTTAAGCCCATTATGCATGGTGCCAACATTACAGGCCTGCGCGATCCCAACGGGATCTCTACCTATTACCTCGAGATATTCGTTTATTCGACCATCGCTACAAACATATTAGGTAGAGACTTTTCGGCGGCATTCTTACGACCTTAACGATCGAGAAGAATATAATTGATTTGTAGATCCTTATCCAAAACACTACAAACTAACTAATCTTATTAAAAACAATGCCAGTTGATAAATTTGGACATATTGATTCCGGATCAACGCAAAGATTAATTGCTGGAGGTGTTACTCTTAGTCAAGTAAACAGTACTTTTCTAAGGCTAGATGGAAGCAATGACGTTGCTGGAGATATAGATATAGATAGAGATATCTTCTCGTAGGTTTACCAACCGATTACCCTTCAGCGGGTAAAGGCGACGAAGCCATCAGTTTTGCCCAGGCTACTGCTCGAGTCACCGATAAAACCACTAATAGCACCGACCCAGCCGGCGACAACCATTTAGCTAATAAGAAATACGTCGATCATCGCGTTGAGGATATCGCTACTAGAGATTACGTTTGGGGTATGAGGGTATCTCCGGGCAGTATAGTGAGAAATATAGGTTTGAAGGAATGGCTGGGGCTATAACGGCGGCACCAGCATTATCCCCGAATTGGAGACCTACAACTGGATCGGCTATTTGTGCTTTAAGAGAGTCGGCAACGCCGGGGAGCTTAACTGGTGGCGGAGATGTAATGCACGACAAATTAACAACGGTCACAATAAATACGGATTCGGCGTATACAGCGGCTAGCGGGATAATAATTATTCCTCGTACGGGTGTATATTGACTTAGCGGATTCGTGACTTTCTTGATAGGAAACCCGCGGAGTGGTGGTTTGATTTCGATTATAATAAGGGTTATGTATACAAAAGACGGGTAAATAACAATGAACTTCTTAAATACATAGTGGGTGGATCCTAGGTGGTTTGGTTGAAGTTGAAGCATGTCTTAGGTGTTTTGGCAGAAGTTGAAGCATGTCTTAGGTGTTTTGTCCTCGATTCCTACATATCTATATACTGTGGCAAGCTAAAGTACTAAAGTAAAGGAAAAGATCAAAATGAATATTTACCAGCGCCACTCAGCACTCCCAGAGCATTGGAAATGGGGTTTGGATAGTTGAAAGTCGCTAAAAAAACCGTCAGTAATTGCGAAGATTTATTCGAAGCTGTCTCCTCAAATAAAGTTCATGTTGCTAAATTTTCACGACCTAAAAAGGAAAGTAATCGAAAGAAGCGCTACGGTACAGGCAGAAAGTCTTCAGCACTGTAGAACTTTATGATAAACAGTTCATGTCATGGCATCTGAATGTACTTACAGAATCAGATTCAATTACCGGTACTTACAGAATCAGATTTATGAGAGTTTAGACAATAAATTGTATACGTTCAGGAAAGGAAACCTTTAAGTGGCACCACCAGAAACGTATACTGCCCATCAATCTTAGAAAAGTATGTTTGGCACGGAACAAGATGTAAAAGTTGGTTTGCCTAAATTTTGTCCGATGCGCTATAAAGGTGAATAAGCCTACTGAACGATGTCAAAGACAAATTGGGCAATCTATTCAACCTTACTCGCAGAATTAACCAGCCATGGATGATAAGTTCATTGACTGGTACTACAGACTGACCCAAGCTCAGTGACTTCTGAAGCATTGACAGCCTTTGAACTGTGCAAAGTTCCATAATTGTCGGTGACAATGAAGCAGCTGACGGCGCCAGTATTTCAGGTTTAGGCGGACTGAAGCTCTACTGTCTAAGCATAGGGGCGCAACTAGAACATTTCCTTGAGGGTGGTCATTTTGCATGCGAGTGCAGAAGGTTAGAAGCTCATACCGACTGGGGAGCGCATGAAGGTCCCCCAAAGGGTTCTGAGGTGTAGCCCCAGAAACCAGCGCATTTTAAGCTGCTCATATCGACTATCACGTTCCAGGTTATTGTTTGCAAGCTGTTTATGAATGACAAAGTCATGCAAAATGACCTCTTAAAATAAAAAATAAGTCATTTTGCAGAGGCGCGGACTAACAGGATAACAAAGTCAACATTTTATCTTGAAAGAAACAGGTTTCGTCTTTACTTCTTCTTTCTTCTTTAGGTTCTCTGCCAAGTGGCAGGTCCAAACTCCAATGTCTCCATCTTTCACGCTGTTGTGCCATGTCCTTAAGTTCTCTGTAACCCTTCTCCAGCAGTTTTTGTCTAGGCCTTCCTCTGCACCTTTTTCCCTCCAATCTTCCTGCAGTGAGTTTCCTAGCAGCAAATGTCTTACCCAATTCTTTTGTCTTGTCTTTATTGCATCTTTTCTCTTCTACCATCGTCAGCACTTCCTCGTTCGTAACATGTTTAGTGGACTTAGTAGACTCTTTACCCATTGCTATTCTCCTCCTCCTTATCTCTTTATGACATTTTGCGTCACTTGATATTAAGCTTCCAAAGTAGCAGAATTCCTTCACCTGCTCTAATTCTTCTCCATCTATTTTTATACATATAGTTGTTTCCTTTTCTTTACCTTTTCCTCATAACTTTTGTCTTTTTGATGTTTATTTTCATGTTGTAGTCTTCTGAGGTCGCATTTAGCCGATCCATCACTCGTTGTAGGTCCTTTTCGTTTCCTGCCAGCATTGCTTGATCGTCAGCAAACCTTAAAGCTTTTAACAGTTTTCCTCCTACTTTTATTCCTTCTTCTGTACCATCAATTGCCTCTCTTCTATGCATATATTAAACAGTAATGGTGACAACGGACACCCCTGCCGCACTCCTCTACCAATTTGTCCCGGTTCAGAATATTCTCCTTCTATTCGTCTTTACCGTAACCATAAAATATTTAGACCATTTAAATTTTATAAGTATACTATCATTCCATTAGAGGGCATTTACATGGTTTTGCGGGTTCAACCCGCTCAAAATGTATAATTTCACAATTTAAAAAAACTAAGCCTATACTTTGTGTATTTTGCGACCATTACCAATTGCTAAGTCACTGAGAAGAGGGCTTTTAATTTCCACACTATCATGGCACCATTTTAGACAGTCATTTTAGAGAAAATGCTGGTAATTAGTGTCCCTTGCAATTGTTTAAATTTTTTGAATTTCCAAACTATTACGGTAACGTTTTAAGCTGTCATCTTAAGAAAATATCTCATAATTTCATTGCGAAAGGCAAGTTTTATGATTTCAGTAAATGTCTCCTCCCATTTGCCAAAAATTGTTGAATTTCCACAGTGGCAATAATAGCATTTAGGCTGTCATTTAAACAAACTTGCTCATCATTTCAATGCTGACAGTCGTGGTTTATGACTTAAAAAGCGTCCCTTTGCTTCAAATTTTTTAATATTCACACTGTAATGGCAATATTTTAGACTGTATTCTCAACAAATTTATCATAATTTCATTGCTTTTTTAAAGAGTTCTATACATATTTCATCCACGTTGTTCAAATAATTGAATCTCCACATTGCATGGGTAGCGTTTTTACACTGTCGTCTTAACCAAATTGCTTTTTATCGTGGATAACATTCCTGAAATTCATAATGATATTTCTGGAATATGTATGAAATATTTAAGGGGATACAAGCAGTCCCATGAGTCATGAGGGCATTTACATGGTTTTGCGGGTTCCCTTTTCTCAATGTAATTGTAAAGGACTACCGGCGTAGCCCCTCAGCAATCTATCTCCTGAAAGCTATCCAGGGGATGAATTAATCTATTCCCCCGGATGTAATGAACCGGTCTAGACTATCCGGATGATAAACCATTATATTCCCTTTTTTAAAAATGCGTAAAGTTGAAAATTTTTAAATTCCATTAGGAATGTTTAAAGTGACTACAATTGTTTTAAGTGTCATAAGCAATGTTCAGAGAAATGCAACGCGAATTTATTTATTTAGTGTTCTTAAGTATTATAAATATTCTGAGTGTTCTAAAACCAAATGAAAAAATTATCTAGTAGGAATAAACATCCCCCGGACATTAGCCCCCGGACATTAGCCCCCCGGGGTAGGACATTATCCCCCCAGTATATGATATTATTACCTAGCGTCAGTGTTCAAAACGAAGCAGATGAAAATTAATTTTCAAAAAGAAATACACCCGGAAGTGGCTTTTTCGACTTTTCTTCATTTGGGGGATACGATTAATGCGGGGATACTCTATTTCGGGGAACGGACATTAGCCTCCCTGGTCATTATCCCTCGGACATTAGCCCCCGGACATTAGCCCCCCGGGGTAGGACATTATCCCCCCCAGTATATGATATCATTACCTAAAAGTGATGCACAAAGTGTAATTAATGGGCCTAAGTTAAATGAATATCTATACATTGCACATTAGTTTAACATCCTGTAGGAATATGTTAAGTTAATTGAAGGTTTAATATGTGTATTATAAGACATTTTAAAGGTCTGAAACGACGCTAAGAAGTCTACGAAGCTCATACGTAAATGTCGTTAATAAACCTTCGTTGTAGCCATAACTGACACTAACAAGTAGGCCTACTTACTGTATAGGATTCCCATTCGTTCATTTCTCTAATCAGTTTAATCAGACTCTAATGTATTGAATCTAATTTTGAATGGAAACAACGCTAATAGCCTAAGTATATTATTATTATTACATAAATTTATTACGCGCGCAAGGTCACACCTAAGTGTGAATCTGAGGCGCGGAGTATACGAAGCACAAACGTAGCCTAACTGACGTTAACAAACCTTTGTTGTATAAGACACTAAACAAATAGACTTTATAGACCCTACATACGATTCCCATTCGTTCATTTCAAATCTAAGTCTAGGCCTATTGATACAATTAGGACCTAAATGACACTATAAGTACTTTCGTTTGCATGTGAATGCCAGTGACAAGTCTTATCGGTTACGGCATTATTCTACGATTTGCACATGGGGGGACTTTGTCCGGGAGGGCTAATGTCCTACGCAAAATCGAAGGAGAATATGTCCGGGGGCTAATGACCGGGGGGATAATGTCCGGGGGATAATGTCCAGGGGGCTAATGTCCTACACCCTCTATTTCGTGACACCGGCGGGCCGCACATGGTGCACATAACCTCATCACAGGGCGGCGGCCTGTTTTACATAATCTGCGGTGCTTTCTATTATCATAAGCAATCCACGCTGCGATAATAAATTATACTTGATACCTGATTTCGTTCCCGTTGGTCATTGTCTATAGACTCCATAGTTTCCTTATTGCAAAGTATGTATGTATGCGCACTTGCTATACCGCCCCTTTAAGCTCTCTCTTTTCTACTCAGAGGCGCTCCCGACTGCTGAGCGGACAGTGCATCGGAGTTTCACGCCGAGGCACTGAGGAATTGCGAGTGAAAGACTTATCCAACGTCCATACGCGATTCGAACCTTCAAGGCAATGACGCCACCACTTCTCCAGCGCGCCCCACAAGTAAGCCGTTATAGACATTTTCCGCTATTTCATTATTCGATTTGAGTTCGGAAACTACGAATGAACTGCTTTCATCATTTCATGAATATTAATTGGTTTTGTTTATGATCCGTACCGTAGAGTCGAGTGTAGGACATTTCCCCTTGGACAAAACTTCCCGGACAAACCCCCCGGACAATAACCCCCGGACAATTTACCCTAGGGCAATAACCCCCGGACAATTTACCCTAGGACATTAACTTCCCCGTTCAATTCCCCTCTTTGCTGCGCATAGCCTATTTCTGAGACTCTGGACCACTTTCAACAGCCTATTGGGCCGTTCGAGGGGTGGTCGGCAGTCGGAGTCTCCCCCGCCGTTCTCCGCGGAGGTGTTCTTACAGCAATTCTCCGCAAAGATTTCTTCCATTCGGAGTTCCACCGTCGAATCGCCACCGTCCACCTTCTCTACCACCGAGCATCGGCTTTCTGCTCTCCAGGAGATTTCGAGTGAGGAGCTGCGTCGACTCATGCTCTCCTCCGCCGCCAAGACGTGTGAGCTGGATCCTGTGCCAACATTCTTGGTTCAGGAACTGATCGACGATCTCCTCCGATTTCTTACCATTCTGTGCATCTCTTCGATCCGTGAGACGTGTTTTCCTGCCTCACAGAAATGCTCTGTTCTTTTACCTATTTTGAAGCGCGATGGTCTGGATCAAAGTGATCCTGCAAACTATCGCCCTATCGCTAACGTTACTTTCTTATCTAAAATACTGGAACGCATTGTTGCCAACCAGCTGATTGTTTATTTGGATATGAATGATTTGATTCCGTCATAGCAGTCGAGTTTCCGTCGGAATCATTCCACGGAGACTCTCCTGCTTCGACTTTTGTCCGATTTCTATGGCGTAGTTGACCGTGGTCAAGTCACTCTTCTTGCTCTCTTTGACATAAGCGCTGCCTTTGACTCCGTGGATCACTCAATTCTCCTGTAACGCCTCTCCACAACTTGGTTGGCTTATATCCTTCTTAACTGACCGCTCAAACTGTGTAGTTCTTGGGTCGTACAGGTCTGCTTGGGTCCCTGCCCCTCTTGGGGTGCCCCAGAGTTCCGTCTTGGGTCCGCTTGCTGTTTCTTCTCTATAGGGCTGATATCTGCTCTTTACTGGCATCTCAGGGGCTTCTGCACCAGCTATTTGCTGATGATGTGCAAGCCTACATCCATACCTTTTCGGCCAATGCGGTGTCCGCTGTCAGCCAGATGTGTAGGAAAATGGATGTGCTCTCTCTCTGGATGGCCTCCAATGGGCTACTCTTAAATCCCTTCAAAAACAGTTTATTTGGTTGGGTGGCCGTAGGCAACTCCAAGATATTGACCTTTCCCAACTTGATCTGCTCTTTCCTCATATCTCCTTTTCCCTCCCAGTTCGTGATCTGGGACTCACCCTTGATTCTGAACTCACTCTCTCCCAGCATGTGAACTTGGTTGCGCGGAGCGCCTAGTACCAGCTTCGTCAGCTTCGGCTGGTCTCCCTGCCCCTCTTGGGGCAGGGAGACCAGCTGTTGTTCCTTCATCTCTCTCTCTCTCACGATGCGGTCGTAGTCCTTGTCCACGCCTTTGTTACTAGCCGAATCGACGGGAACGGACATTAGCCCCCTGGACATTATCCCTTCCGGACATTAGCCCCCTCGGACATTAGCCCCCGGACATCGCCCCCCGATTTTGCGTAGGACATTATCCCCCTCGGACATTATCCACCCTCCCCTGTGCAAATCGTAGAATAATGAATAGAATAACCGATAAGACTTCTCACTGGCAATAACATGCAAACGAAAGTTCTTAATGTCATTTAACTACCTCTGAGCTTCGCAGCCTTATTAGCGTCGTTTCCATTCAAAATTAGATTCGATACAGTTAGATAAATCAACGAATGGGATTCTATAGGCCTTCAGTCAGTAGCTATACGAAGGTTTGTTAACGTCATCTTCTTCTTCTTCCTCAGCCGTCCTAGTGACGAGGGTTGGCCGCATCATAAATAATCTTCTTCCACTCTCTTCGATCTTCCGTGCTCCTTGTGATCTGTTCCAACGTTATTTCAGTCCAGGCTCGAATGTTATCCATCCATGTCGTGCAAGGTCTTCCTCTTCCTCTTCTCCCCGGTGTTGTACCCTGTATCAGGTCTTTTTCCATGTTGTCATCTTCCTTCCTGATTATATGACCATAGTACCTCATCTTCCTTTCTTTTATATTTGCTAGAGGGGTTCTATCTGTTCCAGCCTTTTCCAGCAAACATTTTAGTTCTTTTTTCTGTCCATGCAATGCATAGTACTCTTCTCAAACATTTCATTTCGAATGCGTTTATTCTGTCCTCCTCAGCTTTCTTTAGTGTCCAACTTTCGCATCCATATGTGGCCACTGGCCACACTAATGCCTTTATGAGTCTTAATTTTGTGGACATGCGTATCCCACGATTCTGCCATATCTTGTAGAGACCCAGACAGACATTATATCCCTTTGCTAGTCTCGCTCGGATTTCTTTGGAGCAATCCGCATCTTCTGTAATCAACGATCCCAGATACGGGAACGTGTCTACTTGCTCTAAGACATTGTTACCTACTCTGATCTTGCATAGACCTCTGTTTGCTGCCATGACCTTGGTTTTATTCTCGTTTATCTGTAAACCGTATCTCCTTCCCGTTCTGTTGACTCTATCCACCAGTACTTGCAATTCCGCCTCCGAGTTTGCCAATAGAATTATATCGTCTGCATATCTCAAGTTTGTAATACACCTTCCACCTATCCGTACCCCACCCTCATACCCTTCTAATGCATCTCTCATCGCCATTTCTGCCACAATGTTGAAGAGGTAGGGTGAGATCACACAACCTTGTCTTACCCCTTTCTTAATTGGGAAGTCTGCAGAATATACTCCGGCTACCCGAACTTTAGCCTTCTGTTTTCGGTACAGACTTGCCATCAGGTTTACTATGTGGGGTGGAAAACCCAATTCTATCATCGTTACCCATAGGGTTTCATGGTGGATTGAATCGAAAGCCTTTTGAAAATCGACAAAGCACATGAACAAAGGCTGCTGATGTTCCTTCATCTTTTGCATAATATTCCGTATGTTTAGTATTTGGTCTCTTGTGCCTCTTCCTTTACGAAATCCTGCTTGTTCGTCTGCCAGCTCAGCTTCTGTCTTTCTCCTTATCCTCTCCAGTATTATCTTAAGTAAAATTTTACTGGCGTGGGATACCAATGCTATTGTCCTGTAGTTCGTGCACTGGTTCAAGTCTCCTTTCTTTGGTATGGTTATGAAAGTCGAAATAGTCCAGTCTCCTGGCCATTCGCCTGTTTCCCAGATAGCCACACATATTTTATGCATTTTGTCTAAGACTGTATCTCCCCCGGCACTGAAGAGCTCCACCGGGATTCCGCCAGGTCCAGTGCTTTTTCTCTTGGCTGTTTCTCCTATTGCTCTCGCCACTTCTGATCTTAATGGAATCGGTTCTTTTTCGGTAGTCGGTTTTCTTTCCTCCGTGTCTGGGTCATCATACAATTTCTGGCAATATTTCCTCCATCTTTCCGCTATGCCGTCTGTGTCGATGATGTTTTCCCCTGAACTTGACTGAATACAATGTAGTTGTGACTGATATTTCCCTGTGATGTTTCTAACTTGCTGGAAGAGATACCGCATGTTTCCTTTTCTATTTTCTTCCTCCAGCTCTGTGCACATCTGTTCGATCTGCTTTTGTTTATCCTCCCGCAAACACTGTTGTACCTTAGTCTTTAAGTCTCTATAAGCTGTCAAATCCTTTTGCTTTGCCTCTCTTTTCTTTTCAATGACTTCAAAGGTTTCTTCTGAGATCCAGGTTTTGTGTTTTTTTCTTTTCTGGAATCCCACTGTTTCCTCTGCTGTCGTTAATAGTATTTCTTTTGTGTATTTCCACATTTCTTCCGGGCATTTTTCTTCATCCATGTTCTCCAGTGCATCAAATTTGTTCTTAACTTCGATAGCAAACTGTTCTTCCTTGATCCCTTTCAGTTCATCCAGATTTAGGCGTAGTGGTATCTCCATTCGTTTCTTGTTTTTCAGTCTTATTTTGCATGTTGCAACCAAAAGTTGGTGATCCGAGTCACAGTCAGCGCCAGGATAAGTCTTACAATTACTTACGTAGGTGCTCCACTTCTGATGTATACCAATATAATCTATCTGGTTTTTAACCTGTCCTCCCGGAACTGTCCATGTATACAGTCGTCTAGGGTGTTGTTTAAACCAGGTGTTTGTTAGCCTTATACTTTGCTCCATGCAGAAGTCTATTAGCCTCTCTCCTGCTGTATTCAGTTCACCCAAGACCTTCTTCTCCAACTGCCGATAGCCATCTTCCTTTCCTACCTTGGCGTTAAAATCCCCTAGTACCATTAATATGTCCTTCTTTGGTATCTTTTTGATCGCTGTTGCCAGGTCCATATAGAACTGCTCTATTTGTTCCTCTTCCTGCCCAGATGTAGGAGCATATACCTGTATTATGCTGATGTTCCTTGGTTTGGCATTCATTCTTATAGTGATAAGTCTGCCATTCACCGGTTCATATCCAATAAGTTCTCCAGCTATCGTTTTGTTTAGCCAAACACCCACCCCTTTCTGTCCTTGGTTCGCCTCACCTGAGTATACAATTTTATATCCATCCATCGTGGTGAAATGACCTCTTCCTCCCCATCTCACCTCTGCAAGTCCACTTATGTCAATTCCACACCTTTCCAATTCCCTACTCACTATTTGTGTTTTCCCCAGTTGTAATAAACTCCGCACGTTCCATGTGCCCACCTTGAGTTTCTTCCTTAGTTGAATTTTTTTCGATTGTCTGAATCTCTGTTCTCTCCTCTGTCTTCCTTCCAGTAGTCGACTTGTCGATCCCGCCCTGGTTGCCCGACGGGGTACGCGGGCCTTGTTTAGCCGGGCGACGTCCGAGCCGGAATGATATCTGTGTACTTTTGTTATTCATAATGCTGTTTGGAGAATTTATAAGATGGTAGTCCCCCACGTCTTTCCATCTCGCAGTAAGGAAGCCTTACACCAGAATCTCCAGTGAGCCTTCCCTATTACATTTCGGCCGTTGTCATTATATCACCATGCGTGATCTTCCGCCCTAATGCTTAAGACCCGCTGCTGCTCAGGCCTTTGCCGCCCACGTTGGCCAACCTTTCAGGGTCCCTGCTGAGCCTGTCCACCTCGCGTAGCGCCCAAGGTGGTACTTCAGTCAAAGACTTTCACCACTGATGGCATAGCCTCAGCAGGCAATCCCCTACTTGGCTGTTCACCCCTTCACCACGATGAGGTGTGGGTCGGACTTTGAAGGGGAACGTCATCTACGTAGGTCCTAATTGTGTCAGTAGCCTAGACGTCATCTACGTAGGTCCTAATTGTGTCAGTAGCCTAGGCCTAGACTTAGATTTTAAATGAAAGAATGGGAATCGTATGTTGGGCTTACTGGCCTAGTTAGCTACACCGGTAAGCGCGCGCCGCATACGTCTGTTGGTTGCAACGGACTGCGGTTCAAGCCCCGGGCTGGGAGTTGACATTTAGAGATTTAGATATCTCGGGCTAGTACGCATGGGACGCGGTGGCGCAAGCTGCTGCGGAGCGACCTTGGGCAAGTTGCTTACCCATCATTGTCTGTGAGGAAGGCAACGGGAAACCACTTCACTCATCTCATCCCCAGGGGCGTAAAGCCAATGAACCTGCATTCGGGCAGAGCACCATCATCATCATGTTGGGCTTATTTGTTTAGTGTCTACAAGAAAGGTTTGTCAACGTCAGTGGAGCTACGTCTTAGCTGCGTATCCTTATTATCATTTACGTAGGTCCTAATTGTGTCAGTAGGCCTAGACTTAGATTTGAAATCAACGAATGGGAATCGAGATAAACTAATATGTGATGCATAGATATTAACTTAACATAGGCTTATTGTTATACTAGATGTGTAACCCGGCGTTGCCCGGGAAATTTATGGTTTTAAACACTACTCCACTGTGGTACCCAACGTTGACCGCTAAATTAAGGGTTTTCGCCAACCCTCTAGCCCACCCCGCTTCCTCAAAAAGCCAAACGTAACCCGCTTCTGCGGGACGCTACGGAAATTATTACTGGGCTTGTATGACGTCATTCGGGCTGTAGACTCCTTTACTAAAGCTCGATACTGCTTACCAAAGCGTTAGCGATTAAATCTGTCTTAAAACGCTAATAACTCGAGTTCTAAAGTGAAATTTAGGGTTTTAAACACTACTCCACTCTGGTGTCCATCGTTGACTGCTAAATTTCCGGTTTTCGCCAACCCTCCACGCCACCTCGCTTCCCCAAAAAGCCAAACTTGACCCACCCCTACGGGGCGCTACGAAAATTATTACTGTGCGGGTATGACGTCATGCGGTGTAGACTCTTGACTTACGCGCTAGTGTGGTCAATTACTGACGAAATCTGTCTTAAAATGCTAATAACTTTTGTTTTGAACTGAATTAAAACCTGAAAATAGTTGCGACGACCTTATAATTTGGGTAAGAATCGATTTCAAGAATTGTTTTAAACCGACGCTGTTTCATTTCCGAGCCTATTCTGCAGGGGAGAGTCAATTCTGTCAAAAGCGTACAAACAAACAAACATATGGAATTTCTGCCTTATAATATAGATTATGTGGATCATTTTTAGGTAATTATATCATAGACTGGGAGGATAATGTCCTAACCCGGGGGGAATATGTCCGGGGGGGTTAATGTCCGGGGAGGATCATGTCCGGGGGAGATAATGTCCAGGGGGCTAATGTCCTACACCCGAATCGACAACTTACTTGCTGGTCTCCCCCTTGGGGTTCTGGGGCGACTCGATCGTGTATTGCGCTTTGCTGCTCGCCTTGTTGGGCGGCTCCCTAAATTTGCGCCTATATGCGTGATGTGCTGCCTGTGTCACAGCGGATCTCATACCGCATTGCTGCTGTGGTCTCTCGCTGTGTCTTTGGCTGTGCTCCGTCGTATTTGCGCGATCTTTGCTGACGTTGCAACCCGTCGCGTACTTCGCTCTTCGGCTAGGGGTGAACTTCTGGTCCCACGGGCCCGCTTAGCTATTAATCAGCGCCGTGCTTTCTCCGTTGTGGGACCTACAGTCTGGAACGACCTTCCGGTTACGCTTCGCTCTCTACTTGTGGCCCATCCAGCTGGGTTCTACAAGTCTCTCAGGTCTTTTTTCTTTGCTCGTGGTTGGGCTGGAAGCGCCTCTGAGTAGTTTCTTGAAGGGGCGCTATATAAATGCTATGTATGAATGAATGAATGAATTTCTTTAGGTATTATTTGCTCAAACTTAGGTTAATGATCCAGTTCGTGGTACTGTCAACTAGTTAGTGTCATTGAGGCGTGAACTTACAGCTTGTAAGTGTCGTTCAGTCACTCCGATATGAAGCTGTTGGTGCAATTTAGGTCAGAATGAATCAATGTCCTCAATCCAGCTTCCATTTAGGCAAAAATTCGTTTCATCCAACCTCTATTTAAATAACAATTATTTTCATCAATCCAGCTCCAATTTACGCATGAATATTTTCAGCAATCCATCCAGCTCCAATTTAATCAAGAATATTTTCATGAATCCAGCTGAAATTTAAGCAAGAACCTTTTCATCAATCCAGCTTCCATTCAAGTGAAATTTATTTTGTATCAATCCGGCTTCTATTTAGCGAGAATTCTTTTCATCAATTCAACTTGCGTACTTAGGAACGGCATTTTATAGTACAACCAGTCAATCACCTATACGCAATATGTTCTACAAGGAGGAATTTTCCGGGGGAGTTGTTGTCCGGGGTTTTTTGTCCGGGGGTCATGTCCAGGGGGTAATGTCCGCGCCCCGTAGAGTCAACAGGCAAAGGATTTTGTGTATAATAATTTTTCATGATTTCAAGATAGTTCTGTAAATCAGAAAGCTCTTCTGTGGAGTTCGTCACGCAAACTTCTTTATTCACCATGCATGATACACGAAAACCGGTGTCACGATATAAATGACCCCCCAACAAAGTTTTTCCTGGCTGAAACTCTAACGGAAGACTTTTTCTGATGTAAAAGTATATTTTCTAGTTAAATAACATAGCTGCGTAAACCGGGGAACGGACATTAGCTCCCCGGACAAAAGCCTCCCGGACATTAGCCCCCCGGACAAAAGCCCCCATCCCGAAGTAGGACATTAGCCCCCCTCCAGTCTATTATACCATTGCCTAAAAATGATGCACAAAATGTAACAATAGGCCTATGTTAAGCGAATATCTTCTTTAAACCTACATTGGACATTAGTGCAACATTGTAAGAATATGCAAAGTTAATTGAAGTTTTATTACGCGTATTATAAAACATTTAAAGGCATTAGGCTAATTGTAGAACGCTGCGAACAACTCAATTTGCAAAGTCTCTCATAAATGTAGAAAATTATAAGTCTGTAAATCTAGATAAAAGTTTAATTCCTAGCTCACTTTAACAAACCTTCGTTGTAGCCAAAACTGACACTAACTAGTAGGCCGACCTACTGTATATAGTGTATAAGCCTACGATTCCCCAGGGGAACGGACATTAGCCCCCCCGGACAAAAGCCCCCCCGGACAAAAGCCCCCGGACATTAGCCCCCGGACAAAAGCCCCCCCGAGGTAGGACATTAGCCCCCCCCAGTCTATGATATTATTACCTAAAATGATGCACAAAATGTAACAATGGACCTAAGTTAAGTTAGGCCTAAATTGCACATTAGTTTAACACTGTAAGAATATGCAAAGTTAATTGAAGGTTTATTATGCACATTATAAAACATTTAAAGGCATTAATTGTAGAATGACATAAGTGTAAGAAATTCTAAGTCCAAAGCTTGTGTAATGCCTAACTGACTTTAACAAACCTTCGTTGTAGCCAAACTGACACTAACAAGTAGGCCGACCCATTCGTTCATTTCTCTAATGTATTGAATCTAATTTTGAATTGAAATGACACTAATAACTTAATAAGCCTACCAAGCTGAGACGTAGCCTAACTGACGTTAACAAGCTTTTATTGTAGGACACTAAACAAATAGACTGTATATCATTTCTGTATATCATTTCGAATCTAAGTCTATAAATTTAGGCCTACTGACACAATTAGGACCTAAATGACTCTAATAACTTTCGTTTGCATGTGAATGCCAGTGACAAGTACGGCACTATTCCATGATTTGCAAAAAGGGGGGCTTTTGTCCGGGGGGCTAATGTCCTAGGTAAAATCGGGGGGCTTTTGTCCGGGGGCTAATGTCCGGGGGGCTAATGTCCGGGGGGCTTTTGTCCGGGGGGGCTAATGTCCTACACCCGATTCCCCCATTACAAATCCAAGTCTATATATAAGCTTAGGCCTACTGACACAAAGTCACACAATTAGTACCTAAATGACACTAAGAACTTTCGTTTGCATGTGAATGCCAGTGACAAGTAATTAATCAGCTACGGCACTATTCTGTGATTTTCACAAAAGGGGGGCTTTTGTCCGGGGGGCTAATGTCCTAGGCAAAATCGTGGAGCTTTTGCCCGACGGGCTAATGTCCGGGGGGGGCTTTTGTCCGGGGGGCTTTTGTCCGGGGGGCTAATGTCCTATACCCGCGGTAACCAACGGTTTAACTTGTTCATCTATAAACTTTATGCGATTGTAGCCCATTTCACGCTGAATGGGAGACTTTATTTCGTAGTTGGAGGAAATATTATCTCCCCACCCGATGAATCTATTTCAGAATATAATCTCCAGGGGCGAATTCTGGAACAGATCCGCTGTGGGAGAATCTGTTTCGAAGTATAAATCTCCTGGGGGGAGACTTTTAGGATAGAATCTGTTTTGCGACACCGGCCAAAAACCGACTATTCTTCCAGCACATCATTAATATTTTCATTCATCAGACTTATGCTTTGGCATGAATCATTTTCTTCAATCTAGCTTCCATTGGAGCAATAATTATTTTTCATCATATCAGCTTCCATTGGGGTAACGATCAGCTCTCGTCAGTCCAACTTCTATTTAAGCAGCAATAATTTACCATAAATACAGTATGAGTTTAATGGGTAATTTGTTAATAATGTAATTTATATTGAAAGTAAAGTCATTTCATCAATCCAACTTCTATCTAACTTCCATCTTACCAAGAGGTTTTTTTAATCAATTAAGCTTCCATTTATAGATTAGTTTTTCCCGTCAAACCCACTTCTATTTAGGCCGAAAAAATTCATTCATCCATCTTCTATTGAAGCAAGAACCTTTTATCATCTGGCTTCAATTGACAGGAACAGTTATTTCCCTAAATCTCGCTTCCACTTAGCCAAGAATTAGTTTTATCAATCCAGTTTCCATTTGAGCACCAAAACGTCCGCCAAAACAGCGGCGCCAAAACGTCTTGGTTCGCTCCCGGCCCAGCCACGGTGAAAAAAAATACTTGAGAGATTCGTGAAAAAGATTAATGACCGTCTATGCAATAAAATGCAGCTTGACGGTCGGTCCAACAACCGTTGTTTGGCAGCTAAGCGAGTCCGTGGTAAGGATTTTGTGTATAATAATTTTTCATGATTTCAAGATAGTTCTGTAAATCAGAAAGCTCTTCTGTGGAGTTCGTCACGCAAACTTCTTTATTCACCATGCATGATACACGACAACCGGTGTCACGATATAAATGACACCCCAAAAAAGTTTTTCCTGGCTGAAACTCTAACGGAAGACTTTTTCTGATGTAAAAGTATATTTTCTAGTTAAATAACATAGCTGCGTAAACCGGGGAACGGACATTAGCTCCCCGGACAAAAGCCCTCCGGACATTAGCCCCCCGGACAAAAGCCCCCCATCCCGAAGTAGGACATTAGCCCCCCTCCAGTCTATTATACCATTGCCTAAAAATGATGCACAAAATGTAACAATAGGCCTATGTTAAGCGAATATCTTCTTTAAACCTACATTGGACATTAGTGCAACATTGTAAGAATATGCAAAGTTAATTGAAGTTTTATTACGCGTATTATAAAACATTTAAAGGCATTAGGCTAATTGTAGAACGCTGCGAACAACTCAATTTGCAAAGTCTCTCATAAATGTAGAAAATTATAAGTCTGTAAATCTAGATAAAAGTTTAATTCCTAACTCACTTTAACAAACCTTCGTTGTAGCCAAAACTGACACTAACTAGTAGGCCGACCTACTGTATATACACTGTGTCCCAGTAAATCGAGACCCCTTTTTATAATGTGAATAAAACAGGCAAATCTTAATCGATTTTCAAAATTTCAAAACTGCTTTTATCCTGAGATAATTATCTTACACTGATTCAAATATTAAGTTTCTGGCATGAATATTGACGTCGCAATTACGTCATTTGCATCAAATAATTCAAATGTTAAGTAGGCCTACAGAACACAACTTTTTCTTTAAAAAATCTACGTTATATACCTTAAATATTATTTCACAATTCTAAATTTCAGTTAAATTTTATTTAAAATTTGACTAACATTATACTACAAGGTATGTTCAAAGTGTCCGCCTTCGGCTTCAACACAAGCTTCAAGGCGCGTTCGCCATTTGCCAATTGCAGCATCAATAACCAATTGATCTAATTCTTCCCATGCACGCATTAATGATTCGTTCACGAAGTTCTTCAATGTCTCTGATCTTTGTCTTATAAACTTTCTCTTGCATTACTCCCCAAATCTTGTAATCGACCGAGTTTAAGTCCGGGCTGTTTGGTGGCCAAAGATTAGGGGATATGAAATCCGGGGTCTCTCTTGTCAGCATTTCAACAGTTTCACGCGCTCGGTGGGCCGGAGCGCCATCTTGCTGAAACGTGTAATATTCCGAACATTCCCGGATATATGGCAACAACTTTTCCGACATCAAACAATCCCGGTAGTAAGCTCCATTTATTTTTACTCCAGGTTCTATGAAGTGGATTTGTGTTTTACCAAGAGCCGAGACACCAACCGAAACCATGACTGACCGGCTAAATGTCGAGCGAGTGCGAAGCAAACGAACATCTGAGATGTTTTTCTTAAGAGTTCCGGCGGCCGCATACACACGGCCATTTTGTGTAACGATGGTAAACAACTTTTCGTCCGTGAACCATATAAAATTTACCATGTGAGCAGGATACCAATCTAACAGTTGCTTTGACCGCTCAACCCGTGCGTGCTTGTTGGCTTCTGTTAATGACGTAATTGTGACGTCAATATTCATTCCAGAAACGTAATATTTGAATCAGTGTAAGATAATTATCTCAGGATAAAAACAGTTTTGAAATTTTGAAAATCGATTAAGATTTGCCTGTTTTATTCACATTATAAAAAGGGGTCTCGATTTATTGGGACACAGTGTAGTGTATAAGCCTACGATTCCCCCATTACAAATCCAAGTCTATATATAGGCTTAGGCCTACTGACACAAAGTCACACAATTAGTACCTAAATGACACTAAGAACTTTCGTTTGCATGTGAATGCCAGTGACAAGTAATTAATCAGCTACGGCACTATTCTGTGATTTTCACAAAAGGGGGCTTTTGTCCGGGGGGCTAATGTCCTAGGCAAAATCGTGGAGCTTTTGCCCGACGGGCTAATGTCCGGGGGGGCTTTTGTCCGGGGGGGCTTTTGTCCGGGGGGCTAATGTCCTACACCCGCGGTAACCAACGGTTTAACTTGTTCATCTATAAACTTTATGCGATTGTAGCCCATTTCACGCTGAATGGGAGACTTTATTTCGTAGTTGGAGGAAATATTATCTCCCCACCCGATGAATCTATTTCAGAATATAATCTCCAGGGGCGAATTCTGGAACAGATCCGCTGTGGGAGAATCTGTTTCGAAGTATAAATCTCCGGGGGGGGGGACTTTTAGGATAGAATCTGTTTTGCGACACCGGCCAAAAACCGACTATTCTTCCAGCACATCATTAATATTTTCATTCATCAGACTTATGCTTTGGCATGAATCATTTTCTTCAATCTAGCTTCCATTGGAGCAATAATTATTTTTCATCATATCAGTTTCCATTGCGGCAACGATCAGCTCTCGTCAGTCCAACTTCTATTTAAGCAGCAATAATTTACCATAAATCCAGTCCCAGTTTAATGGGTAATTTGTTAATAATCTAATTTCTATTGAAAGTAAAGTCATTTTCATCAATCCAACTTCTATCTAACTTCCATCTTACCAAGAGGTTTTTTTTAATCAAATAAGCTTCCATTTATAGATTAATTTTTCCCGTCAAACCCACTTCTATTTAGGCCGAAAAAATTCATTCATCCATCTTCTATTGAAGCAAGAACCTTTTATCATCTGGCTTCAATTGTTCCCTAAATCTCGCTTCCACTTAGCCAAGAATTAGTTTTATCAATCCAGTTTCCATTTGAGCACCAAAACGTCCGCCAAAACAGCGGCGCCAAAACGTCTTGGTTCGCTCCCGGCCCAGCCACGGTGAAAAAAAATACTTGAGAGATTCGTGAAAAAGATTAATGACCGTTTATGCAATAAAATGCAGCTTGACGGTCGGTCCTACAACCGTTGTTTGGCAGCTAAGCGAGTCCGTGGTACTTGGCCCCTTCAAAGTGCAGGTTGGTCCAGCATAAATGTCCCGACTTTGCACGCGCATAACTTCGCCAATTATTAACATTTATTTATACTTTATGCGTCAAATTAAAGGTATTTCACTCTGGTATTTGCACTGAAAAAATGGAACTGGTATAAGTTTAGGTTTTAATTATATGCTCGGAAGAGCGCTAGCTACCATATTTTGTTGTCGTTGTTGACGTAATATGGCGCCGTTTCCCCGGGATATTCACAAATCGTTTACTTCTTAACACGTGCATAGACACGATCATTTTGGGTGTTTGTTGGAGTCTCTACCATGAATATCTTCTCGTCGCTAAACCATGTCCTTTCAATTTTTATCAACAGCCGTGCGCGATGCCACGCTCTGCTTTAGACGCAAAGAACGGTTTCTGTACGTCAGTGTTAGAGTGCTGTTGGACACCATGTCGACAAATAACTTTAGATAATCTTTTAGAATACGTTGCAAGGTTTAAATAGGACTTCCTTGCTTGTAGGGTCAATTAACCGGGTAATTGTCTTGAATGCAAATTTACTCGGACACAAGAGCAATGCTAGCGGATATGCGCGCCGTGATTTCCATGGTTTACGATTAGAAATTCCTGTTTTTATCAATTTCAGTAGCAGATAATTCAAGGTATTGTTTATTCCATACTCTGTTACAAAATTCGTTAATCATTTCAAACTAATTAAATCCCTTATCAGATCGCAAAAATTAGGATCAAAACGCGATCATCGTCTGTCAATGGCGCCAGATTGCGTCACAAATGACAACAAAATATGGTAGCTAGCGCTGTTCCGAGCATATAATTACAACCTAAACATGTACCAGTTCCATTTTTTAAGTGCAAATACTAGAGTGAAATACCTTTAATTTGACGTATAAAGTATAAATAAATGTTAAAAATTGGCGAAGTTATACGCGTGCAAAGTCGGGACATTTATGCTGGACCACCCTGTATAATTAAAAAAATATATATATATAAATTACGCTTTTAAAACTGCAGATACTTAAAACTTAAAATTAACGACTGAATAAATTCATGATAATTGTATATAATAAAAAATTATGTAAATACGATATCTTAGGTTGCAACCGCAATTTCATAATTTCATTTTTTAAGAATTGTTTTGCGCTTCAACTGTGCGACACAGGTCGCGTACGTAAGATAGAGTGCCACTAAGAGCGAAGCGCTCCATCTTTCCCGCGCAATTCGGTATGAGATTTGTTGGGCTGCCAGCGCAACACATGACGCATGTATGTACAGACAACGGAACTTCTTTTAATTCGTCCAATTCGTCTTATCGTCCTAGAACAAGGATCGAACAACAACGGTCTTGTTAACAAAGGCATGCACAAGTACAACTAGCGCGTCGTGAGAGATAGTTATTGTTACTATCAGCTTGATAGTAACAGCCTCGATCGATTGAGAGAGAGACTAGGCTCACGGCCAAAGGGTGACACTCAGGTCACGGACCGCGAGGTAGAAGGTAAGAGAGCAAGTTAATCTGGCCTTGGTTGAGAAGAAATTGATCAATGGTGAACTGGGGGAACTGAGAGCACCCCTTCCTTGAGCACATGGAGTTACTAGGGCAATTACACGACACCTATAGCAACAAAGATCAAGTAGTCTGAGTTTGAGAAAGTCATGCCTGGCGTCGCTTTACCAGGAAGGCTTGGATGCTATCGAGTACGTTGACGGACGTAGAACTTTCAGCAGGCAATTTGAAACGCGATTGAACCTGGATATATAGTGGGATACTGGCCAAGTTAGCTACAACGGTAAGCGAGAGCAATAGATGTATTTTGGATAACTTGGGCCATCGCCCCATATAACTGCTTGAATATTGAACACTGAACCAGGTAACTGACTTACCTCAAGTCTCGTGTTGGTCATCATCATCATTCCATAGACACAACCAATGCATACCAGTCGCTGACATCGTCCAGCCATAGTCGTATACGATACTAATATTAGTAATGCCTCTGTACTGGTAATATTGGCTGGAACTAATAACTGTATCCGCAACCAGGCAATTGAGACGCTATATAGGAAGGCTCTCGCATAATTGGCCCATAGAGGAGCATTGCTCTAAGAATGAAGGCCTGTAGGAAAACTAAGCGGCCGACTCATAACAACGAGAATAACAACGACCATAATCATCATTGTCGTAGTCGTCGTCATCATCGTAGTTGTAGTCTACAGTATATATTTCGCAGCATCTAGAACATTGAACCATATCTTACCTTAGCTGCTAGAACATGAATCCTGTAACTGATACTAAACTTGAGGAACCATATAACTGACTTACCACAAGTTTCGAACCTACGGCAGCGGGTGGTAACAGGCAACGACCCATACAAAATAACCATAACATCGAACATCAACCAAATACATGCCCATGTATACCATATTCGTAATGTATTGTAGTACCACTTATTTACTCATTGGCGCCTCAATGCGAAATACAACTCAAGAGGAACTTGATAATGTTTCCGATTGGGCCGAACGAAACAATCTTAGACTTAATGCAGGAAAATCCAAGGAAATGATTATCTTCCGTCGCAGTTCCAAAGCAAAAATTGCTCCTCCCGAATTGGAAATCGAGAGAGTAACTTCAATGCTCATACTAGGCGTGACCATCAATGATGATCTTGGAGCAACATCACATGTCAATGCTGTTCTTAGTACCTGCTCTGGGTCGCTCTTCGCGCTTAGAGTCCTACGAGCCCATGGTCTCCCCTCTTCTGCCCTCCACGAGGTAGCCCGTGCAACAACCATCTCTCGTCTTCTGTATGCCTCCCCTGCTTGGTGGGGATACACCACTGCAATTGATCGCCTCAAACTTCAACGCTTCCTACAAAAGGTCAAGCGATTGGGATACCTCCCTTATCATTACCCTGATCTTGACCGCTTGATTGATGATGCAGACTTTAGACTCTTAAAGTGTGTCATCTGGAATTTAAATCATGTACTCAGAAGTCTATTTCCACCTATTGTTAAAAGGCCTTATGCTAAGCGTTCGCGACCACACAACTTTGAACTGCCTAGAAAAGATGACTTTAATTTCATCTCTCGTGTTCTTTTTAAGACTGTTCGCAGTGTTAATTCTAAGAACTAGAAATTAATCTATCTTTCGCTTCCAGCCTGAATTCTGTGGACAATCGTTACTTCATCCTATTTACTTCTTTAAAATACTTTTTGTTTTTGTTTCATGTAATAAGTTGCGGTGTGTCAACTTAGTTTTTCTTGAATAAACGAAGTATATATACCATGTATGCCACATATACTAATATTCCGTCTATATGCTTTGTACAGTAGGCCCAAGCCTTCATGATTTCTGTTGAGACCATATTCGCAGTCTAAGAATAGAATCTTGTCACACTGCGGACGAAAAATGAAAAACGTGTCAACTCTCCCGGTCACAGGGCATTATTATATACTCATGATTCATAGTCACGAGTTGCCGGAACAAAGACAACAATTGTTTAACGCCGACGCATCATGTAAGTAGATAGAAAACGAGGCTGCTGGCACATACAACGTAGGTAGATAGAAAACGAGGCGGCTGGCACATTGAACCATATAACTGACTTACCTTGAGTTTCGCACCTACGGCAGTGGATTGTAACTGGCAATGACTCATACAAAATCACGGTGACTTCACAGATACTTTGAGAATTTATGAAAAAATATCTGGTATAGTATAAAGACCGTATATAAAATGAATTACACATTGAATACTGTTCAAGAATTGCGACATATTGCAAGACAGAGAGGTTTGAGTGGTTATTCGAGACGGCGAAAAGCGGAACTCGTGGCATTCATATCGTTGGCCTCTGTAGATTGCGTTAAGACCGGACATGAAAGCAATCTGCTAGACGCTCCGGTTCCTGACATTCAGGTTCCAACGCTTACTCCGGGTAAGTATACGCCTCCGTCTAATACTTTGAAATCTGTTTTTAGTAATGTTTTGAACGAGGCGAAGAAAAAGGTTAGGGCAGAATTTAATTCTTTAGAAGATTGGATAAACAGTCATGTACCTGCTCCAGTCCAGAAAACCATTAACGAAAAACTGGATTCTCTGAAGTTGGCGGTTTCGAATATGTTTAGTAAAATTAATAAAAATAAGTTCGAACTTCGAGAGACCGCGACAGCTATTAAAATATTTACTAAGAGATACACGATCGATGTTACCAGTGGATTCGTCGCCACATCTTTTCTCAATGTTGTAAGGCCGCAGGTAGTCAAGTCTGCTAGCGAAAAGTCGAAGGGGTAAAAGTTCAATTCAATCTTAATTGCGTAATGGAGAAAGTAGATATTAAATCCGGTGCAGTAGTAATGGCTGAACCTAACTTTAAATCAAAGACTGATATCATTTTAGACGTAACCGATGTGAGTGAAATACATAGCAATGCAGTGAATAAAATTAAGGAGAGCATAGCAAGTTTTCAGATGCGAGGCAGTAATTGGAGGTTTAAAGCCGTTGTTGAAGTTGGATATCAATACAGTGGTATATAGGTCATTAAAAGGCAGTTCTTATATTCCGCTTCCCGAGTATTTAGCCAATAAAAAGGCCATTAGTTATCTGAAAAACGACGACGATGAATGTTTTAAAGGGTGCGTTACTAGAGCGTTGAACCCAAGTGATGGCCACCCAGAGAGAATCACTAAAGATTTAATAAAACAATCGAAGCAGCTCGATTGGAGAGGTATCGAATTCCCGGTTGTTGCTGATGCTAATATTATAAATAAGATTGAGCGTAACAATAACATTAGCGTTAACCTATTCGGCTATGAAAAGGACGTATACCCATTATATATATCGAAACAGGAAAGTGATATCTGCGTTGATCTACTGCTTATTTCCGACGGCGAAAAGAAGCATTACTGTTGGATCAAGAACTTTAATAGATTGATGGCGGCACGAACAGAAAAATCTGTAAATTCGAGTCACTATTGTAGAAGATGTTTAATCGATTACAGATCGATAGACTCGCTTAATAAACACAGCTAGTACTGTTCGCAGCAGGACGCTCAACGAATTGAATTGCCTGAATCTGGAACCATGTTAAGTTTTAAACATTATTTTAAATCGATGAGAGTGCCTTTTATCGTCTATGCGGATTTCGAATCTTTCATTAAACCGATCGATACATGCCGGGCTGATCCCAGCACGTCTTACACCAATAAATACCAGAAACATACGCCTAGCTAGTTTTGTTATCACATAAAATCCTTCGACGACAGCGTGTTTTCGCAAGATCCTGTAAAGTTTACAGCTGAAAACGAAGACGACGATGTCGCCCAGATATTCGTAAATTCTCTTGTAGAAAATATAAAACAAATATATAACCAGTTTAAATTCCCAAAGAATATGATATTCGGCAAAACTGAGAAGAAATGTTTTGATGAAGCTACTAACTGTCATATGTGTGGGGGAAAGTTGGGTAAAGTTCGAGTTAGAGATCACTGCCACATAGGCGGTAAATTCAGAGGCGCCGCTCATTACAGCTGTAATATAAACTATAAAGTCCCCAAATTTTTCCCAGTAGTATTCCATAATCTATCTGAAAACGACGACGACAGCCATCTATCTATTCGTGAAGAAATTGTGAGGCGAACACAGGGAGAAAATTAACTGTATTCCAAATAACGAAGAAAATTATATATCGTTTAGCCGAGAGATCGTAGTCGGTAACTTTGTAAATAAAGAAGGAAAAGAGATTACCGTCAAGCGTGAATTACGCTTTATAGACAGTTTTAGATTCATGCCCTCGAGCCTCGACGCGTTATCGAAGAACCTTCGTAAAGATCAGTGTAAGAATTTAAGTAAATTTTATGATGGCAAACGGTTGGATCTTTTGCTTAGAAAAGGTGTTTTTATCCCTACGATTATGTCAATTGCATCGAGAGACTGAATGAAACGCGACTTCCACCGAAGCAAGTATTCTATTCTAAACTATATGACTCTGATATTACCGATGAAGACTACGAACACGCACAAACGGTATGGAAAGAAGTTGACTTTATAACGTTAAGAGAATATCACGACCTGTACAATTTTCGGATGTATTCGAAAACTTTAGAGACATCTGTATGAAGAACTACAACCTAGATCCCGCATGGTCTTACACTTCACCCAGACTAGCTTGGGTCGAGGCTTTAAAGTTGACCGGTGTAGAGTTGGAGTTGATGAGCGACTACAATATGTTACTGTCGATCAAGCAAGGAATAAGAGGAGCACGATTTCTAATCGATACGCGAAAGCGAACAACATGGGAGAAGCTTTCGATTACAGCCAGCCATCGTCGTTCATCCCTTATTTAGACGCAAATAATTTGTACGGTTGGGCAATGTGCAAGTCGTTACCAACTCATGGGTTTAAATGGATGAGCGATAACGAGCTGAGCGATTGGAAAAGCGTTACCGAACTAGATGGGGTGGGGTGTGTGTTAGAAGTTGATTTTGAATATCCTAAGGAATTACACGACCTGCAAAACGATTATCCTCTGGCTCCTGAGAGTATAAAACCGGCAGGATCGATCGTAACGAAACTAATTCCAAACTTAAACGATACAAAGAAGTACGTTGTTCGTTACGGTAATTTAAAGTTGTACGAAAGTCTCGGTTTGAAAATCGTTAAAATTCACCGAGGGATAATATTCGAAGAAAGCGCTTGGCTGAAAAGTATATAGACTTGAATACAGAATTGAGAACGAGAGCTACCAACGATTTCGAGAAGGACTTTTTCAAGCTGATGAATAATAGCGTCTTCGGCAAGACCATGGAATGTATCGAGAATCGAGTTGACATAGGATTGGTGTGCAACGAGAAGGAATCTATTAAGCTCGCGGCGAAACTATTTTCGATTAAAACCTAATCGCCGTTCACATGAAAAAGACCAAGTAGTTCTATAACAAACCGATATATCTAGGAATGTGTATATTAGACTCGAGTAAGACTTTATGTACGATTTCCACTATAATTACCTCAAGACCAAGTACGGCGATAGGGCCACCGTTAGCGTACGAAATAAAGACCGACGACTTTAACGCCGATATCGCTGACGACGTTCGAAGCCGGTTCGATACGAACAAGTACCCGAAAGATCATCCATCCGGTATCGAAACCGGAGTGAATTAGAAAGCTATAGGCATGTTCAAAGACGAAGCGGGCGGAAAACAGATCGAAGAGTTTGCCGGCTTGAGGTCGAAGTTGTACTCTTACAAGATGGCAGGTAAAGATTATAAGAATTATAAGGCGTGAACAAGAACGTCGTTAACCCATTCGATACCTAGGACGCCGGATATATCCGGCGGAGGAAATAAATCGTATTCCTCAGTGCCGGATATATCCGGCGGTACTACGCTGTCTGTTTAAGCTGTTTAATTGTGAGTGGCATGCCTCGGAATGCCCCTATAGAAGCAGGGCCAGACCTAGCCCATATGGCAAAGCTTACATTTGGCGCCCCAGGCAAAGCATACATTTGGCGCCCCAGGCAAAGCTTACATTTGGCGCCCCAGGCAAAGCATGATTTGGCGCCTCAGGCAAAGCATGCATTTGGCGCCCCTGGCAGAGCATACATTTGGCGCCCCAGGCAAGGCATGATTTGGCGCCCCTGGCAAAGCATGCATTTGGCGCCCTTGGCAAAGCATACATTTGGCGCCCCAGCCAAAGCATGATTTGGCGCCCCAGGCAAAGCATGCATTTTGCGCCCCTGGCAAAGCTTACATTTTGCGACCCTGGCAAAGCATACATTTGGCGCCCCAGGCAAAGCATGCATTTTGCGTCCCTGGCAAAGCTTACATTTGACGACCCTGACAAAGCTTACATTTAGCCATCTGCATTGTGGACACGTAATGCAAACTTGAACTATTGCCATAACATCGTATGGTTCTATTATTTTGAGTTGAATAATTGTCTTTGAAGAGGCGCTATATAAATGAAAAATACGACTAACTTTTGTTTTTACATAACCTTTATGATCATCAGTAAAAATGCAGCATACGAACAGCTCATTATAATCACTACCGTCAAAAAAGATAAAAGTCGAATTTTCAAATATTTCTCCGGTCACAGGAATTTTTTACCTCCGGTAGCGAAAGGGTTAAGACAACGATAACCCACGAGGATTATAAAGACTGCCTGTTTACGAGAAGAGATCAGTTAAGAAAAATGAACGTTTTTCGATCGTATCATCACGACATTTACACCGAAGAAGTAAACAAGATTGTCGTCGGATGATGATAAACGAATAATCATTGATAGCTACGGTGTCCCTCCACCCGTCGAGCTCGTAAATACTCTAGCATACGGGCATCACTCGCTTCGTTAATAGGACATATTTGCGGGAATATAAGAAGATGAGTTTCAAAACAGTGAATGAAATAGACGTATATGGCGTTACATTGCCGAATATCCCTCTATCGAACTTGCAACTACTCGATACCGCAAAAAAGTTGGGATTCGTGAATGCAGAGGTGTGTTTCTTCGAGACAAGTTGCCAAAAAGACGCAAAATCAAACGAGTGTGGTATTCTAAACCTAGATGACTCGAACTGTAGAGGAACTCATTGGACAGCTTGGAACAAGAATCGTCAACAGAAATATTACATTGGTCTCCCTCCACCCGTCGAGCTCGTAAATTATTTAGAGTCCCGTGTACTACAATAGTGAACGAATACAACCCGACAACGAAGTCTTTTACGGACATTTATGCTTGTACCTGCTTAAGGCCATGACTGACGGCTTTAAATTTCAAAATGTCATAGATAGTTTGTATTGATTAAAAAAAATATATATTATTGTTTAATAAAATGCCAGTGAAAATATTTGGACAAATGGGCACCGGATCAAAGCGCCGAGTAATAGCAGGGGGCGTCACATTAAATCAAGTAAATAATAGGGGTAAGTGGTGCAAAAGTGGCAGGGTAGGGTAAGAGTGGCATCCCGACTTTCGAAGTATATACTTATTTTCTGAAACCTTTACCTAGTGCGAACGTAGACTATCATTAAGTGTTACGTTTTCATAAGCCGAGAGTTTCCAAGAGTTGAATGGTAAAAATTTTATATCATTTTTTCGATTTTTCGCGTTATTTGCAACTCTCGTGAGTATCAAAAATATGTTGCTCACTTTCAGTATTAAGATCGCACTTGTTAAAGTTTTATTTTATGCTATGCAGGAATGTGTGTCCTTTTAAATGCTAAATTTTTTTAAAAATTAGGCAGCGCAATAATGTTGATAGATACTCGTAATTATGAGCCCCCAAATCGGGGCAAAAGTAGCATTGTATGCCACTCTTGCCCCCGTTTTACGTGCCACTATTGCCCCATCACTGACACTTTTGCCCCAGCGGTATGGCAGTTTTGCCCCAGGGGTATGCCAATTCTGCCCCACCGGTATGCCACTTTTGCCCACAGGTATCCTACCAATATATTAGTTTATTAATTGGTTGGGATTTTGGCGTTGTACATAATGTAGCCTACTACGTGATTCAACGTTATATAAGCGTAAAACTCAGCGAGAAAGTCACACTGACGAAGTATTGTGCCATGCCAGGAAAATGGTGTCTAGTGGAGATTTTTCTAAATGCCAGGTAATGATAAAGCATGGAATTTCAAGCTATGGACCTACGCCTTTGGAATCCTGGCTTTGTGCATGCCTATAGGCCAATTGACGTATCGATGAAGCGTCGGGACATGTCTGTGACTTGGAGATCTGCTAGACCAGTGCAGGATGAAGTGAAGAAGGCAACCAACGTTAGGTTGGAATCGGCCAATAACACAGAACGATCAGACAAACAAAAAGTGAAGAAACTTCAACAGGATATTCATTCATTAAATGCATTTGTATAGCGCCTCTTCAAGGAGACTACTCAGAGGCGCTCCCAGCCTCAGCGGGGCCAAGCAAACTGTCTTAAGATGAGAGAGGAAAGCCTGAGAATGACTTTTAGAAAGGGAGCAGAGTGTCAGAGGAAGTCCATCCCAGGTTGATGCATATAGTGAAAGTAGGCCACGAGCAAATGGGGACCGAGAACAGACTTTTCAATTGAGCGATAGAGCGGAAGTGGCGAGCATTAAGAGTAGGGTTACAGAGCTCTCAAAGGTAGGAAGGAGCAAGGCCTAGCAGGCAGTGCCAGACTAGGTTAGAGATCCTATTCTCTATTTGCTGCTTGACAGGAAACTATAGTTGAGAACGTCAAGCATATAGCTGGAGATAATGGCTGAATTTGGGTATGGGGCCAATTATGGCGAGCTGAAGAGAGCAGGACGCGATCAAGCCAACTCAGACAGGCACTCTTCCGTGCTCAACCAGCCTTAGGCAAGCATAGAGAAAGCAACAGTAGTGAAGTCTGGTGGTAACGAAAAGGAATGGACACGGGTAGCAGCAATAGTAGGAGTAAGCGAGCGAGCAACAGTGCGTAGTTGACGCAGTTGATAATAACAGACACGGCTGAGTGAGTGAATGTGTTGAGCGAAAGTGAACTCTTTGTCCAGAGCGACACCAAAGTCACGTACTTTGGCTGAGAAGACATAATCAGGAAAGACAGCACCAATAACCCATAATTTATTATACAGTAGCAACTTTAAAACAGGACACGAAAGTGAAAAGGTTCCAAAAGCTTATGATGAAAAGAAAACTTTGAGCATCACCAGAATTCAAAGAATCAATGCAAAGCTCAAATCGCCCCGGAAAACCAGAGCTCCGTGCTCAACCAGCCGTTACCAGCGTGCTGTCTTGTGGAACCTGCGAGCACTAACAACTGAGAAGTCAAAACACAAGATAGTGCAATCAATATTAAGGTAGCACTTGCCTTTGAAAAAGTCATATAAGAGCATCAACTGTCCATATTTTCTTTGACGAAATTGAGATGTGATGCGAGAGAAAGAGAGAAACTGTTTCTGTCTGGTCCTTCCAGGAAATGTAAACATGATAGGCTACCAATGGGGCTTAGCCCATCTTCACCCATGAGGACATCCAGAACAGTGCTGCTACTGACTCCCAGCCTATGCTCAATGATTGCTCATCTGCGAAGAAATTCAGTAAGAGATACCGCTGATATTCAGCAAATCCTCACCTGTGAGAAATTCAGGCAAGTAAAGCAGTGTTTAGGAATAAAGTGGCTTCATGTAAAGGCTTGACGCTAAGTTATCTTGCTCAGAAAAGCCATCGCCATGTTCTTCTGCCTACTGCTGCTGGCAAGCGTAAAAGAAGGAGCGAATATTTAGCAATGCTGCATGAAGTCAAGTGTGTGCAAAGCAAGTCTATAGAGGAAAACGTGCATAAGATGGAGCAAAGAAGGGGCTACCTTCTGCGATGGCAGATACCTGAAAATAGAATGACTATGGAAGCCGGGAAATAAAAAATGCATTTAAAACACAGAAAATTAAAAGTCACAATAGACTTATTTCTTGTGTGCCTTTGTCTTTGTTGTTCACTGACTAAGACTTTGTCTAAATGTCAGAAAATAGTTAACATTGTTGTGATTTTAGTGATTCAAGCTTAATAGACATACAAAGTGCCAATTCTGTAGATTGCTAGCCAAACCAGTACTTGAGGGATTTCATGGAAGGTATCTTCTCATCACACTATGCATTGCTGTGTGCAATAGTCTGATTTAATATGTAAAACATAAATTCCAGCTTATTGTTGTAAAGCAAAATTGTTGAAAACGTAGCCTATGTTACTGTCTCTGGGGGTACTTTTCTTAGACGAGATGGAGCGAACGCGGCGACTGAAAATATCAATTTGAATTCTAAAAAGCTGATTAACGTAGCAGATCCTACCGATCTTCAAGATGCCGCTACTAAGATGGTGCTAATAAACTTTCAAAGAGTGGCGATACCGTGACTGGAGATTTTTTTAATTTCGTCTTCTTCCGATCCGACTGTAGACAGGAACCTGGGATGCGCTGATATTCGAAAAGGACAACATTTTAATTTACTTCTCGGTAATAACGAAAATAGGATTACTTTCGCCGATTACAACAAATATCCTATATTATTCCAAACGACTAATATATTGAGGTTTATAATAAACTAGATGTATAGCCCGGCGTTGCCCGGGAAATTTATGGTTTTAAACACTACTCCACTGTGGTACCCAACGTTGACCGCTAAATTTAGGGTTTTCGCCAACCCTCTAGCCCACCCTCTAGCCCACCCCGCTTCCTCAAAAAGCCAAACGTAACCCGCCCCTGCGGGACGCTACGGAAATTATTACTGGGCTTGTATGACGTCATTCGGGCTGTAGACTCTTTTACTAAAGCTCGATACTGCTTACCAAAGCGTTAGCGATTAAATCTGTCTTAAAACGCTAATAACTCGAGTTCTAAAGTGAAATTTAGGGTTTTAAACACTACTCCACTCTGGTGTCCATCGTTGACTGCTAAATTTCGGGTTTTCGCCAACCCTCCACCCCACCTCGCTTCCCCAAAAAGCCAAACTTGACCCACCCCTACGGGGCGCTACGAAAATTATTACTGTGCGGGTATGACGTCATGCGGTGTAGACTCTTGACTTACGGGCTAGTGTGGTCAATTACTGATGAAATCTGTCTTAAAATGCTAATAACTTTTGTTTTGAACTGAATTAAAACCTGAAAATAGTTGCGATGACCTTATAATTCGGGTAAGAATCGATTTCAAGAATTTTTTTAAACCGACGCTGTTTCATTTCCGAGCCTATATATTCTGTAGGGAGAGTCAATTCTGTCAAAAGCGTACAAACAAACAAACATATGGAATTTCTGCCTTATAATATAGATGATGTAGACGTTTTCGTTATCGTTGAAACCACCGAAGATCCTAATGGAAGAATAAATGTGTTTAAAGATATCTATATGCACGGGGCTCGAATCATCGGTCTAGCCGGACCCACCGACGATGGTAGCGCTGTTACGAAAAAGTACGTAGATACAACTGTATTTGGTCCAGCGTTTAGTGCCTACGCTCCCAATCTTCAGGCTATAAATGCTAAAGTTTTCACACAAGTATCATTTGAAAGAATAAGATTCGACACCGATAGTTGCTTCATCAATTTGAATCGTTTCATTCCGAGGAAAGCCGGATATTATACCGTTTCGGTGTATGTGGAATTTTATGACACAAGTAGTGGAAATTACGGTAACGTTCACCTGTACAAAAATGGGTCATCGTACATGCAGATTGCTGGTGGCGGAGGTACGGATGGATCGTATAATAATGCAACAGGTAGTAGCATAGTGCACTTAACTAATACAGATTACCTCGAGATATTTGCTTTTTCATTCAATGCTGCAACATATTAGGTAGAGACTTTTCGGTCTCATACTTACGACCCGGTGTTTGATTTTCTAAAATTCGAAACCACATTTAGTTTCGAATTGATACATTTTAGCTTTAGCTACTTTTGTCGGTAGAGTCTAGCAAATCTGTTACATCGTCATCGCGGTTTCTCTCATTAACTTTAATTTCGTATCTGGTTCTCCATACTCGGCCATCGAACGCTAAGATTGTTCGTGCGCTTTGCCCATGTGCTTTACCCGCTTTGTAAATCGATGTATACGAGCTTACTTCACCCGTTTCAAGGTCTAATATATCTACTCGTCTCGGTTGCTTTTTGATATATTTCAATCTATCACATTTTTCATCCGTACACGGCACCTTCGGTTCTCGCCGTTGTTTCTCTTTTGCAGCGATATCGCTCGAAAGTATCCCCTTCTCGAACAATAGATCAATGAGTTCAGGCTTATTGAGATGAGACTTAATACCGTGCTTTTTCAACATCGTTTTCAATTCTATCAATTTCATTTTATATAACAAGATAGTATTTCTTTATACCATTAAGCGTTGTTGCGCCCATAAACGACGCTCATTTTCTGGCCATCCGATTGAAATTCGAGTAACTTGTCATAAATCACCATTGCGTACGCTTCCGTTTCAGCCGGTACCGCCGTATTAAACGTAGCTTTTGTCTGAATATCGACCACCGATGAATTTAGACGCTCAGATTGCTTGCTCACGTCAAACACCATAATCGGAAACAGATCTTTAAAGTCTGCTGGTGTGATATTGCTTTGCGTTATCAGTTGGTCCATTCCATAGAATTTTTCGCTAAACGTGGCCGCTTCTCGGTACGCTCGCGAGAATTGTTGATTCGGAAATAGGTTATAGTCGACAGCTGGGTATCGTTCCTGATTCATCATCACGAACATGTTCTTTAGATTGCAATGATTGAAAACGGAAGGATTCGAAGTTTGGTCGCCGTTGCGATCCGTTTGAAATCCTATGACGATGTACCTAGGTTTCTCGGGTGATGTCTTGACGCTAAGTCTCCAGCTAAAACTAGTCGACTGTGTTATAGTATCGCATTGACGAGCAACTGGCAACGATGCTTTTGATTCGATCGTTTTATACAACTGCATTCTTTCCATATCGGATGGCAAAACGTGAGGCATCTACCCTGACTTTTCCGGCACCCGCGGCGGCGAGCCTAACAATTGCGTCGTCGTCGGCTTTACGAACTAGAGTTAGCGTTTGTTTCAAACCATAAATAACCTTGTCGTAATCATCGCAAAATCCAAAAATATGTTTCAATGGAACGATAAAGCTAAACATGTCTTTATCCCTTGGTTTATGACTGTCTAACGGCGAAACCTTGGTTATCCGCCGTCGCGGCACTGTCCTTATACCACATCTGATTGAAACCTTGAGCCAGTTGAAAATCATTTGGGTATTTGAGCAATCCGAGCATCGTCGTTGCTTGACCCGGGTGAAACAACGATTCAATTTCTTGGTTCGATAGGGAATATGAAATTTGGTTGAAAAGATGCATGAGCGGGCCGATCGTAAGGGCCGCGGCATCGGCATTAGCGTACGCGCTATTGTCCGCCTTCATCAATCTACCCTCGAATAATAGGTAAGATTCTGCCGGATGACTATATAGATCTTGAAGTTCGATGTTTATTCGAATCTCCCCGGCGGTGTTTAGATTCGTTCTCGAAGTCGGTTCATACTCGTGGCTTTCGTAGCGTTCGATGCCGTCATCGATCAATGGTTGTTCGGTAAATCTTAGAATATCAGATTGCATTTTATTATACATTATTTTTTTTTATTACACGACCTGCATTCCAGCGCCGTTTAGCGAGCGCACTAAATCTCGGATCGATTTGGCATTCAGGCCATTCCCCATCATCAGATTATTTATATTCGTGCTCGCCGCATTCGCCCCGACGCTACTTAGTCGGGTTAAAATTTCTCTAGTTTCTTGCGTAATAGCCCCCGGTTGAGATTCCGTATTCTTTGGAGCAGTAAACAGTTTAGCCACTGCTTTGTCTACTATTCGTTTACCGGCATCGATCGCGGTTGATTTCCCGGCATCGATCGCCTTTTCCCCAATTTCTTTCGCAACATCTTTACCTGCGCTAAGAGCGCTCGCGCTATCTGTTTGGCAGCGTTCGATGTAACTAGTCCTTTGAAAAATCCTGAAATAGTATCGAATATTCCAGATCCTCCGATAACGTATTGTTTCCTATATCTCTTTCTATTAACGATCTGCATTTTATAATATCGAAATTATATTTTTATAATCATCTTTACTCACCACTCCTTGTCTTAGTAACGCGTCGCATATCGCTACGAGCTCGTTTCTTATTCTGGTAATACCCGCCTTCAAACTATCAAATCTTAGCTGTAGCTATTTCGCCAATGCATTAGGATCTTCGGATATGACTATTACCCCAACTCCTTCACCTACTGTACTGGGAGCCTTCTTTTCTTATATCGGTTTGATAATTTCTTTATATTTGACGCTCGAAGATGATTTAGGTTTGTTCGGATTATTTCGCTGTCTTATAGCATTCGTCGCGTCTAGAATCTGGGCGTAATCTATATCATTATTATCGTATATCGATGCGTTCGGCTGTTTCATTGTCAACAACTCCCAAAGCCCCGGTGTTCCTCTATAAGTCTTAATTCCGACCGTCACGTCGTCTCCTTGAATCGAAATCGGAGTGTTCCCGATGTAGAATTGCCCATTTTTGGATTTTATTCCGAACGTTGTGTCCACGGTTCTTTTGTCAGAGGCGTATTGATACATGGTACATCCTCTAGTTCCAAGGTTCTGATATCCTCAGTTGGGTCGTTGCTATATGCTTCTATCGAAGGATACTGAGGAAATTGAACTCCCTTTATCGAAGCGGGAAGCGTTTGTAGCGCGTTTGACGTAGCTACCGAGTTTTCTTTTATAGAGGATAGTAAGGCATTTTGCTCTTTAGAAATTGCGGATTAAGAATCGACGATAGGCTTGTACAACCTGGTTAATTCTCGTTGTAGTCCCGAATCTCCCAATCTCTCTGATAAAAAGTTTTGTTGGATTTCAGAAACTCTTCAACGATAAAATCTCTTTTCGTGCGGTCACTGATCTTTAGAAACAACATTTTAAATTAAAAATATAATGTTTTCAGACGTGTTTTCAGACGTGTTTTCAGACGTGTTTTCAGACGTGTTTTTTGGACATAAAGCCTGGGTTCACGATTTATTTCATGTTCGCGTTAGTCGTCTTTCTAATAGATTCGTTATTTTTCTCAAACATGGCTTGAAAGGACTGCCTGACTTCTTCTTTTCCTCTATCGATGAGCGATTGTTTATACTTTTTACTTAACGTTGCTATTTTATCGCGTTCTTGTTCGATTTCCTTTTTCATTTCGCTAATCTTTTGAAGACGATACGTTTGAGCACCGACGATATGTATTTCACCTTCTGGTGCGGACGGCGTTAGCTTTAGATTTGGATAGAGTGAACGTTCTATTTTAATGCCTTCGTATTCCATTCGTTTTTATTTTACACAATATATTTTTTTACTGTAGATAATTTACATAACATAACGAATCTCCTTCGTTTATAGTTACTACTGAATCAGAGTTGTTTTGAATAGAAAATAATGATATTGTCAACCACGTCTTCTGAAACCACTCCGTCTTGTAGACTGCATCTCCGTTCTTTAATACCCTGCCTAAGGGAAACGAGACAAACTCCTCCAGTCTTTTCTACACCGAGACCAGGCGCTAGCGTACTCGCCGCCTTTGGTTGTATCGTTATAACATTTTGTGCGAAAATCTCCCTCCTTGTTGTCTTATTGGAACGTGAGTAGCGCCGCTCTTCAGCTTCCAACTGCCGTTCTAGCCGCTATCTGTTTAGTTGGTTTAGTTATAAACTTGTGTAATGGCATTCCGTTTCTCGACATTTTATATAGACAAGTTTATAATATCATCCCGAGAATCGGAATGTCTCGAAACGGGGAATTAGGGACCAGCAAAAGTCCCCGACCCTGTTTTCATATACAGCCCGGATGCCGTTATCGAGCCTCCTTTTTGCCACGGAGACAGAGTGCGCGGACATTTCCCCCCTGGACATTAACCCCATCGGACAACAACCCCCCCGGACAACAACAACCCCGGACAACAACCCCTCCGGACAATTCCCCCTAGGGTAGGACAATTCCCTCCCTAGTAGAACATATTGCGTATAAGTGGTTGTACTATAAAACGTCGGTGCTAGGTACGCAAGTTAAATTGATGAAAAGAATTCTCGATAAATAGAAGCCGGATTGATACAAAATAAATTTTACTTAAATGGAAGCTGTATTTATGAAAATGTTCTTGCTTAAATTGGAGCGGGATTGATTAAAATATTCTGCTTAAATTGGAGCTGGATTGATGAAAATATTCTTGCTTAAATTGGAGCTAGATTGATGAAAATATTTTTGCCTAAATTGGAGCTGGATTGATGGAAATATTCTTGCTTAAATTGGAGGTGGATGGATAAAAATAATTGTTATTCCAATAGATGAAACGATGAAACGTTGGATGAAACGAATTTTTGCCTAAATGGAATCTGGATTGATGACAATGACTCATGCTGTCCTAAATTACTCCAACAGGTATTAGCTTAATATCGGAGTGAGTGAACGACACTAACAGGTTTTAAGTTCACGCCGAATGACAGTGACAGGTGTTTACCCGTATGACACTAACTAGTTGACACAGCACCGCGAACTGAATAATTAGCCTAAGTTTGAGCAAATTATACCTACAGAATTAGGCTATTTGCGCAACAAGGGGGGGATTGTCCGGGGGTTAATGTCCTAGGCTAAATCAGGGGGGAATTGTCCGGGGGTTATTGTTCGGGGGGTTATTGTCCGGGGAGGTTTTGTCTAGGGGGGAAATGTCCTACACTCCGGAGACAGGTACAAACCAGATCCAGCTGGTCTTATCTTACACGCCATTTCGCCTTTCTTAATGTACATTAAACCCGATCCGCTGATTTTATCGACCATCTTTGTGGTTGCCGCAGAACCTAGCCCGCTTAAAGCTCCCATCGCTAAACTAGGTAGCGCATTAGACAGAAGGAATTTACCCGCTGTTGCTAGAAACGGAAGTATAGCGCCTATAAATCCTCCTTCGACTTTCTTATTGTACTCCGATTGCGTTTTACTCATTGTGATGGTCACACCAGTTCCGTTTTGATACGCCTTTGCCATTTTAGTGATTTGAGGCTGTGTGAGAGCTAAAACGTGTTCCCCGGTTAAATCATCACGTGATAGTCTGATAAACACACCGGTTCCCGCTTCAACAGATCTCTTAATTTTGTCTTTTTGTCCTTCTGAAATATTAACTTTTACTCTCGTGTAACGACTCATTTTATATATAAATTACAAAAAACTTTCAAACTTCTCTGATGTGAAACCGAATCGCCAAATCTTCTCTAAGATTTACCTCTTTCCCATGTTGGTCTGTGAGCCTCGTTTCCATCGTTGAAATTGTAGATAGCGTAATGGGGAGATATATTAAATTGTGCGGCACTTCAATAATCTTGTACCCTGGGGCTATGTTCGGGAAAAAAGAATATATCACGTTTTCCGACGTTCCGTTAGAGTACGAAGACCCGATAATGTCGTTAGTCACTCTTAAATTGCTTACACTCATTATATTTACTAAGTCCTCCGATTCGTTATATCCTTCCGGATAGATCCATCTTTTAAAACCTAGAACCGTTCTGATCGAATTCTTAGGCGTAAAGTCAACCGCTGTTATATCTACCACAGACCTCAGCGTATTGGTGTTTGGCTCTATTCTGATACAGTAATCTCCATTTACCTTGTCGTAATGTCCATTCATGCGACCCAGTGGCTGATTGGTAGCGCGTCTGCTCACGGAGCGGGCGGTTGCGGTTCGAATCCGGGTAACGACCTTGGGCAAGTTGTTTACGCACACGTGCCTCGGACACCAAGCACTATAATTTTGTATCAGCGTAAGCTGGGAAGTAAACGGCAAGTCCTGGAAAACACTAGCCCCGTGTCCAGGACCTTGGGATTCGTCCATTGCCGGCTCAGGGCCAAGAAAAGGAGATGAGCGCCTTCTCCTACGGGCCCATCATGGACTTTAGTTACTACTTTTTTTACAACGCCCATTCTCCTTCATGATTCTCTGTACGTATTCATTTATATCCGTTATTTCATAACACCCTTCTGGGACTTCTATGTTAAACCATGATGATTCGTCATCCGGCCTATACCTAAAGTTGTTGTTTGTCGTGTCGATATTAGGAAAAGAATAGTACGTTTCGAGATTAACTAGAGCCATTTCATACGTTTTATTTTTGTCCAGTTGAAGTAGTGGGTTAAACTTCGTTCTGATTCGTGTGTTCTTTTCGCTTAGCAAAATGTAAAATGACGTTTGCCGTTCCGTGTTGCGAGCCGTCTTTTTCGTGTTATCAGCCATCTTTTCGAGAAGCGATTCCATTTTTTCATTATACAATTTTTTAAAATATAATGGATCCTAGATTACATAAAATGTGTCAAATCCGCACCGATATTTGCCATTGTACTTTTTGCTACTTAGGTCGATAACTACGAATCCGTGCGGTTGTTCCCACACTGTTTTGCATAGTTTTCTAAATTCATCTTTCGACATGTCTGTATTCACATGATTGTTATAGATATGATTAAGATTTTCCAGGTCTTGTGCAAACAGGCAAATAAAGTTTGCATTCTCTCTGATTGTTTGCCGCGGCAGTTTGAAATAATTCTGTGCGAGGTAAAAGCAATCCACGTTACTGTGTAGGGGAAGTAGGGGCGAGATGGACCCTTGGGGCATGATGGATCCCGTCAATATAAGGTATATATGATGTCGCCACCTATCGAATGAACTTTAATTATTGTAACACTGTTGGAGCTTTGGTGATTTGACCAAAATAAGCGACCGAAACGACATTTTTTCGTTTTTTATGATGAAAAGTTGATTTTCGACCTGTTCGATCCTATTTTCAAGAAACAGTTTTTTGCTAAGTATTCAATTGCACATTGTCACAGGCTTTTGATGCAAGTATATTTCGTTAAACACCCTTTTCTGCCGTATTAACGAATTCGGTATTGGCAGGATACCCAGTAGATCAAATTTTTAATTGGTGAAAAGTTTATACCTTACGCATGGGGGCGAGTTGGATCAGTCACCGACGGGGCAAGACGGATCTTGTGATCCATCTTGCCCCGTTTGTGTGAATTTTTCCTATGGCTCGAATTTTTTCCTCCGATTTCACATGTTAATTAATTATTATGTTATTATTACTATAACAATAATTGTTGGATACAATAATAATGACAATTAACGCGAAAGTCATGATTGCAGTGGTCTACCTTGTTCCACCATGGGGGCAAGATGGACCACTAAAATCGCCTAAAATCGAACAAATCTAGTCCAATGTAACTTCTGTGTTATTCTCACTGTTTTACATTATAGACGATCACATTTATGCATAAAATAGTATTCTGCATGTGATCAGAACATGCTATGATGAAAGACTAATGCGTGGAGCATGATTTATTAGATTGGTCCATCTTGCCCCATAGTGGGGGCAAGACGGACCATTACGACTACATTTTTAAATTTTAAAAATCTTATTATCAAAAAGGGATGCAATTAAATTTGTGTTGCCCTTAGCTATGGTACTGTATGAGCTGCGAGTGGCCAAAAAATTTGTGCCCGTGAAGCACGTTTATGGTGTCTCAAACCCAAAAATCCGTTACGGGGTCCGTCTTGCCCCTACTTCCCCTATTCCTCGAATAATAATAATAATAATAATAATAATAATAAAAAAATAATAAAAAAAATAAAATAAATAATAATAATAATAATAATAATAATCTTTTCTTTAATTGAGCGCCTGCAAACGCACTGCGCTTTACATTTACAAGTTATGCTGTAATCTTAATTAAACTTAACTACTAACTGAACAAGTTATGCAATTACAACGGCGCATTTGTTTTGTTTTTCCAATTGTAAATCGTCGAAAATCAACAGATTCTTCATTTCGCTACTCATGTTTCTCAGGTCCGGACGTTTTCGGCGTTTCCAGAGAACTTGGCATTTATATCGGATTTGGCTTCTAAGTTTTTAGCCATTTCTTCCATAGCGAGGGGTGGCGACGCATTTAGTTTCGCTATTTCGTCTCGATGCTCGAATAATCTAACGATCGCTTCTTTTGGTAATTTTTCTTCGAATGCTTTTTTAATAATGCGATATTCCGGTTGAAACAGAGATGTACCGAATACTTTGAGGCTATTATAATCCAGCCAGCCCGGCCTAAATAATACATTAAGAAGAAGCGTTGTTTTGCCACATCCCGACTACCCGACTATCAATCCTCTTATACTCTTGGGTAATAAGTGAGTATTAAATCTTTTAGGTAGCGCTGCGCCCCAACTCAGATCTTTAATCTCCATTTTAAATATATATATATATATATATATTAAAAAGCAAAATGTATTGCGTAAAGTGCAAAAAAGAGACCGAAACAAAAGATGTACAGAACGCTGTTGATAATAACGGGAGATCGATGCTTAGAGGCGTTTGCCTCGTATGCGGTAAAACAAAAACTCGTTTCGTGAAAGCGTCTGCTGTCGCACAAGGTGGAGATGTAGTCGGTTCATTGAATGCCGTCACTAGTAACATAAAGCTGCCTTGGGCTAAGTATCCCGATGAGATGCACCTTCCAGGTCATCGGTCCAGGTACTAGACTAGATTTAAGACTTAATACAGATGGAACTCCTAAAGAGTTGAGCAAACCCGTAGATAGGGTCGATAAGGCCGCGTATTATCACGACTTGGCTTACGATCAACACACCGACGTAGCTGCTAGGAATTTAGCCGACAGACAGATGGTAAACGAATTAAATAATATTCCTTATCCCACCGTTCGTGAACGAATTGAGAGGGCAATCGTTAAACCCATCTTGTCAGCTAAAGCGAGTCATGGTTTGGGTTTACCTTAAAAAAACGGCAAAGTTTTGGTGAGGAAGAAAAAACGTGAGCAAGCCTAAGACGCGAAAGTGGACGGATGAACTGGAGGATGAATTGCACAGACCGGTGGTTAAACATTTTCGAAAAAGAAGGGTTTATGCTAAAAGTATCGATGAAATTTGGGCCGCTGATCTAGTAGATATGCAGTCGTTTGCCGAATACAACGACGGCTTTAAACATTTGTTAATCGTAATAGACGTATTTTCTAAATACGGTTGGATCGTGGCGTTAAAAGATAAAAGCGGAAAATCCGTGACCGCTGCTTTAACGAAAATATTCGCGAGTAGTGGGCGAAAACCCGCGAAACTATGGGTAGACAAAGGAAAAGAATTTTACAATAAAGGCGTTCAAAAACTGATCGATATGTATTCCACCGAGAACGAAGAAAAATCAAGCGTCGTCGAAAGATGGAATAGAACTATGAATGAGAAGATGTTCAAGTATTTTTCAGTTAATTCCACTAGAAGATATATCGGCGTTTTAGATGGAATGGTGTGTAATTACAACAATACCAGACGCGGTTCGATTAAAATGACTCCAACTAAAGCAAGTATGAAAGTAAACGAAAGAACCGCATGGCTAAATTTATACGGCGGCATATACCCCGAACCCGTTAGGCTTAAATTTTCAGTCGGTGATAAAGTTAGAATTACAAAGAAAAAGACTACATATGAAAAAGGATACACCCCTACGTGGACTGAAGAGGTGTTTACCGTGTCTGGAGTTCAATACACCGATCCCCCAAAGTACAAGATAACCGATTACAACGGAGAAGAAATACAGGGCACTCTCTACGAATTAGAGTTGCAGAAGAATATCCAAGAAATATATAGGGTTAAAAAAGTGATCAGAAAACGCGGGAAGAAATCACTCGTAAAATGGTTAGGATACCCGGACTCGTTTAATTCTTGGATCGATAACGAAGAATTGTTGACATTGTGAAACGATAATGAAAAAATTTGCTGTGTTTAAAAAAAAAATCGTATAATAAAAAGAGAGACTATGGGTGGTCGATGTCAGAGACTGGTGTGCATTGGTTGTGTCTATGGAATGATGATGACCAACACGAGACTTGAGGTAAGTCAGTTACCTGGTTCAGTGTTCAATATTCAAGCAGTTATATGGGGCGATGACCCAAGTTATCCAAAATACATCTACTGGTGGCCTCACTAAAAGTGATATAACTTTTGTTCTGTTTGAAATATTTTGTTGAAATGTGACCATTTTAGTAAATATGAATTGCTTTAATTAAGACTGTAAAGTTTCATTTAAAAATTCGTATGTTTGGCCAAGATATGGGCTAAAAGCCGTAGGGGATAACTTTTCGGCGCACCCTGTATAGACCTGGCCTATGTTAACCCTCGGGCTGCCAAGGGGGGTGGTATCCCCCTTAGGTTTTTCCCAAATCAAACGTCTTCCGTTTGGAATAAAAGTTTGACGCTTTAGGCAGCTGTAGAGGGTTCATTGGCACACATTTTGAGCTAAACTTTTTGACGATGCCCCATACCGTTCAAACGTTATACCCGATATACCCAGGATATCAGGGGTGGATTCCACCTCCCTTAAATTATCGACTATAACTTTTGCGCCCTTTAATACGAAGAGACACATATTATACCATTCTATAGAGGGAATGTGGGGCTACATTTCCATGCTCATTGAGTTGTATTTTGACAACTGGAAGTGCTCAAAATAAATTAAAATGTATATAAAGGTGTTTTATTTTCATAAAATTTTCATGTTTTTTCCATTATAACTTATCCATAATTTACTTTTTAATATAAATAAATTATGCAATTCTGTAGAGGGCATTTAAGGCTATTTTCTGATACTAAATAGTTTGCCTTTTGATGACCGGAAGTGCTCAAAATAAATTAAAATGTGTGAAAATGTTGGGTTTTTTTTACAACGCAAGCCGATATGTCTGTGTAAACGTTTTTCAGCAGCTAAAACTTTTTTTGGGTCTTGATTGTACATAAAACAGACTTATTGTAGCGACGTATAACTACGCTACGGGTCGCTAATATTATTTTATTTAATTTTTGATCGATTATGGGGTTTCAGGGATCTGATATATTTGTTTTATTTCTGTATTTTTGAGCTGCCTTGTGTGACCTATATTTTAATGTTGATTTGCGCTTGACACGGGTCACAGCGACCGCTGACGTAGGCAGCAGTCGTTGCTGTTTCATTAATTGGTATATTTTCACACGCTCTCAGCGATCGTCGGTCGCTGTCTTCAAAGGCCGCGCCGCTTGCAGTCGATGAGGGTAATTAAACTTTCGCACGCTCTCTGAGGTGGTCTGATGATCAGAGTGAGCGAGGAATACAGCCAGCCAGACAAGCACAGGCAGGGACACGGATTGAGAAGGAAACACCGTTGGCGTGTGGGTCTGTGTACGTGTGTTTTCTCAAGGTTGAACTGGTGCATTTGATGCCTACGTGATCAGCGGCAGATGGCGCTTTTCAGAAGGAGAGATAGAAGGAGAAAGACAGTGAGCTATAGACAGACGCGGAGATACACAGGAGAGGACGCAGCTGGCAGCTAATTCTTGCCGCCTTGAAACAGCTGCGTTGCTGCTGGGTTTGCGCGCGCGGCTCGCTTGCTGGTCATGCGCAGAAAGGGGGACGCTCTCCTTGTCAGGCAGTAATAAAAGAGCAGCGCGACGCTGAGAGGCTCAGTTGCGCACAGGATCTCAGGGCGGTCGGATGTATTGCGGCGGTTGGTAGTTTTAGGCTCGATCAAGTTGGTGAAGCATGGCCAGGATAAGCGCCTGCTTGCACTAGTTGCGCATACACGGATTCTGTCGGCGATTCATTCTCTCTCGACATGGAGTCGATTAAATAAAAGAGTTTGTTTGTTGCGAGAAATACATCAGCGTCGCTGCAAGTTTTGTCTTCGCTCTCGCTTCGGATATATTCCTGGATTACTAATTCAAGGCCTCTCTTCGCCCTGTCACACGGAGTGATTTATCGTGGGCTTCGAATCGTCAGCGTTCTGAAATTGTGTTGCGAAGCGGTTGTTCGTATGGTTGCCTAAGGGCGTCTTTCTCAAACGGCTTGGATAAATAGCCGAAATTGTTGTTCATTGCGAGAAATCAGCATCGGATTTAGCTGATCTTTTCGGGCGTTTCAAACTCGACGCCTTTCTGTGTGTTTCGTCGCATCTCTTGGATATCGTCTTCGTCGCTGTTCTTCGCACACGATCGGCTTTGTCCCTTGTCTTCGGACATAAGGTACGCTTTATTGGGGAATTAATACGATCGGTTATTAAGACATTTTGGGCTGAACTGAAATTGGCTGTGGGACTTGAGAGTCAATCGGGAGTTAAGTTAGGCATACTCCGGTTGATAGGTGTTTGCATTGAATTGTTGCATTTGATTTTCATTGAATGTCTTTACAAAGGATAGGAACTGATAATTGAACTTACTGACTTTTATGTTTGATTGCTTTGAGCATAATTGATGTCAATTGAAGATTCAAGTGATTGTGAATAATAAGAAATATTAATTAAACTTCTGACTTTGATCATTGATGGCATTGAATGCAACTGACGTTGAATGAATACTTGATTGATTGTGAGCTCTAAAGATAGAAGTCATTTCTATAGCGCTATGGAGGAATCTAGGCCAGTCACCCCTGCTCAGCCTTCACGGCCCCCTTCTTCTATGGAGGTATTGCTCGAGGCAATACAGACTAATGCTAAGTCAACTCATGATGCTATGACTTCTATACAGTCGTCGTTGCAACTGAATGCCAGAGACACGCAAGAGGCGATTGCCACGGTGGAGTTTAATGTCCTGGCAGTGCAATCAAATGTTAGCGATGCTATTTCCTCAGTGCAATCAAATGTAAGAGAGGAAATCTCTTCTGTAAAATCTTATGTCAGAGATACGCAGGATGCAATCACCTCAGAGCAATTAAATGTCAGGGAAGCGCTGACGGAAGTTGTATCACGATTGGAAAGGCTAGAGGCATCGCCGGTACCCAAGCCTGCTGTGGATTTGAACCCTGGTTACCTCACCGCTATTACCACTGCGGACGCGCCATACCACTCGACCATCGGCCTGGAGGAAACTTTGGGTGCTAGGCCTAAAGATTTCACGCAACCTGGTATATTGCGAAGAAGTGATAGATTGGCTGGTAGGCCGCCAATTTCATATAGGGAGTACGGTAGTCGAAAAGACTGGCCGCCTTTCCTGGGTTGGGATTCGAACCCAGAAGTCACCTCCTCCTGTCCTCCCTCTATCTCTAGAGCTCGTCCACAGCAGCACGCGGTCCCATCAGGCGAGGATCCGGAAGTGGCGACTCCGGGGATGCCGATAGGGGCGGGCGTTACATTATTACTAGTTTTTATAGTTGAACATTGGACTTTATTATATGTAAACTATTTTGTATATATAAATCATGTTTAAAACACACAGCATCTAATATGTTCCCTAATTCCTATGCATAAGTAGGCCTATACGTTGTGTGGAATCGACGGGTAGGCCTACCTATGGTAAAAAATGTATAATTACGGGGTCCTTTCATATATAAACCTAGATATAGCATTTTGTGCAGATATGAATGCTGAATCCATTGATATATTACAAGTTATGATATCTCAAACCAAACCCAAAATCCAGAGGGGGTGGTAACCACCCCCTTGGTAGTCAGTGTTACAAAAAAGCTTGGTAACCTGAGGGTTAAAGTTATAATAGCTTATCTTTTTAAATTGTAAAAATGCAAAGTCTAATGAATGAAAAAATGACATTGAATGCTTTCGTAGCTTCTAGTTTCCAAAATTCTGATTTCCATCACTCTAAATCTACGATTCTGCGTCGTTTTAGGACTCTGCGTTAATTTTTTGGCCTAAAATTGGATTTTACTCTTGGATTTTCTTTGAATAGTAAGACGCCCGACAGGATTTGTGAATGCACTGATAGGATATAGAAATTATGTACGTTTGTTTATTATACTTTGTATGTAGGCCTACACCAAAATGCGGATAGCAATTGGTATATTAAAGAATATTCTTATCTTATCTTATCTTAATATCGGTAGACCTGTAGCAACTTAGCATGGGTCTCTGCGCACTTTAAGCCTGGAGCCTTACCCATTAACGATGCTAACGACTGAACATGATAGGATAGCTAGGCTAATATTATAAAACTATTCTTAGGTTAAAAAGTAGCATGAAAGTTAGCATCAATTATTATCCACATAGTCCAAGCCACTCTAATAGTTCAAAGCAAAGTATGAAAACATGGAATTATCACAGTTAAACACTGCCGAATCTAAACGCTGCCTTTCAAAACGCTCAATTATTGTCATGGAAAATTGGAAAAGTACAGAAAATGTTAGGCCTAGTTAACAAGTTCGGGGACAATGGGACCTCGGGGTCCGGTACTTTGTCCACCCCTGTTCATTATGGTTGTTCGGTTCTGAACACGCAAACAAGCTGAGAGGGCACATCTGCGCGTCATGCGCAAAACATGCCACGTACGTAGGCCTATATATGTAAGTAGGCCTATTGTGGCCTACAAGGCAAACATCGTGGCCGCTCCAGATTGCGATGAAACGGAATAGACATAGAGTGCAACGAATTCTCACAGCCTACGTCTGGTAAACTGCTAAAGTTACCATTATTCATGAAATACGGATATTATTTTGTAAAAATTCGCGACACACCCAATTTTTCGCGACACACCAACGACACATCATTTTTACGCGACACACCGCCGGTCCATTCGCGACACACCAGTGTGTCGCGACACACCGGTTGAGAACCTCTGGCCTACAGCACTGCATCCGACTATATATGCAGCAAAATAGTAAACAAATTTGAAATAAAACACTGACAAGATAACTATAGTAATTCCACTGTCAAAATATTGTGCACTATTCAGAAAATGGCACAGCAAAATTGCTAAGATTGCTTTTAAACAGCAGTAGCATATCTGAACCATACTATGATACTGTCAATGTGTCCAATCTCCCGAGATGCTTTTGAAATAAAATACTGGTAATGAGATAAAGGTTTTCCAATAATAGTGTGCTTTTGATGCACTGATGTGTTCTCCCAACGTGTAGGCTACCTGTGAACGTTTGAAACGCAATTTTGTTCAAATTCCAAAGCTCTTTTTGCATACACATCATGATACACCTGCCATATGACAAGAGGCATTAATAAAATAATGACACTCGGCAATGGTGAATCCGCCCGCGATCAGCTAATTCGGTTATTCACTGAAACATGCTCGGATAATAATTTGTCGAATAGACCTAAATGAATTAACTACCCGTAACTCTCTAAGGATTGCGGTGTCTGTATTGAGACCATGTCTCTATGCGAGCCGACAAGGTGGTCTGTCACAATATAGACCATCGCAAAACAGCTCATTGTAACAGAGCCTTTGAGTTTTGCTTGCGATCGATAGATTGTCTCTGGCTGCAGTTTTTAGCCGCCGGTGCTCTTCGCACGTTAACCTGGACATTCAAGCTCGTGTATTTTGGACTTTTCTAATTGAATCTTTATCCATTTCAGTAAGTTTGCCGCAGATAAAACAGTAAAACACAGGAAATAATTGTTATAATAAGCGCTATTAGACTATTCGCATACGTATCCAATGGCAACAAGTATTGCCTGTATATATTCAAAATGGCGCAGGTCATTATGCAAATGAGCCGTAACGCGTTTACTTAAGCCGCCTATGGATGTCGAGTATCTGACAACTTTAACAATTGATATTTTTAAAGTTGTAAATACATTATATTCGTCTCCTTTGACCTACATTTTGTTAACCCTCATACTACGAACAAGCGAGAAACCAACTAATTTGGACAAAGGGCGTCTAAAATAGCTTACATCATTATATGAATGGTCTGGGTTTTTCTGGGTTTATTTCGGCAGGAAATTTGGGTTTATATATGAAGCATCAGTGGCAACACTGGTCGGTAGTCTGCACGGAATGAATGGCACCGCACAGCGATGTTGAATGTTAATATACCGGTCATGATGTAAGAAATACGATGGTGGCTTCACTTACGTCTCGAACTTGGCTAATTTAATTATATTCGCCAGATGACAGCAGTGGCGTTCGGAGTGTCGTTTTATCCAAGGCACGTATAGTAAACGCGTAGGCCTAGTCTCATACGTTTTTGAAGCACTTGAAAGTGTTTTTACTAGTTAAATATTCCTACCTCTGATGCGCCTTTACCACAATTGAACTAGCAACTTGTCACTAAACCAGAACCATATCAGTCCCGTACCATATAAACACGAAACAGTGCATCCACAGACTACAACACAGATTGCAGCAGTCAGAGACCCACCTTCACCTCTCTTAATGCAGACGTGATCATAAATGCAGACTCATTAGAAATTTACCAATCCTGAGCAGTAGGTAACATTTAAGCAGAGTGCCATTACAATCTCATTCCAGAACAATACAGTACAACACAGTGCCAATCAGTACAACACAGTACCAATAAATACTGTTTAATGAGTACAGTATTAGTCTACTATCGCAGTATATATGGCTACAATACTGGGAATGTGGATGTAGATTAGGTTTACACATACAGCTACAGTCTGTCTGTCTGTCCGTGTCTGTCTGTGTGTCAAAGACTGTCTGTTCATGTCAGTCTACATGTATTTCTGTGTAAGTCTATATCTGCCTGCCTTTGTCTGTATGTTTCTGTCTGCATGCATCCAATCTGTCTCTGTCTGTTTGTGTCTGTCTATATCTCACCCTGACCATGTCTGTCTATGTCACCTCCCTATGTATGTATGTCTGTATGTCACCGTATGCCTGTCTCTCTGTCTGTGTCTATCTGCCTAGCTCCGTATGCTTATCTGTCTATGCCTGTATGTGTCTGTCTAAACCTGTCTGTCTGTGTATCTGCTTGTTCATGTCTGTCTATGTCTGCCTGCCTATGTTTGTCTGTCTGTCTGTCTGTCTGTCAGGTATGTCTGTCAGTCAGTCTGTCTGTCTGCCTGTCCACGTCTGATTGTCTATGACCCTGTATGCCTATGTAAGTTTTTCTGTTGATATCTGTCTGTGTTTGTCTTTCTATGTCTGTCTGTCTATGTCTGATTGTCTGGGTATGTCTCTCTGCCTATGTCTGCCAGCTTGCCTGCCTATGTCTGTCTGTATGTCACTTTCTGTCTGTATCCGTCTGTGTCTATCTACTTATGCATATGAATGTTTGTCTATGTCTCTAGGGGCTATAGATATCGCACTGGGGGCGATATTGAATGGCCTCGGCTGTGAGCGGCGCTATAGAAATTACTAATTACATTACAATTACGTTATGGGTGTCCATGTATGTTTGTCTATTTGTCTTTCTATGTCTATCTTATATATATATATATATATATATGTTTAAGTCTAATGTTAATGTCTGTCTGCGTCTGTCTTGGCCTGTGTAAGTCTGTTTGCATTTGTTTATATCTGTGTCTATAATCTGTTTGTCTGTGTTTGTCTATCTGTAAGTAGCAATAGTTACACACGCACATGCACGGACACACACACACATACGCTCACACATACATAAACATACATGAACACATACACACATGTAGACACAGACACATACAAACGCAGACACATACACACACATGCACACCCATACACACACGCATTCACGTATGCTCACACACACACACACACACACGTGCACACACATACACGTACACCTACACATACAAACATACGGTCACACATACACACATGCATACACGCATACATATACACGCATGCAGACACTCACATTCAGACACGCACGCACGCAGACGATCGAACGCTTCGGCGTGAAAATCCTGTGCAGTGTCCGTGCTGCAGTCGGGAGCGCCTCTGAGCAGTGAGCTGGAAGTTGCGCTTTATAAATGAAAAGATTTTTTTAAAATGAATAACATTTTTATCTCATAGCCCACATTTAATACGATTTCAAAACATTGTCCGTATAAACCTGAAGCAAACACCGCCGATGCGCACACGGTGAGACTCTAGCGCCACCATCGACAGAAAAAGATTCTAGCCAAACTCAATACACGCGATAGATACGAAGTGCGCTCACCATCGTATTTCTTACAACTTGACAAACATGTGACGAAATATGCCGGTATTATCGCCTTTGTTAGTAAGCTAGACCACATATATTAAATTACTGTAAACTAACGAGCGAATGAGACATTACTAGAGTTTAGCATAGCAATGGCCTATGGAAATGCTCGCACTAAACGACTTGGTAAGTTGCCAGACAAAAAATGTTGGTACGGGAACTCCATTAATTATTTTAATCTTTTACATGCTGTGTTTATGCTGTATTCATAGATAAACATAGGTAAACGGACATTGCCCCCGGGCATTATATCCTCGGACATTATTCACCTGGAAAAAACCCGGACTTTACCGACCCCGGTTTAGAACATTAGGTAATCTATCGTTTTAACGGAATTAATCATTTGCCATTTTGTCCACTATCGTTTTAGCGGAATTAATTATTCGCCATTGCATGGGATAATAGCGATGATGGCATACAAGTTGGATTGACGAAAAGAATTCTTGCTAAATAGAAGTCGGATTGATGAAATAATTTTTCACGCAATAGAAGTGGAGGTAGAGTTCTATAATGACTCGGTAGACGTTCTAGAATGACTCGGTAGACACCAAGAACTAACGTTGCAGCGTTGTTATCTTTAATAAATCCATCTTCTAGTTTGCCGAGAATCCTTTTAATCGATCCAGCTTCTCTTTAGGCAAGAATTTGTTCGATAAATCCCGCTTCTATTTCGTCAACAAATATTTTTCAGCCATTTTTCATTGAAAATTATTGTTCATCAATCCAGCTTCAGAATGACTGCACTAACCCTAAAACTAACCCTAACTGACCCTCACGACGCCTAACCTGAGCCCTAACCGACCCTCACACGAAAAATCCCGCTTCAATTTTGTCCGGAAATATTTTTCATCAAATTTATAAAAAAAGTTACTTGCTACCGAGTCATTATAGAATATACGAAAACATTATTACTGAAATTGGAGCTGGATTGATGAAAAATAATTGTTATTTAAATAGAAATTGAATTGATAAAAAAACTGTTATTGTTGAAATAGAAGCTGGATTGGTTAAATGAAATCTTGACTAAATGGAAATCTGATTGATGATAATGATTTATGCCAAAGTAGAAGCCGGAATGTTGAAAAATAATGATGCTGCTGACTGCCCAAAAATTTCGTATAATTTATTCCGCTATTCCGTTTTCCGAAGACACTCTAATAGTTCAAAGCAAAGTATGAAAACATGGAATTATCACAGATAGACTGCCGAATCTAAACGCTGCCTTTCAAAACGCTCAATTATTGTCATTGAAAATTGGAAAAGTACAGAAAATGTTAGTTAACATGAGAAAAATAATTAATTTCGTTATAACGATAGATTACCGAACATTATCTTCAAGGCACTGATATATTTACCTAAAATGATGCATAAACGGTAGAGGGTTGAGCTGCATATCGGTCGCCGATTGCAGCGAATTAACAAGACTTACTACCACCATTCATATGCAAACTAGAGACTTGCTAGTGTCATTTAGTTATTAATTTGCAACGCAAGGAGTTGCTAGTGTCATTTATTTCCACTATTAAGACCTTTTGATGTTGTTTGCGACTTAAGAGACTTGGAAATGTCGTTAACATCTGAAATTATATTTACGATGAACGACAGCTGTCAGGAACTTTGGACGACTAGTGTAATAAATTAATAATATATTCTTATAGATGTTTTTGGCCGCATAGTCGTTATGCCTGGCACACTAATATATACCAATATATACCTTAACACAATCCTATAGATATCTTGGGCGTATATTTTCATGTATAACATACATATATAAACTTTAACATATTCTTACAATATTAAGCTAATGTCTAATGCAGTGCTGTCCAACCTTTTTGGTACCACGGGCCGCAAAAGCAAGATTTTTGAAGCCGAGGGCCGCAACAGTAAAATCAAAATTTATTGATATATTAACATTGAAACGAGTATTGAAATAATATGGAATGATTGTAACCTATCTATCAATCTATAACCTACAGCTATCTGTTATGAAATTTATATACCGCCGGTTCAAGACAACTATTCAGATATGCTCCCGACGCAGGAATGGCCAAAGAGGAAAGTCTAGAGCAGTTTATCGAAAGAGTTCGACGAGTCCCACAGGAGTAATAGGTCTACTAATGAATAATAGCATGTAGACTACACAAACCATGATTGTCATGCTTCACAATAGTTGAGCACAAAAATTTGCAAGGCAAAGGTGGCGTTTATCCGTGCCTCGCACTCAGTTTTGTCGCACATGGCAGCACAGTTTGGCCAGCTCAGTTCTTCAGTATACGTCAATTTCTTCTGGCTAAGATCCACTTCATGATGATTGGGGCAGATTTCCATCCTACTTCTCTGACTTTCATTTAAAAAAATCGTCGAAGCCAGAGTCTCGGTCTAAAGAGCTAGCACCATAGTTCTCGAACCAGACAGAGCCAAGACATCGACATTAATCATTCCTGGTCCCTGCGTCTCTTATCAATGGGTTCTTTTTAATCCTTAAGAACTAGAATTAGACTATCTCTCGAAATGAATGGTCGCAGTCACTTGCAGACGTGTTGGAACTTTGTACAGATCTCAGGAACTCACTAGAAGTGAACAGTTTGCAGCGGTTTGTGAAGTGAGTTTAGTTGAGTACAGTAGCCTAATGGGAGTTGTTAAAACCAGAAGTCGTGGGTCAATCTCCAGATAGACTACGTACTGGAACCTAACCCTATAGGAAGAAAAGAAGAGAGTAATTTTAGTTTTCAGATTGGCCTTCCTGATAGCGTTCCAAATCGGCAACTGTCACAAAGTCAATAAAAATAATAAAAGCTTAAGTCGACCAGTGACTTTTTACCCTTTGCTTCATTTTACACAATTAAAGTACAAAAATTTAGCGATACCGGGCGGGCCACTTGAAATCACCTCGCAGGCCGCATGCGGCCCGCGGGCCGCACGTTGGACAGCACTGGTCTAATGTATAAATGTTCACTTAACATAAGCCTATTCTTATATATTTTGCATAATTTGTAGGTAATGATAACATAGACTGGGGGGGATAATGTCACACCCCAGGGGGATCATGTCTGGGAGCTTGTGTACTGGGGATAATACCCGGGAGGATAATGTCCAGGGGGGATGATGTCTGTTTACTGACCCAAACGGACACTCACGACGCCAGTAAACTTACGCACTATATCTTTCAGTACCGTTATTTGCAGCGACCTTTTATATAATTATAATTATACTAGCTTGGGTACCCAACATTGTCCGTGAAATATTGGCTTGCCTCGCTCTCCACCAATCCTCCTTCTTTCTCACCCATCACTCCACACCAGCCTATCCCTAACTCCTCTCCCACCCCTCGCCCAACTTTCCACCCCATTCTCCGTCACCCACCGACCCCTGGCCAACCTCTCTGGCATAGATGTAGGAGGCAGGAGTCCATTGGGGCAAATGCCCTACAAATTTCGGGCAAATGTGTTTTTGGGCTAAATAGGCATGGGTGGACGAACCTTTTTTTCAGGCAAACGGAATGGGAGGATTTTTTCGGGCACACAGGGGTAAAACATCAAAACGGTTATATTTTATGAAGATTTGTACTACGAAATGACTAGAAAAAGGCCATCAGTTATTTTTCGGTGGGAAATTGAAATGACCTGGTGGGAAATCGAAATGACTAAAAAAGGTCATCAGAAATTTGGTCGATGAAAAATTGAAAAATTAAAAATGTCGGCGGCTCGCGGTATACATTTCGGGCAAATGTTAAAATCTTTCCCCCCCACTGCCGAAGTGTCCCATACGCCTATGCTCTGTGGGGTAACCAGCATTGCCTGATAAATTTTGGTTTTTGCCTCCTTCTACACACCTACTCGCCCCATCTGCCCGCTACGCACTCCAGAACCCGACCACACTCTGACCCCACCAACTGCCAACTCCTCTGGGATATCCGGCGCCAACCGTGAAATTTCGGTTTACCTGCAACTTTTGATTACCCCCCCCCAACAGTGCCCTGCGGGTTGAGGTGTGTGTTGGGTAGTGGCAAGGTGACCCAAGTGTCACTGTCTAGTTGCAATGTTTGAGTTGAAAAGCTGAGAAACTACATGGCAAAGGTATGAAAATAGCGAAATTTGGGTTTCTCTCCCCACCCTGGTCCTCATAGTGGGGGAGATTTGCCAACCCATCACTGGGTGGTCCTGGTGGCCGTCTGTCCAGATGCAAAGTTTCAGATTAATGACTGAGAAATTGTTGGCATGCATTCTGGACAAACATACACACGTATTAGGGTGTCCCACGATGGCACAGGAAAAATATTTTTATTGAAATTTGAAATGCAGTCCCTCCAAAAAGTTTCCTTATGGTCCTATGATAATACCTGCCAAATTTCATGACATTTGAAAAATATTTAGAGGTCCCCCAAAGCTCATACAATTTGTGTAGGTTGTCACAAATTATACGTACGACGTCTCTGAGCTTCAAAATTTCGGAGGTTCATACTTTGATCCCAATAGCATGCTTATGTATTGCTCTGAAATACTAAAAGCTACAAACATGCAACCCTATTGTGTTTGTGAATGAGGTTTTTCAAACATAAGAACGACAGTTAAGCTCTCGAGCAAACCAAGGATGTAAATCTGTCATGCAATGGGATTGCAGGCTGCTACATGTACCTCTACATGACAATTATCATCATCACTGGAGTGGATATGGATAAGGTTAACAGATTGTCAGTCTGATTTCTTCTCTAGTTGGTGGAAGTACTAATATTTTGGTGTGCCAAAGTTGACCTCTGGACCAGGATAGGAATCAACGGTTGCAGTTTGGACCTTTTGAAGTCATGGCAGTGTGATGCATTAATTATTGGCAAATACTTTGAGACAACGGCCTTGAATAACTGCATATTAAAATAAATAGACCTTGCAGTGCCTTGCACCCTTCTACATCAGCCATCAGTCGTAACGTCTTGTTGACATCACAGAAATCTTTTACTCAAGTCCTGTTACCTGGTGCATTCTTTGTGTTCTTGATAAAGTTTGTCCATCAGTGGTCTGTATTTAAGCTCTTCAAGCCATTTAAAGATGAATGTTCCAATCTTGTTCACCGTCAACCAAACCCTCGACAAAATTTAATGCTACTCAGTCTGCATCTAATAAATCATAGGAATTCGTTACTGAACAGCTTCAGCGTGGCCATCCTCGAATTATGACATCAAGAATTTCCTCAGCTCTTGGTATCCATAGATGTATTGAGCAATTCGATAACAGTTCGCAAGCCTGATGCACATCACAGAGCTAGTTGGATGGGCAAGACATTATAGATCGAATTGCTTTATGATGTAAACGAATCAGACATACATTTGACGATCGTGAATTACAGGGCCCAACTCCAAAAATTCTCAGATTTGTGGTTGACATCTACAGTCAGGCGGTGTTCTCATGTACATGTAGACGCTGCTCTCATTGAATTAATCGAAAGCTTTATAATTCTGACGATGTTGCTCTAGACGACAAGTCTGTAAATGATGCAATGTCATTCTGGTACCTAAGATATAAGAGATAGCAATTCTCTCTGTTCTTTCAGTTATTGTCTCGTCCAAGTGGAATAACGAGGTTTATCTCTTCCAAACAGTTTTTCACTAACTATATATACTGCATTCAATGACAGTTTTCTCGATCTTTCAGTGAAAGAGTGGCGAGATAAGCTTAGCCAATCGTATAAGACCACGTCGCACGTGTGATTTTTCATAACTTGGTCTGTGTGACTGACCGTGTTAAACGAACATGACGCAGCTCTGATACAAAATTTCAGTTCAACAATAATGAAGAACGGAGATCGGAGACAATTTCCCGTACAAGTTGTCGAAAAACATAGGCACATGCTTTCTAACCGCAATCGTGACAATCTTGCTGACATGTAGGCTATAAATGTAGAACGTAGAACTGAAGAACAAGTTGAGATGTGTGCAGTGATGTAGAATAAGCAGATCAGTATGAGAATAGTGAAAAAATAACGGGCCATACGTTGATTTGTGTGTAGCTGCATGGGGTGTGCAATTAAGACTTCCCTGTGTGCTCCTAGGAAAAAATAGGGGGTTGAACCCCTCAACCCCCTCATAATTTCTTACCATGATGCAGATGAAGGTATGGAGGAGCTAAAACCATGACTTCTTACATCATCAAGTATTTGTTATGACTACTCCCAGTGATTAATTGTTCGTACACTGATACTGTGAAAGTCCAAAAATCTCATTTTTTTTCTAGATTTTTGCATTTTTTGAGCGTAAGACTATGCCCAAAATATCCATTGTATCCAATGAAGTCAGATACCTGTAAATTCTACCATTTAAGATCTTTCCAATGGTATTAAATTTGTTATAATAGGATCAAGGGTTGGGATCTAAAGGCATTTAGAAGTTGGACACATCAGGTGCAAATTATGTCAATATGGGTAAAATTTGGGTGGCTTGGGGGACCCCTAAATATTTTTGCAGTGTCATAACATTTTACAGGTGTTATTATGGAACCATATGGAAACTTTTTAGGGGGACTGCATAGAAGATTTCGGAAAAAATATTTTTTGGGACACCCTAACACGTATATTATATATATATATACACACACACACACACATACAAACATACATGCCATCTTCTTTATGGATACAGATTTATTTATAAAGTATTTGAACAAGTGGTGTTTATGGACACTGCCTCACTCACTTACTTACTTTCACCAATTTCTGCCCAGTTTCAGTTGCACCTGAATTATGTAAAATTCCTGAAAATTTTTGTTGCATAAATATTAATATCCAATTTTGACTAAATCCTGATGAAAACTGCTTCTATTTAGACTAATATGTATTTAGACCATCTGGGTTAACTACTGTTGTACTGGTTGCTTTAACTCACCATTTACTTGAATGATCAGTTAAATGTAAGCCACTTAGTTTCTTTGTATTTTTGTACGGCTTTGATGCCCTAAGACACAATAGCCTGGCTGCACAGTTAGCCTCCATACCTATTCCAAACTTCTGTTTACAACTGGATTCTTTGTTATAAAACCAGAGTGCATTGCACAAAGTTCAGTGACATTCATTCATTCACTCATTAGATGCATTTATATAGCACCTCTCCAAGGAGACTACTCAGAGGCACTCCCAACCTCAGCGTGGCCAAATAAAACTGTCTTAAGATGAGAGAGGAAAGCCTGAGAAGGATTTTTACAAAGAGAGCAGAGGGTCTGAGGATTCCAGGTTGAGGGTCCTACCACCGAGAAAGCACAGTTCTGCATAATGGAAGTACAAGCAAAGGGGACTGAGAGCAGACTTTGTTCAGTGGAATGATGGGAGCGGATATGGTGAGAACTAAGAGTAGGGCTACAGAGCTCACAAAGGTAGGCAGAAGCAAGGCCTAGCATGCAGTGCTAGACCAGATACTGTATACTCAATTCACTGCTTGAGTGGGAGCCAGTGGAGAACGAACGTCACACGTATAGCTGGAGATGTGGCTGAATTTGGGTAATGGGTATGCGGCCAATAAGGTGGGCTGCAGAGCCCAGGACGTGATCAAGGCATCTCAGACGGGCAATTGGTAGGTCAGCACAGAGGGAGCAGCAGTAGTCAAGTATGGTGGCAACAAAAGAATGGACAAGGGTTGCAGCAGCAGTAGGAGTACTCGTGGGGACCTGATGGTTCCTCGCTTTCGTACATCGATGCAGGCTTGCCGTGCACTCTCATGCATTGGCCCTTCATACTGGAACTGTCTTCCGTTAACAATTCGCAACATTGCACCGAATGCATCTCAGGAAACATTTTCTAAATCTCTTAAATCGCATCTGTTTAGATCTGTTGGGTAGCTAGTAGCTACGTTAAGCGCCTTCGTGAGATTCTTGTTAAGGCACTATTTAAATGGTCATATACATACATACAGTAAGCGAGCAAGCAACAGTGCGTAGTTGACGCAGTTGATAATAACAGACTGAATGTGTGGAGCAAAATTTAGCTGTTGTCCAGAGTAACACCAAGGTCACGGACTCTGGTTGAGAAGACAAAATCAGTAAAGGCATCAGCAATGGTTGTCATATTGATCCATGGCCTGCCATGAGGTCCCGTATGCACTTTGGTGTTGGGGGAGTTTCTCACTTCCAATCAGTCAGTGGGTTCCTGGACATGAAAAATCACCGAGGTGCTTGTTCGCCATGACGTCACGAATGGCGCAATTGCAAAATCCAATATGGCTGCCACCGGCCATATTGGAAAATTAGTCTTTATTATTTCTGATACGATATGCACGTGTAATAACTCTAATGTTACTAAGTCAGGTATGTAGATTTCATTTCTAATATTGATTTTGTCATCCGGGGTCATCTGAAGGTCATACGGTCATTTTCAAGGTCATTGTGTCGCATCAATGATGCGGATTATAACTTGACGTAATACTGACATTTTCTTGGAAGCAGTGCACCGAAGTTTTCCTCCCATCTGCGATTTAATGGCTCTAGTTTTGTCTCGCGTTCATTCATTCATTCATTCATTTCAAACACTTATATAGCGCTTCTTCAAGAGTATCTACTCAGAAGCGCTCCCGACCCAACCACGGTTAAAAAGAATAGTTTTAAGAGCAGAGTAGAACGTAGTCTCAAAGGCTCTAGGCACAAGACGTAGTTCCACAGGAAGCCCATTCCAGGTTATAGGGCCAACGACAGAAAAGGCACGGTGCTGTGTAATAGAAGTGCGTGACCAGGGGACAAGAAGCTGAGCCTGTTTAGAAGAGCGGAGAGAGCCACGGCGCTGAACGTTCAGGGTGGAGCAACAGAGCTCCTGCAAATAGACAGGGGCCACACCCGCGAGACAGCGCCAAACCAAGGAAGATATCCGGTAAGTGTTCCTTTGTGAGAAAGGGAGCCAATGCAAGACATCCCGCATATAGTCAGTAACATGACCGAATCTTGGGATGCGACCAACAAGGCGTGCCGCAGAGCGCAAGACCCGATCCAAGCACCCAACCCGAGTCACCGGAAAACCCACATAGAGGGCGCTGCAGTAGTCCAGACATAGTCATTGTGTGTTGCAAGTAGTTGGCATGCTCTGTGCACCAGGAAAGCCCCTCGCTGGATGTGGCCTCTGATCCCACTGCTTGTAGGAGGAAGAGCATCAATTCCGACTGTGGATGTGATATAGTTTTCTAGTCTCAGCTGGTCGAAGGTCTTACAGGTTGTATTTGACCTTGCTCCAGCTCAGACACGTACCAAGTACTTCTAATAATGATGATGATGATGATGATGATGATGATGACGACGACGACGACGACGATGATGATAATAATAAGACAATTTATATAGCGCCATAGACAAGCACACATTCAGAGACAAGCGATCGATGGACTCTATAGTCGCAGTCACATACGGCGCCAAGAGAACCACACCTGTCCCGTCACCACCACCACTTCTGTGCTAATGCTGCATCTTGTTCTAACAGCATGTCTGTCTCTCCAAAGTTTGTTAGATATTGTACTGGGTCGCAGGCTAAAGCTGCGTGTTTGTATCCCACCTTACTCATGCAGTCGTCTCCTGTCAACACATGTGCCTTGATGACTGCTTTGGCCAGGGATGCTCCAAGTTCATTTTCTCGAGGATGAAAAGGATGCCTACCGCTCATACAGATGGAATCGCTTAGTAGAGAAGACAAAGAAAATTAGGATGACATATCGAAGTCGAAACTGCCACGGTTCACTGACTAGCCTCAGAAGACAGCATCAACAATAGAAAAGGAGAGGAATGAACTGTCATCTTAGCTAGGCAGAGCAGAGGCACATAGGAACATGGACATTGCTAAAGAACGAGGTATGGGCATCAGGCAGATACTTTCGGATGTAGGACATTTCCCCCCTGGACATTTCCCCCCCCGGACATTTCCCCCCTGGACATTTCCCCCCCTGGACCTTTCCTCCCCTGATTTCGACTAGGACATTTACCCCCCCCCCCACCGGACGTTCCCCCCCTTCTGTGCATACCACCTCAAATGACCATACACGTCCAGTGACGTCCTACCCTGAATTCTAGACCTACGCCTAGGCCTGTATAATTAAATCTGAAACTTTTACAACGATTCCTTTGAAGTAAATGCTAAGGAATCCACTTAAATAGCTATACGTTAAAACGCACAAACATATTGTCAATAAATAAACAACGACCGTAGGAGCTGAATTGATGAAAATATTCTGGTTTAAATTGGAGCTGGATTGATGAAAATATTCTTGCTTAAATTGGAGCTAGATTGATGAAAATATACTGGTTTAAATTGTTGAAGACGATAAAAGCAATGGTTTCCGCATACGCGGGGGGAAATGTCCTAGGGTAGGGGGGAAACGTCCAGGGGGGGAAATGTCCGGGGGGAAATGTCCGGGGGGAAATGTCCGTTCCCCGATACTTTCACACAATTTGGTCTCAGCGTCTCTATTATTTGATGACGATATTCCAGCTCACACTAACAAGTCGCTACTTGTGGGGGAGATTGTACCTAAACTTGACCTCACCAAATGGTGCCAGGAGTCTATTCTTGACACTCATGTTGTGGTAGATTTCATGTCTAGGATTCGACAGCTGCCACTCACGCAATTCCCAATATTGGTAGGGTTATCGAGACCGTCATAACCTCAACTTCACCCTTTTGCCAAAATGTGAAGTGCGTCCATCTGGTACTCAACTCCTACTTTGAGATGTCTCTTAAGAAAGGGGAGCGCATGCGGCGTGTTGACTTAACATCAGGCATCGAAATTTTCAGCATGAACAGATGTGGCGTCCGACCCTCAGCAGACAACGCTTGCGACGCTTCCCTCTTGCCGTCGCCCGCAAGCGCCTCTGTACGACCGGGTCGTTCTCTCTCGGTGGCCCCTGCACCACCAAGAGTCTCTGGCTGCCTAGGACCCGAGAAACCCTCTATCTTACCAGGATTGCCTGGGTCTCCCGAGTCGCTGTCTGCGGCGTGCGCGCCGTTATCACTTTCATTGACGGTCGAAGAAGTCCCTGACACCGACGCCTGCGACCAGGTGTGCAGCGCCGTATCGTCGGACCCGGTCTCTGCCGATTCCGCGGTCGCCGAGTAGGCGACGTCCTGAGATGGAGGATGGCCGACTCCCAACACAGGGTCCATTGTCCCACCGGCAGAGCGACCTCGCCGTGCGCCACCCGTCGCGCCTGCGGTCTTCGTCTTCTGGCCCGTTGCGTCTTTACTCTTGCGCACCATGCTGCACTTGGCGGCCACCGAGCCCTCGCCACCAATGGGGACTTCTGAGCGCGTTCCTCGTCCCAGCAAACAAAGTGACTGGAACCATGACCATTCCAACGGCCCGAGGCCGAGGATGCGCCACGACCGTGTTCCCATCTTTGGTACCAATGAATTTCACAGAGAGACGGCTCACGCTACCACACACCGCCGGGCAGAGTCTAGCTGAAGCCCGGGGAGCGATAGAGACCGGCAGCGGCCGAAACTCCCAACTCCACACACGTAGCCTGTCAACGGAACACGCGCCGCCGCCGTGTACAAATTACGCGGCGCGCTTCCCGAGTGCTCGCCTCACTCGTCCACCAGCCAACGGCAACAGCCGCACTTCTTCACCGAGACCTGTCTTCTCGGACGCTCGGAAGAGCGTCGTGGTGGATGCTGGTCTGTTTGGCGAAAACAGAGAAAAAAATAAAAGACCTGGCGGTCTTGGGGAACAGGTATCGGGTAGCCCCGTCTCCGAAGAGACTTATTAATTGTCGTGTATTCTACTGGCGCCGTTCGCCCTTAACTCAACAGTTACGGACCTCAGGTAAAAAACCCTGATTACAACTTGGTCTTTACTCTGAAATTTACTCTGCTTCCCGCGCTCCTAGTTTGCTAAGTCCACAAACGATCCTCTACCCGAGGGGAGCGATAACTCTCTACTGTACCAATAATTAACCCGAAGAACTTGGTGCCCCTGCTTTGCTAATTCGAACGTATATCACCGAGACGTCGGCTTCATGCGCACCCGTGGAGTCACCACTCTCCACTCCAGAAAACCCGTAACCTTCACGTTACGCTCAAAGGACTCTCAACGATCGCCAAGACGGCAGGATCGTGAATGCAACACGTAGCTTCCCTTGCAGGTAGGAGCCCAACCCAAGCCCTGCAGAATCACTAACACGTGTAGCCAAACGGTAACCGGATACTTCACCAGGGGATTTCACCCTATACAACTGTAACACTTTCGCAGACCAACGGAGCTGCGGCGTCTCCGGCCTATTATCCCGTACCCCGAAACAGAAGATTGAACCCCGAGAGATCGATGACAGAGTGACGAACCCCGACAGATCACTACCTGAGCTCTCACAACCGCGTATATCAGGATCGCCCAATTATGTTCGAATGGCCAATGCCAATCCTGTAGAGACAGTCGAACACAACCGATTTAACTATGAACGAATTCACGAACACAGTACGTATGGAGTAGTCGGCAACTACTCCACGTTATAAGCAACGCACCGTATGGCAGGCTTTATTCCACCGGCAACACTCTATACTTTGGCTTCAAAACCCCAATCGGTCTTCCGTATAAATGTAGCGAAACCTAAATTCCAACGAAACCGGTTTCAGATTCTTTTCTACCAAGCCAAATGGCTACCTAACGAGAGTCAGGGTTACTCCCGCGAGTTACCGGAAAATTATCTTTTATACGTATCTCTCTTGTGGCCTGTCCGCCACACAGATACACGCCAATTCCTCATGAACTTGAAAAGTTCTGGGCATCGCTGGAAAACAAGCAAAATCTGCAGATTCTGGATAGAGATATTGCTAGCAATCGAGCCTATGGCAATGTTACAGTCATTGCCAGCTCTTTTGTTTATGAAGATGAAGCACTTCCCGCAATGTCGACTGGCGGAGAAGAGATCCCAGACCTGTTGAACTGGACCGAGGAGGCGGATGCCAGGCTGGTGGTGCATGTAGACTGGACAGCCTGGGCTGTTTGTGTGCAACGGTGCAAGAGATTTGTCGTAGTCTCAAATGACACGGACACTTTCGCATTATTGGTGCACACCATACTTCATTGACCTGCATGGGGTTGCAGGAGATGTGGCAGCAGCATGGCACTCGTGAACATCGGCGAATGCTTCCTCTTCATCAAGCGGTTTCTGAACGTGGAGCATCCCTGGCCAAAGCAGTCATCAAGTCACATGTGTTGACAGTAGATGACTGCACGAGTAAAGTGGGATCCAAACAGTGAGCAGTCATACAAGAGACAATGGGAAGTAGAAACGAAAATTTACTGGTACAAATGTTATATGTATGTGCACATTGTTCTATTTATAGAAACTCCTGATGATTTCAGCCATTCCACTGAATCTCTTATCACCCGCTTACTTGCTGACGTCTTTGCAGCAATTGACCAAAGCCACGTCACCTTGCTTGCTCTGTTTGACGTTAGCGCCGCGTTCGACACTGTCGATCACGCCATACTCCTTGAACGTCTCTCTAAATCTTTCGGCATAGGTGACTCTGCCCTTCTTTGGCTCAGCTCTTTTCTCTCAGATCGCTCGTTAGCTGTGATCTTTGGGTCCACACGCTCTGCCTGGTCCCCTGTCCCATACGGCTTGCCTCAAGGCTCGGTCCTGGCGCCGCTTCTTTACATTCTCTACACCGCAGATTTATCAGTCATACTCTCCCTCAAGGGTGCCTCGGCTCATCAATATGCTGATGATACGCAAGCATTTGTTCATGGCCCGTCCAGTGCAGCTGCCTCACTTGTCGCCACTATTCTTGATGCCACCTCAGCCCTGGACCAATGGATGTCCTCTAACCGTCTTCGCCTGAACTCTGATAAAACTCAATACATCTGGCTTGGCGGCAGAGCTCAGCTTGCTAAGATTGACATGGAGCTCCTCTGCACTTTGTTTCCGGATATTCATTTCTCTTCCACTGTTCGTGACTTGGGCTTCACTCTGGACCCTGTTCTTTCTTTCTCGGACCATATTAACCGTGTCTCGCGAACATGTCTCTATCATCTTCGCCAGCTGCGTACCATCCGTCATTCACTTTCCCCGCAAGCTATTAAGACGCTTGTTCACGCCTTGATCTGTTCTAGGGTTGACTTTGGGAACTCTTCATACGCCGGTCTTTCTTCTCTCAACCTCTCTAAACTTCAGACAATACTCAATGCTGCTGCTCGCCTAATTGCTGGTCTCCCCAAGTTCTCCCACATTTCAGTCTTTATTCGGGACACTCTTCATTGGCTTCCTGTACCACAACGCATTGAGTTCAAAATTTTGACACTTATGCGCAATTCTCTTCATGGGGTTGCTCCCTCCTACCTCCGTTCTTTCTGTATTCAGGTCTCCTCTCTCCCCGGTCGCTCTGCCCTTCGTTCGGCAGCTAATGGCCTCCTTGTTGTTCCTCGCATGCGTGGGGCTACTGCCCAGTCCAGGAGCTTTGCCTATGTTGGCCCCTCCTGCTGGAACCGTCTTCCACATAAACTACGTCTTGAGCTTCTCAGCCTCTCTCTCCCTCTGTTTAGGAAGCGCCTGAAGACTATACTATTCGTTAGCGACAGTGCTAACTTTGGGTCGGGAGCGCTACTGAATCTGTGAGCGGCGCTATACAAATGTTCAATTACAATTACAATTACAATTACAATTATTTGATTTCATATTCATGTCCAGCACCCTGAAATCTGTAAGAAATTGCAAATTTCATGTAAGAGGCACATTGTATATATTATTATTTGCTGCACACAGGATTAAAAAGCTGTCGCAGCGAAGGGGTTAAGTCATTACTAAACTTCAGACAATACTCAATGCTGCTGCTCGCCTAATTGCTGGTCTTCCCAAGTTCTCCCACATTTCTGTCTTTATTTGGGACACTCTTCATTGGCTTCCTCTACCACAGGGGGCCCGGTAGAGTAATGGTTAACAAGAGTGCGAGAGGTAGCAGGTTCGAGCCCTCGTTGGGCGGATATGCTTTGTAGGCTGCTATTAGCGCCGTGTAATTGCAAAGCTGTCTGTTCAGTTAGTGGTTAAGTTTAATTAAGATTACTGCATAACTTGTAAATGTAAAGCGCAGTGCGTTTGCAGGTGCTCAATTAAAGAAAAGATTATTATTATTATTATTACAACGCATTGAGTTCAAAATTCTGACACTTATGCGCAATTCTCTTCTTGGGGTTGCTCCCTCCTACCTCCGTTCTTTCTGTATTCAGGTCTCCTCTCTCCCTGGTCGCTCTGCTCTTCGTTCGGCAGCTAATGGCCTCCTTGTTGTTCCTCGCATGCGTGGGGCTACTGCCCAGTCCAGAAGCTTTGCCTATGTTGGCCCCTCCTGCTGGAACCGTCTTCCACATAAACTACGTCTTGAGCTTCTCAACCTCTCCCCCTCTGTTTAGGAAGCGCCTGAAGACTATACTATTCGTTAGCGGCAGTGCTAACTTTGGGGCGGGAGCGCTACTGAATCTGTGAGCAGCGCTATACAAGTGTTCAATTACAATTACAATTTCTGAGTAGTTAATAAAAATTGTTTTAAACAAGCATTCAGCTGATGCTTGTTTCTTGTGTAGCCACTAGCCAATGCTTGACAAGTTGTAGTTTGTCTTGTTTTTATTTAGTCTGAATTAGTTGATTTTGACAGACATTAGAAAGAATTATGAAGAATTCCATTTAGTTTAATAATTATTTAATTTTATCTTTTGTAGAAGTTGGACTTCTTACTACAGTTGTATACACTCTTACTGGTTTCATAGATCTAGTAGTTGCATCTGCAGGGGACAAATCTTGGACCTTTAACAAGTGTCTCAAAGAGTGCCATGCAGCTAATTGTTCTGCTGAAGGTAACCATGCTTTCATTTGATCTATCGGCTATTTGAATTTGACAGGACCAGAGTGGCATCAGGCAATGACTTTTATGTACGATGGTGTTATCATGATGCCTTGAACATATATTGATAGTTGCATAAAAGTGAAATTATTGTCATTGGGTAAACTAGGTGAAAAATACTTTGAACTTGGATTTAAATGTCTTATGATTTTGAAATAAACAACCTTTGCTTTGCGGACGACATCGATTTGATAGATGACGACGAACAGAGACTAGAACACACAGTGCAGGAGTTAAACGACGAAGGGAAAAGATATGGGCTCAAGATGAATTTTGAGAAGTCTAAAACAATGGTGTTTGGAGCAAAAGATCTGCCCAGAAGAATGGAAATCGATGGAAACAAACTGGAAAATGTAGAAAATTTTACCTATTTAGGGTGCGTCAACACATACGACCTAGATAGCAAGGCAGAATTACGGGTACGGATTGAGAAAGCATCAGCAGCGTTGAGTGCAATGGATAAAATCTGGAAGAGTAAATCTATACAACTGAAATTAAAACTGGAGGTGCTAAGAACTTGCGTATTCAACAGCATGCTTTACGGATGTGAAGCGTGGACAATAACAAAGGAGTCAGAAGGAAGAATACTCGCTTTCGAGAGAAGGTGCTACAGGAAGATCTTGCGAATTGGATGGATGCAGAAAGTAACAAACGCAGAACTGTATAGGCGAATAGACCACACAGAGAACCTTATGCAGAAAATAATAACCAGGAAGCTAGATCTCTTCGGGCATATATGCAGGATGGATAACAGCAGAAAGATCAAGACAGTGGTGCTTGGAAGAATGGAGGGATCTAACAGGAAAGGACGACCACACAAGGAATGGCTGGACAACATATCAGAGTGGTGTGGAGCACCACTACAGGACCTAACACACGCTGCCCTGGAGAGACAAACCTGGCATGGAAACGAGAACGGCATCGAGCACCTACGGGCATTGGTCCCTCGGTTGTTGATGATGATGATGATTTTGATTATGTTTTCACTTCAGGAGAAATCGTAGTCATAGTCCATATAGGAAAAATCAGGTGAGTCAGAGATGCTATAATCAGTCAATCTACTGATTATAGCATAGCAAACTGATATACTGGGTAGGCTAAAGAAAGTAATTCCCTACGACTTTTTGCCAATATCTTGGCCATAAAATAATAAGAATTTCAAGTTTTGCGGACTTAAGGGCAATTCATATCTACGTACCATGGCTAAATTTTACCATGAAATTTCTAACATATTTTGTTTGTATGTGCACTTCTTATAGCGCCCCTTCAAGCTCTCTACTCAGAGGCGCTCCCGACTACAGAGCGGACACTGCATCGGAGTTTCACGCCGAAGCGCTGAGCAATTGCGAGTGAAGGACTTGCCCAAGGTCCCTACGTGGTGACTTGAGGTGGATTCGAACCTGCAACCCTTTTGCTGCAAGGCCACGAACACACCCACTACACCACTGCGTCCCACAAATTAATAGATTAACACAGCAGTTCCCAGTCCGTGGCCCGCGTGCCAAAAGTGGCTCGCCAGGCCTAAGAAATTGGCCCGCATCTCTCAAAGAATTAGCAAAAATATATGAAAAAATGACAATTTGGACAGGGTAGAACACATGATTACTTTCTATTACGAATAATTATGTTTTGACAAATATATAAATAGCATCATACATTCTACTTTGAATCAATTGCAACAATTCTATATGCTTTTAGTTAATTAAATTTTAGCCTTGTGACTCCCTAATGTCCTTCAAGTAAAAAAGAGTGGCCCTCGTGTCCTCCAACTTAGAAAACGTGGCCCTAAAGGCAAAACAGATTGGGAACCACTGGATTAGCAACAAAAGTTATATCACTGTTAGTGAGCCCACCCACTTTTTTATGATCCAAAAAACATGATGCAGCAAATAGTAACAAAAAACGATTTTATTAAGTCACATCTCAAATTACTGCTATCAAATGAACTTGCTATTGCCAGATAATCATTACTATTATTATTATTTAGAGACTAAACAAACAGCGCAGCTGCACTTCACTGTGGCATCATTTAGGAAGATGACTATGAAGTTGCAAATAATGAATTTTTCAGATTCATAATTTTGTTTTTAAAACTGATAAAACAGCATGAAAATTAAAATGGCCAAGAATTCAATAACATAAAAAATTTGTATTCAGGTATTTCATGAGCAGGGTCTTGGAGCTTACGATATAATCACCACTTACTCTGATGAACAGTGAGAGCAAAGAAATTACGAGTTATATTGAGGGTGACCTGACAAAATGTCGCAAGACAAAATGTCACCGACAAAATGTCGCACGACAAAATATCACAGACAAAATGTCGTCGACAAAATGTTGTGGGCGTAAATGAAAAAATACTAGTTTATTTTGATAATAAACTATCTAAAAATAAAAATCGAATGAACTGGTTAATAGTAGTGTCAAAGGACACACATTTCAACTCAAAATTTCAATGAAGCAAGCCACAAAACAGAAATACAAAGCTACAGAGTGTGCACTGTGCAAACAGATCTACAGTGATATTAAGAATTCTTGCGATGTCTCCCAAATATTGAATGGAATCTCTGTTTCTGTAATCGGTGAAGGCAAGTGCAAGCAGATGCTTCGTGAGCATGGCAAATTCAAGGTCATCTCTATATCGTGTTGCTAAACCTTCGCTTTGCAACATCCTCCAATTTCATTGTCCAAAATGAAACACGCAACCGTTAATTGAAGCAGATGGAAATGCAGTTTGGAATGCTACAATTGCTACCAGTTCGAAGTCCATCACCACAGATATAGGGTTAAGGACCTGTCTTCAAAGACAACAATGACTAAGAAATGGTTATATTATATAGTCTCAGGTGCATCCACTTTTACCCTGTGCCACTCCCATGCTTTACCTCCTCGTATAGGTATACCACAAACTTCGGATAGATCGAAGCCACCTATTCTACGCACTTAGTCCAAGACATTTTGTCCACGGCATTTTGTCTTACGACATATTGTCATTGTGACATTTTGTCTTTCGACATTTTGTCATGGAAATATATTGAGAGTTAAGAAATATGCTGCTGATGAAAGGAATAATTGTAATTTCATTTTATTGAACAATCTGGTTGACAGACCGCAACCAGTTGCAGTGTACAGTTATGCAAATTAAACCAATTCACAAGAGCGCAAATGACAGAAGACATAAAAACTTAATTACTTACAGAACAGATGGCCTGCAATACAAGGGCGTTAATAGCAGCCTACAAAGCATGTCTGCTCTACGGGGTAGTGGGGCGGCTTAAACTCGGGTCCGCTTGTCTCCATGTCAGTGTGTTATCCATTGCGCTACCGGACCCCACCAAGGATATCGACTCAACGCCCACCCTCACAAATTGTATTGATTGTTATGATTCAACTCGGAAGATGGCATTCACAATGAACTTACTGTTGTCACTCAGCTTCAGTGAGCACCTGCCGAATCACGAGACCTGGAAATTACTTTTCCATCTTGGTCTCTGACATCCTGAGCGATGTTGACGCTCAGACTTGGGGGTGGCATTGTGCTGCCTTGGCATCTTGCTGTGGACACGTGCAATCTTCAGTCAGCACTCTTCCTCGTGCTAACAACAGAAAAAGCATGATGCTGCCTAGTTGCTCACCCTGTGCAAAAGGATTGGAGAGAGCGGTGACCCCGCACACCCAGACTGGAGCAACAGTGCTCCCTCAAATATGCATGGACCACACCAGAAGGCAGTGTCACAATATTGTAGAGACCTTGTAAACCAGAGGTTCTTAGCTGGTGTGTCGCGACTCACTAGTGTGTAACGAATCGACCAGTGGCACCGTGAAAAATCGGTGTGTCACGAATTCTTAATCTTAAATTCACTCACATGCATCCTTTAGCAGTTTAACACATTGGCAGACATAGATTTTGAGAATTTGCATCACGCTATTTACATAGATTCTATTTTATTTTAACGCAGTCTGGGCCAATCAAAATGTTTACCTTATTTGCACGTATTTGCCTACAGTGCCCTACACAGTATACACGGTTGCGACCACGTGGATGAAATTTTTTATTCTTTATTATAAAAACAGACTGTAACATTGAAAATGGACAAATTTAGACAACCATAAGAATATGAAAATTTTGCGAATCTATCTCTGATGACGCGGAATCAGATTTGGTAGCAATGAGACGGATTCTACAGCTGCATGTAACGCCAACAATAGTAATTGTGAATTGCCTGTGTAAATGATGCTGCTTCAAATTTATGCTAGTTTCATTATTACTGCTAGGCTGCTATAGGGTCCACTTCGATATATTTATTGCACCGACTTGTCGATAAAAAGGCAACAAGAGACAAAGTTGCAGTTTAAAATCAGGATAACGAAATATCATCAATTGACTAAGAGCTAAAGAGTGAATTAAGATCAGAAAAGAAATGATTGTCTAGCTAATGACACTGTAAAGCACCCTAGGTAAACCAGTATACCAAACAAGAAGAACATTAGAAAAGATAAACAAGAAGAACATTAGAAAAGATAGGCAAGAAGAACATTAGAAAAGATAAACAAAGAACATTAGAAAAGATAAATCTGTTTTGTGCAAGTTGAACAATGACCTGCTTGAAATATATGGATTTGTATATTAAAATGATCCAAAGAAATATCCAGTAGCAAATATCCCTTTAACTGTTAGACCTATGCCAAAGTTAGGTGTAGAGTGGAGTTGTAGAAAGCGTGGAATCATAGCATTGGGTCATTGGAATTTAGAATTCTAGAATCGGTGGTAACTAGAAGGCATCGAATGTCAGCATTTTCATTAATTAGAAATGCCAAAAACTTTAAATTTCAAATAAATAAACTACTTTTACTTTGACATCTTTAAATTTTACAGGTATCCATATAATTAGATTTTTATGACGATTGCTTGGTGTGTCGCCAAAATTTGGCTACAAGTTTAGTGTGTTGTGTGCCAAACAAGGTTAGGAACGTCTGTTGTAAATGATTCACTGATGATACAGCGGTTGCAGAGCATCATGTGTGTTACCAGAGACATGGCCAAACCTTGGAGTGCGCCTAACAAGGCTTGCTGCTCACGACAGGACTCGCTTCAAGAACTTTATTCTCTCTGCCTGGAGACCCATGTAGAGCGAGTCTATTCAAGTAACAGCAAAGAGATGAATCAAGGTGGATCATATGCCACTAGGTCTGTGAGAGTGGGTGATATGGTTATTAATTTAGCAATCATGGCAGAGGTGGTGAATATGATAAAGAATATGTTCTGCTTCAACATGACACCAATGTTTCGAACAGTAGTGGAGAAAATTAAACGAGGACACTCAACAGCAAGCTGCTATCGTAGGAAGCTGTTGCCGTGTGTAATGAATTGTCTTGGATGGATGACCACCATCTGTCTCATAACCTTTAGCTTCAGCGGTGGCATCATTCACCAGGCAGCACAGATCTGCATATTGACTCGTCACAGCATGGGCAGCAAGGAGAGAGCTGAGATCAGCATTGCAAGTGTCCAGAATTGCTAGATTAATATCGTAATGACCCAAATTTATGATGTTTTATGTTGTTTAGGAGAGACAATGCTTCAGCTGCCACTTCACATGGTTGTTTTTGGTTGGGACTGTGATAGTGAGTGTAAATATTTGTGCATGTGGAAGACTGTAGATGGTTTTCAAAAAGATGGCACTGGTGTACCACAGTTCTATGGGAAGGTGAGTGATTGAAAGAGTACTTTTTGGTTTTATTTTATTGTGTCTATATGTGCATTACTCATTTATTTGTTCTCCAAGGCCAACCCTACTGTCGGTTTACTGCGAGGCACCATTGTAAAGACGTGGCTGTGTCACTTCACCATATAAATTGTCTCTATTATTATTATTATTATTATGATTATTATTATTATTATTATTATTATAATAATTATTGTCATTTTTTTCGCCTGAGGTAAAAAAATCCCTAAGGCTCTAAGACAGCTGTCCAACCTTTTTGGCACCAAGGACCGCAGAAGCAACAATTCTTGAAGCTGAGGGCCACAACAGTAAACTCAAACGCAACAGCCAAAATTTATTGATGTTTATTGACTATTGAAATTTATTATGCAATGAATAGGCCTGTAATGCAAAATAAATAATAATGGTTAATAAAAGTATGTCCAGTTTTTGTCCATGAAATTGCACATGCCGTGTTTGGCATACTTTATAACAGTTCAGCACCAAAAAGTATGCAGTGGAATTTAATAATAATAACAATTTCGACAATTTATATGGCGCCGTGACACATGCACATCGGTCCTCTCAGATGATCGGAGCCGAAGTTCGGCCGTGGAGGAATGAGTCTCTATGCAGCAATCATGCAGGTACTCGGGCGCAGCTCCGTAAGGTGATTTGAAGACAAGCAGACAGTAGGGTGTCCCAAAAAATATTTTTTCCGAAATCTTCTATGCAGTCCCCCTAAAAAGTTTCCATATGGTTCCATAATAACACCTGTAAAATGTTATGACACTGCAAAAATATTTAGGGGTCCCCCAAGCCACCCAAATTTTACCCATATTGACATAATTTGCACCTGATGTGTCCAACTTCTAAATGCCTTTAGATCCCAACCCTTGATCCTATTATAACAAATTTAATACCATTGGAAAGATCTTAAATGGTAGAATTTACAGGTATCTGACTTCATTGGATACAATGGATATTTTGGGCATAGTCTTACGCTCAAAAAATGCAAAAATCTAGAAAAAAAATGAGATTTTTGGACTTTCACAGTATCAGTGTACGAACAATTAATCACTGGGAGTAGTCATAACAAATACTTGATGATGTAAGAAGTCATGGTTTTAGCTCCTCCATACCTTCATCTGCATCATGGTAAGAAATTATGAGGGGGTTGAGGGGTTCAACCCCCTATTTTTTCCTAGGAGCACACAGGGAAGTCTTAATTGCACACCCCATGCAGCTACACACAAATCAACGTATGGCCCGTTATTTTTTCACTATTCTCATACTGATCTGCTTATTCTACATCACTGCACACATCTCAACTTGTTCTTCAGTTCTACGTTCTACATTTATAGCCTACATGTCAGCAAGATTGTCACGATTGCGGTTAGAAAGCATGTGCCTATGTTTTTCGACAACTTGTACGAGAAATTGTCTCCGATCTCCGTTCTTCATTATTGTTGAACTGAAATTTTGTATCAGAGCTGCGTCATGTTCGTTTAACACGGTCAGTCACACAGACCAAGTTATGAAAAATCACACGTGCGACGTGGTCTTATACGATTGGCTAAGCTTATCTCGCCACTCTTTCACTGAAAGATCGAGAAAACTGTCATTGAATGCAGTATATATAGTTAGTGAAAAACTGTTTGGAAGAGATAAACCTCGTTATTCCACTTGGACGAGACAATAACTGAAAGAACAGAGAGAATTGCTATCTCTTATATCTTAGGTACCAGAATGACATTGCATCATTTACAGACTTGTCGTCTAGAGCAACATCGTCAGAATTATAAAGCTTTCGATTAATTCAATGAGAGCAGCGTCTACATGTACATGAGAACACCGCCTGACTGTAGATGTCAACCACAAATCTGAGAATTTTTGGAGTTGGGCCCTGTAATTCACGATCGTCAAATGTATGTCTGATTCGTTTACATCATAAAGCAATTCGATCTATAATGTCTTGCCCATCCAACTAGCTCTGTGATGTGCATCAGGCTTGCGAACTGTTATCGAATTGCTCAATCCATCTATGGATACCAAGAGCTGAGGAAATTCTTGATGTCATAATTCGAGGATGGCCACGCTGAAGCTGTTCAGTAACGAATTCCTATGATTTATTAGATGCAGACTGAGTAGCATTAAATTTTGTCGAGGGTTTGGTTGACGGTGAACAAGATTGGAACATTCATCTTTAAATGGCTTGAAGAGCTTAAATACAGACCACTGATGGACAAACTTTATCAAGAACACAAAGAATGCACCAGGTAACAGGACTTGAGTAAAAGATTTCTGTGATGTCAACAAGACGTTATGACTGATGGCTGATGTAGAAGGGTGCAAGGCACTGCAAGGTCTATTTAATATGCAGTTATTCAAGGCCGTTGTCTCAAAGTATTTGCCAATAATTAATGCATCACACTGCCATGACTTCAAAAGGTCCAAACTGCAACCGTTGATTCCTATCCTGGTCCAGAGGTCAACTTTGGCACACCAAAATATTAGTACTTCCACCAACTAGAGAAGAAATCAGACTGACAATCTGTTAACCTTATCCATATCCACTCCAGTGATGATGATAATTGTCATGTAGAGGTACATGTAGCAGCCTGCAATCCCATTGCATGACAGATTTACATCCTTGGTTTGCTCGAGAGCTTAACTGTCGTTCTTATGTTTGAAAAACCTCATTCACAAACACAATAGGGTTGCATGTTTGTAGCTTTTAGTATTTCAGAGCAATACATAAGCATGCTATTGGGATCAAAGTATGAACCTCCGAAATTTTGAAGCTCAGAGACGTCGTACGTATAATTTGTGACAACCTACACAAATTGTATGAGCTTTGGGGGACCTCTAAATATTTTTCAAATGTCATGAAATTTGGCAGGTATTATCATAGGACCATAAGGAAACTTTTTGGAGGGACTGCATTTCAAATTTCAATAAAAATATTTTTCCTGTGCCATCGTGGGACACCCTAGCAGACAGCTTAAACTCGATGCGAAATGGAACATGCAGCCAGTGGAGGATATCTTTAAGGAGCGCCGTGACATGGTTGTATTTTCTCATATTGCAGACTAGTCGCGCCGCAGCGTTGAGCACCGACTGGAGTCCATCCAAGAGGCACGCAGTGGCGCCAGCCAGCAGTCTGTTACAGTGGCTCTAGGACCATTGGTCATAGGCTGATTGGTCATAGGGTGTATTGGTCATAGGCCCATCGGTCATATGCGGAAAATAAACGAACTTAGGTCTATGTTTAAAACAAATATACTGTTGGCGATATGGGTGACCTTCTTCATGCCTTAGCATGTGCTTATCAGTTGGTGACAATTAGCGCTTTAGCATGTGCTTATCAATTGGTGACAATTAGCGGGCAGTGGCAACATACGGAAAAACCAACATCCTCACCTATCTTCGTGCCGTGGCGTACTTATCTTTTAAGTAGTAAACTATGTGGAAGTGGACATATAACACAGTGAACAATCCTGTAGTGGACATCTGAAGTAGTGAACGCTCGTGTAGTTAAAAGTTTAACTGTTTTGATATTTGTTCAATAAGATTCTGCATGACCTGATAAATGTTTTACATCTGAAGTAGTGAACAATCTAGTTGTTAAAAAGTTTCACATTTTTTATATTTGAACAATTACATCTCTATCGATTAGTGATCAATCTTTTAGTTAAACAGTTTAAGGTTTTTTAAAAATGCGAACAATTACATGACCTAGTAAATGTTTCTTTCTATTTCAATCATTATTTTTCTTTCTGTAACTTCAATCGACTAATTTAACTTGTAAATTATTATGACCAATGGACCCTATGACCAATACACCCTATGACCAATGAGCCATATGACCAAAAAACCTATGACCAATATACCCTATGACCAATCAGCCTATGACCAATGGTCCGTACACCGTTACGGTGGTCCACTTTGGTAGTGATGAAAGCAGCAACGGTCGCTCTCGCACCCTCAAAGGGTAAGTACTTGCTGCAGCTCCTGATGAGATGGAACTGCCGGAAGCAACAGCCAATGGTCCACGCGACATGGTGCCTCAAGGACAGATCCGACTTCAGCAGGACGCCGAGATCGCGCGCAGGGGTCGAAGGCTGTATCAGGGCCTCGCAGACACTCAGTGCGCTTGTGTTGAGATGGAGACACCATCTGCTGGTCGCGCACCACAGGAAGTCTGTCTTCTCAGGGTTGAGCCGCAGTCGATTCGACCACATTCATTCGATGATCTGGTCAACGCCAAGCTCCATTCTTCGCTGCTGCTGCTGCTGCTCGACAGTTGATGGATGTCCCCACATGTAGAGCTGGGAGTCGTCGGCGTAGAAATGAATTGCTGGGCCAAGACTAGCAGCTGCTCACCCACATCGGCAGTGTAGAGCAGAAGCAGCAGAAGAAAGAGAGGATGGATGTAAAAAAATTCGCTGAAGAGCACTGTCTGTTGGCAATCGCAGAGATAGGAGCGAAGTCAGTCAAGTGTTGTTGAGCGGATCACGTATGTCCTTGACAAGTGCTCAACCAGAAAATCGGGGTCCACCATATCAAAGGCAGCCGAGAGATAGAGCAGACCAAGCAAAGTGTGGTTACCTGCATCGATTGCTTCCGTAAGGTCTGTTACAACCTTAAGGAGAGCAGTCTCGGTCGAATGGTATTTCCGGTAGGCCAACTGATGAACTGGAGGAAGCCCGGCCGATGATAGTAACACGGTTAGCTGGATCCTAACGACTCGATCAAGAAGCTTTGACAGGAATGAGAGATTGGAGATTGGTCGGTAGCTAGAGATCTCACAGGGCGGAAGCGTCGGATTCTCAAGGCGAAGAGTGACGTATGAGTCCTTGTAACACGTCGGAAAGTCGCTTATCGCTGCCATGCACTGAGTTCGTTTTTCAAGTCATCGTCCAGACTCAGTTCGACACACTCTGATCTTCATTTCGTCATCCAGTCAGTTTTCTGGCTCAGCTTCACCATTCTCCTGCCCTGGTTATTATAAAGAGTCATCAAAGCCAGAGTGCTGGTTCTAAGGAGCAGTCATAGTCATCAGTCGAGAAAGAGTCGAAGACAATGCCATTCATCGACTGAGGGAACTCTCATGATTGTTTTCTTTCAACTTAGTTCCAAGACTAGAACTTTGGAATCCAATTACAACAGTATGCGGATGATACCCTGCTCCATACTGCTTTATCACACACTGATCAGTCTGGCAAACTTAAACTTCAAGAGTGCCTTTCATCTATGTATTCCTGGCTTTGTTTCAATGGTTTGGCCATAAAGTCTGACAAGTCTGAGGCAATTTTGTTTGGGTCACACCAGCGTCTGCGCTCTTTCCCTCCACTTTCTAATATCGATGTTGCCGGCACTGCTGTTCATCTGTCAGATACTGTCAAAACACTTGGAGTAACCCTAGACAATAAGCTCACATCATTTCGACCTCACATAGCATTTGTAAATCTTGTTTCTATCACATTCGGGCAATATGTCACATCAGGTCGGCCCTGACTATGGATATGTCACAAACCTTTGCCTGTTCTCTTGTCTCCTCTAACATTGATTAAGCTAACGCCATTTTTTGTTGGTCTCTCAGTCACTGAGCTCAACTGGCTGCAACACATCCAAAAACTCCTTAGCGCGTGTTGTGCTGCGCATCCCAATACAAACTAGTTCCTCAGTCCTGCTCCCTCAGCTGCACTGGCTTCCTGTTCAGTACAGGATAAAATTCAAATTGGCATGTCTAACCGACAAATCTCTCAGCACCAACGCACCTTCCTATCTTAAGTCAGTACTAACTCCTTACATTCCTCCTCGTTGCTTGCGTTCATCGGGTACAAGTCTTTTATCTGAACCTCGATGCAAAACAATTATGAGCTTGCGTGCATCCATGCCTCTGCACCGAGGGAATGGAATCGGCTTCCACTCTCTCTTCGAAGCTCAAAATTTCACTTCCTTCCTTCAAAAAGCGGCTAAAAACTCACTACTTCTCCTTGGCTTTCAAGCATATGGATCTCTAACTGCATCTTCGTCTGACGGCTGACTATCCGCGCCTCAGATTCACATTTCGGTGTGACCTTGCACACGTTACAAATTTATTTAATAATAATAATAATAACTGGACTATCTCTCAAAAGGACCGGTCGCAGCCACTTAAAGATATGCTTGAACTCTTTACACATCTTAGGAACTGACTAGAAGCGAACAGTTTGGGACTGTGTGAGAGGTCAGTTTAGCTGAGTACAGAATTGAAAGTTGTTAAAGCCAGAAGTTGTGTGCCAATCTCCTGCTATACTGCTGGAACCTAACCCCAGCCTATACAAAGAAGACAAGTTGCCACTCTGGTAGCAGTCCAAACCCCAGCAACCGTTACAATTGACCCTATCATTAAAAACAGAGTGCAAAGTGTTATTGAGCTCGGGTGGGCCACTTGGACAGCACTGCTCTAAGAGATTAAAACTAGGTTGTAGCTTCTCATCTCCAACGTAGTGTTTGAAAGTGCAACTTGACAGATACTGGAAAAGGTGCATGGTCTTGTTAGGTCACACGTTGCCTCTGTCATGTGATGAGGCAACATGTAATTATACTTATTATTAATAATTATTATTTTAAAAATTATTTTTTTTATTTTTTATTGCTTTGACTCAAAGTACAGGGTGGGCCAAAAAAAGACCCCCTAGGGTTTTTGCCCATATCTTGACCAAAAGTAAGAATTTTTAAATGAAATTTTACAGGCTTACATGCAATTCATATTTACACATCATGGCGAGATTTCATCAAAATATTTCAAACCCAACAAAAGTTACGCCACTTTTAGTGAGGCCACCCCCCGTTTTTTAACTATTCAAAAACGAAACGCAAAAAATTAGGTTTTTTGCCACTATCATGGCCATAGGTGAGAATTTCGAAATGAAATTTTACAGGTCAAAGACAATCATATTTACACATGATGGTCAGATTTCATAAAAATATTTCAAACAGAACAAAAGTTATACCACTTTTAGTGAGGCCACCCACCGTTTTTTGACGATTCAAAAACGAAACGCAATAAACAGTAACAAAAACACGATTTTATTCAGTCTCATCTCAAATAACTGTTGTCAAATGAACTTGGTAGTGCTTCACAACTTGTGTTCAATGTGCCCACCACCCATGCCAAAACTTCTTTTGAGTCTCTTCGCAAAGTTCTTGATGGTCCTGTTGATTAATCTGATAGATTCCTTATTTACCAATTTGATTGTCGTCTTGCTAAGTGACTTCTCAGTGACGCACAGCTATGCTGGTACCCTGTTTCTCTTTTAAATAGTAATAATAATGATCATCTGGCAATATCAAGGCTATTTGATACCAATTATTTGAGATGAGAGAAAAAATCGTGCTTTTGTTCCTTTTTTTGTTGCGTTTCGTTTTTGAATCGTCAAAAAAAGGTGGGTGACCTCTCTAAAAGTGGTATAACTTTTGCTCTCTTTGAAATATTTTGATGGAATCTGACCACCACGTGCAGATATGAATTGTCTTTAAGCCTGTAAAATTTCATTTCGATATTCTTACTTTTGGCCAAGATATTGGCCAGAATAATTAGATTGTTTTTTGTTGCATCGCATTTTTGAATCGTCAAAAAACGGTGGGTGGCTTCACTAAAAGTGGTATAGCTTTTGTTCTGTTTGAAATATTTTATTGAAATCCGTCCATCATGTGTAAATATGAATTGTCTCTAAGCCTGTAAAATTTCATTTCAAAATTTTTACTTCTGGCCAAGATATTGACAAAAAACCTTGGGGGGTCTTTTTTTTCGCCCACCCTGTATAAGCTCAGTAGGACGTTTTGAGTGCTATGACTGAAAGCAGTGTTCTTCTAACTTCTAAAATCTCAATTTTCACATATTACGATATAGGCCTACTAGGCCTTGTCAAATTTTTCGTAGATCGAGATAGTATTTGTACTTTCATTTTTAAATTATCGTTTTGAAATTTGTGACAAACAAGAGCCAATAATGTACTGTTTGACAACAATTGCTGAAATTGCTTCGCCCCAGACCATGCTGGGTGAGCTTGCAATGCTCCTCCCCTAGTCAGTCTTAGAAATCTTAGCGCCTTTATCATCTTTCCTCCAACCTTTATTCCTTCTTCCGTGTCCTGTAGTGCATCCCGTATTAGTTCTTCGATGTAAAGATTGAATAGTATGGGTGAGAGTTGACCAGCCTGTGAAAATCATATACGTCTCTTGCATTGTGCTAAAGAGGAGAAGCGTAGGAAGAGCTGGACTAGTTCATCTGTTTAAGTTGAATATCTAAATGATGCAAATAATGTCTTTATTGTATACTAGCTGGGGCACCGGGCGTTGCCCGGGAAATTTAGGATTCAACCCACCACACAACACCCCACCACACTCCGACCTCTACCGGTATGCCACCCGAGAAATTGAGGTTTGAGGAAAATTTCCACCCCATCCCACCCCACTCCCTCCACCCCAAACCCCCTTCCACACCCCGCTCCTTCCCCACCCCATCTTCCACTCCACTCCCAACCCCCACCTGTCCCCCACCTTTCACCCCACCCCAATCCCCACCTCTCGACCCCCACCCCATCCCACCATCCCTCACCCCATCCTGCTGCTTTTATGTGTTATTGCGTATGAATTGCATATGGGACCAAAACATAAAGTGCAGTGATAAGCCCGAAAGGGAAAATGAGGGTTTTTGGCCCCTACCCTGGCCCCCATGGTGTCAGAGATTCGTGAACCCACCTCTACGCGTCCGATGCCGAGACGGACACAGTAGTGAAGGTTGGGAGTGAAAAGCTCAACAACTGTGGAAATGCATTCCGGTCAAACAGGCACACAGAATCTTCTCTTTATTTATATAGATTGTTTCTTGCAGAGTACGGCTGATTGTAAGGTGTTGGATGCAAACTTTAGTGAACTAAAAAATGAATTCCGAAATCAAAATTAGCTCATGAATTCTATAAACCTACTTGAAGTTCATGACCCCTGAAAGTGGGAAATTAGAAGAAAGAATACAAACTAATGAACCCCATTTTAAGAAATTTCTTCCATTTCAAATTGCAGTTTAGACTTAAACTGAACTTTGTGGCCACTTTTGCAAGTCCAATGATGTCTAAATGAAATGTTGTGGACTCGGTTTTTAGGATCATAATGAATTCATGCTTTTACTGCAACCTTCAAATGGACAGTCATATAAACTTGTGCACATCAGTGATATTTCAGTTCTAAAAATAATTCTCAATTTTAGTTCTAATTCAGTTCTAAGACTCTAATTTCAGTTCTAATTCTATTCCTATTCTGAAAATAATTCCTATTTCAGTTCTAATTCAAGTTCTTAAATAATTTCAGTTCTAATTCAAGTTCTTAAATAATTTCAGTTCTAATTCAAGTTCTTAAATAATTGCATATCTAATTTGATTTCATAAATAATATAATTTCTATGGGCCTAAAAAACTTCTAAAATAATGACAGTTCTGGAATAGATAAACAATCTTCGGCGGCTAAACAAAACTTGTAACTTGTGAAGTCAAACCTCCTATGTTGAGACTAAGAGACTTGCGGCCAAAATTTCCACCCATCAACAATAGATCTATCTCTACCTTTTAAAGCAAAATATCCGAAGTCAATAGTATGGGTTATGAATCTTGAAATATGGAGAATGGTCTATCCACTGTGTTAAAATCATCTACCCCAAAAACACTGCAGTACAACTACAAGCTAGGATGCAAGTGCTAGGATTCTGCCTGCGCGCTGCAGTTCGTCATTGTAATTTGTATGTAGTCTCTGATCCATTAATTGAGATGTCAATAAAACACTGCACCCCGTTCCAAAATCACAGAAGTTCCAATAGCCAGCTACAAAATAGCCAATAGACACCTCGATCTATTCCCCATCCTCATTTGTCATATCCACAAACATCTAGGTAGGCTAGATCCTTAATGTATAATTGTATATCTAGAAGTCTAGATATTATGACTCTGATCCTATTCAGCATTATTATTATTGCCAAGTCTATTGAGGTGTCAAAATGTCAAACTCGATTTTGTATGCGTGCCACTGATGCTTGATATGTGTGTGTATGAGCCCATAAGTATCTATAGGCTCATTCACCCTTGCCCCTCCCGTACTCCCATACAGGTCATGCATCAAATGCACCTGTAGGCCTAATTAACTTCCTTCACGGTGTTCAGCCGTGCCCAGCCATCCGTGACATTAATTACTCAATTGTCAGGTTGTTTGACGAATGATCCTGTGTCTTTAAACTGTACGAGGGCCCTTCGTTTGAGTGATTCAGAAAGCAAAACGAAATATCTTAATTAGTTGTGGCTATATGTCCGAGGTAATATATCCGAAGATTACTGATCTTAAGGTTTCTCATAAATGGAGTGTCTGACTTTATACAGGCTTGCACAGACAACGAATCGCAAAAATCTTCATAGTGTAATAATTTTCGTTCTGAAAATAATTCCTATTTCTATTCATATTTCAGTTCTCTCCGGCGTATTTCAGTTCTAGTTCTATTCTCGTTCTCAAAATAATTCCTAATTTTTGTTCTTATTCACGTTAACGGAAATTAATAATTTTACTTCTAATTTCTATTTCCGTTAAAGAAAATATCACTGGTGCACATGATCGCAAGTTACCATTTCAGTATAAGTGTGTCCCTCGCTATAACATGGTAGCTAATGTGGATCCCAAATTCTGCGTGACAGCAGGGTGCAGTGCATTCCATTCATGTCTGCTGTATATCTATGGATTTGTAGAAGTTCAGTTATAGTATGCTGTTATACAAGTGTTTTTGCTGATTTTGCCAATTTCTACATATGGCCAATTACCCTGGTAAACATGATATCGATGTATGTGCACTTGTTATAGCACCCCTTCAAGATTTCTACTCAGAAGCGCTCCCAACTACAGTGCGGACACTGAATTGGAGTTTCACGCCGAAGCGCTTGAGCAATTGCGAGTGAAGGACCTGCTCAAGGTCCCTATGAGGCGGCTTGAGGTGGAGTTGAACATACAAACCTCCAGCTGCAAGGCAACGAACATACCCACTACACCACCGTGCCCCGATCATGAGACCAATTAATTATTGCTTAGTCAAAATATTATTTGTTAAATATTAACCTACTATTGCAATGTGACTATATCTATATTTTGCTTTGTTTAATTCTTTTTACGAATATATTTAAGTCACGCATTTATTCCTTCTCTTCAATGTAATGTCAGATATCTAATAAAATTCTAAAAACTAATTTCACTTGCAGTTGTACATTTGGTAAGATTTTGTGATTTTGTGAACAAACTTGTTTCTCAAATGTTTCATAACTGAATAGTCTGTGACATCATTGAATTTCTCTAGTGATTACCAATATTTCAATGCTGCCTATTAGTGTAATGCTATATAATAGGGATACACAGGGTGTCCAGCATAAATGTCCCGATTTTGTACGCGTATAACTTCGACAATTTTTAACATTTATTTATACTTTATGCGTCAACCTAAAGGTATTTCACTCTAGTATTTGCACTGAAAAAATGGAACTGGTATAAGTTTAGGTTTTAATTATATGCTCGGAACAGCGCTAGCTACCATATTTTGTTGTCGTTGTTGACGTAATATGGTGCAGTTTCCCCGGGATATTCACAAATCGCCTTTTGCTAACACGCGCATAAACACAATCATTTTGGGTGTTTGTAAGAGTCTCTACCATGAATATCCTCTCTTCCCTAAATCATTTCCTCTCAATTTTATCAACAGTAGTGCGCGCTGCCACGCGCTGCTTTAGACGCAAAGAAACGCAAGCTGTTTCGCTAGCCGTTTTTTTGTGTCAGTGTTGGAGTGCTGTTGGACATCACGTCGACAAATAACTTTAGATCGTCTTTTAGAATACGTTGTACGGTGTTTCTAGGACTATCTGTTTTGCACTGCATGACCCGGGGAGATTTGCTTGTATGGCCAACCGGGTCATTGTCTTGACTGCAAATTTACTCTGACACAAGAGCACTGTTAGCGGATATGCGCACCGTGATTCCCATGGTTTACGAGTAGAAAGTCCTCTTTTTTTATCAATTTTCCGTAGAAGATAATTCAAGGTATTGTTTATTCCATCCTCTGTTACAAAATTCGTTAATCATTTCAAACAAATTAAATCCCTTTTCAGTTCGTAAAATTAGGATCAAAACGCGATCATCATCTGTCAACAGTGCCAGATTGCGTCACAAATGACAACAAAATATGGTAGCTAGCGCTGTTCCGAGCATATAATTAAAACCCAAACTTGTACCAGTTCCATTTTTTCAGTGCACATACTCGGGTGAAATACCTTTAATTTGACGCATAAAGTATAAATAAATATTAAAAATTGGCGAAGTTATACGCGTACAAAGTCGGGACATTTATGCTGGACCACCCTGTATATGTATATGCATATATATTATCCTTGGGCGTGCCCGACCAGGAGGCAACACTACCACACCTCTCTTCTTGCCCAATGCATTTTTAGACATAGAATTGTGCAATTAAGTAAGTAAGCAGGTATAGAATTGTAGAATTTGTATGGTTGAGATATTGAAAGATGCAAGTATTTAGAACTGAGGGAGTGAAGAAATGAGAAACAAGTGCAGGAATGTGCATGTGTAAAGCTGTTGAAGTGTTGAAATTTTGTGAGTGAGTAAGTAAGCAGGTAAGGAATTGTAGAATTTGTGCGGTTGAGATGTTGAAATGTGTAAAAATTAAGAGCGCGGAATGGTAAAATTGAACCATCATAGTTGCAATAATACAAATTTTCTCAATTCTTAGCGTTTCAGTGTTTGAGGCTGCACAATAATGCAAGAATCATGGAACGAAAAATGGAAGAAGGGCGGGAGTATGAGGGTTGGATTATTGGATAGTAGTATGGAATGGTAAAATTGAGGCTTGAAAGTTAAAATGTTCGATTTTTCCTCAATTATTAACGCTTCATAGTGCAGGATTCATTGGAATGAGAAATGGAGGGATGGAGGAAGTGAGGATAAAGTTGAGTCATCATAGTTACATTGTTTGAATTTTCATCAATTCTTAGTGTTTCAATAATTGAGAATGAGCACCTATACAAGAATGTGTGGAGGGAGGGAGGGAGGGAGGGAGATTTTTATCGCATGTAATAAAACCATTACCCGAGGGCACAACACATTATTATTATTATTAAATAAATTTGTAACGCGCACAAGGTCACACCGAAATGTGAATCTGAGGCGTGGATAGTCAGCCGCGAGAGGAAGATGCAGTTGAAAGCTAAGGAGAAGTAGTGAGTTTTTAGCCGCTTTTTGAAGGAAGGAAGTGAAATTGAGCTTTGAAGAGAGAGCGGAATGCGCAGGGAGGATGCGAGCAGGACGTCAGGAACAGAATCAGAGTAGCGTGGCAGAAGTGGAGAGAACTATCTGGAGTGTTGTGCGACTTTAAAATGCCGACTCGCCTGAAGGGAAAAATCTACAAAACGATGATAAGGCCAGTAATGCTATATGGAGCAGAGGCCTGGGCATTAACGAAAAGGGACGAGAGTTTGCTGGAAAGAACAGAGATGAGAATGCTGCGATGGATGCTTGGAATATCACTGAAAGACATGAAACGAAGTGAGGACATCAGGAAGACGCTCGGTGTGGCATGCATCACTGACAAAGCACGGGAGACCAGGCTGCGATGGTATGGACACGTAATGAGAAAAGAGGTGGGTAGCTGCGTCAAAAGAATCATGCAGGCGGAGGTATATGGTCGACGCAGTCGGGGACGACAGAAGAAAAGATGGGAGGACGTGATACAACAAGACCTGAAGCTGCTCAAATTGAAGAAAGAAGACACCGGAAGCAGAGACAAGTGGAGGAGAAGGATCCGAGTGGCTGACCCCTCGCCAGAGGGAATAATCCTAGCCTGAAGGGAAAGAAGAAGAAGAGAGAGCGGAAGCCGATTCCATTCCCTGGGTGCAGAAGCATGGAATGCACGCAAGCCCATAACTGTTTTGCATCGAGGTTCAGATAAAAGACTTGTGCCCGATGAACGCAAGCAACGAGGAGGAATGTAAGGAGTTAGTAGTGACTGAAGGTAGGAAGGTGCGTTGGTGCTGAGAGATTTGTAGGTCAGACATGCCAATTTGAATTTTATCCTATAGTACTGAACAGGAAGCCAGTGCAGCTGATGGAGTAGGACTGAGGAACTAGTTTGTATTGGGATGCGCAGCACAACACGCGCTAAGGAGTTTTGGATGTGTTGTAGCCAGTTGAGCTCAGTGACTGAGAGACCAACAAAAAATGGCGTTAGCTTAATCAATGTGAGAGGAGACAAGAGAACAGGCAATGGTTTGAGACATATCCATAGTCAGGGCCGACCTGATGTGACGTATTGCCCGAATGTGATAGAAACAAGATTTACAAATGTTTGATATATGAGGTCGAAATGTGAGCTTATTGTCTAGGGTTACTCCAAGTGTTTTGACAGTATCTGACAGATGAACAGCAGTGCCGGTGAGGTCGATATTAGAAAGAGCGCAGGCGCTGGCGTGACCCAAACAAAATTGCCCCATGTCATTATCGAGATCTTAATCACCTGGTCGTAAAACCATTGCCCGAGGGCATATCATTAGCGTGATCTTAATCACCTCTTCTTAATTGCTCTGCCAGAAGGTAATTGCTTTTTAGTGAATAGGGGGCGTGGCCGATGACATCATTGGAGCGTGACTAATGGCTTTTTAATGGGTTTTTAATTGGTGGAGTAGAACCCGTAGTCACCCTACTACTCAAATGTTTCTTTTTTTGTCTAAAATAATTGAAAAAGTTGTAGCTGCAGCTCACCCACTACCTTAATAAAAATGATCTTCCATTTTTTCAATCAGGTTCCCGGAAAGACCACTCCATGGAGACTTTACTTCTTCGCCTTCTTTCGGATATCTATGCAGCCATTGACAACTCCCAGGACACCCTTTGGCATTGTTCGATGTGAGCGCGGCTTTCTACACAGTTGACCTTGATATCCTTATAACTAGACTTTCTATCTCTTTTGGCATCTCAGGAAATTTTCTCAACTGGCTTACTTCCTACATTCAGGACTGTTCCTACACTGTGGCTTGTGGGACTACTAGATTATCCTGGGCACCTGCCCCGTTTGGACTGCCCCAAGGCTCTGTCCTAGGTCCCCTATTATATATAATATACACTGCAGACCTTGGACCATTCTTATTGGAAAATGCAATCCTGAGTCAATCCTACGCTGATGACCTCCAGGCATATGTTCACTGCCCAGCATCTGCCGCTACTGATGCGGTTCGAGAAATTTGTAGGGCTATGGAAACCCTGGAGGCCTGGATGTCCTCTAACTGTTTGCGGCTGAACCCTACCAAGACACAATATATCTGGTTTGGGACGCGTCAACAACTTGCAAAAATCGCCATGAAAGCTTTAGAGTTTCCTCTGATTACTTTCTCACCTTTTGTGCCGGACCTTGGTATTATTTTAGACCAAGAGCTAACCTTCACTCGGCATATAAACCTGCTATGCCGATGTTGTTACTATCAGTTGCGTCAGCTTAAGGTGATCTCCCGCTCTCTGTCTTTTAGTGCCGCTTCTACTCTTGTTCACTCTTTCGTGGTTTCCCGCCTTGACTACTGCAACACCCTCTATCATGGGCTACCGGCTGACCAGATTGGCTGCCTGGAACAGGTCCTCTGCTCTGCGGCGCGACTTGTTGGCCATATCCCAAAATATGGCCATGTCTCATCTTACATGCGGGATATCTTACACTGGCTCCCTTCTCCAGGGTGGATTGCGTATGTATGTATGTATGTATGTATGTATCAATCACATGAATTTATATAGCGCCCCTTCAAGATCTCTACTCAGAGGCGTATGTATGTATGTATGTATGCGCACTTGTTATAGCGCCCCTTCAAGCTCCCTACTCAGAGGCACTCCCGACTGCAGAGCGGACACTGCATCGGAGTTTCACGCCGAAGCGCTGAGCAATTGCGAGTGAAGGACTTGCCCAAGGTCCCTACGCGGCGACTTGAGGTGGATTCGCGAACCTCGAACCTTCCGGCTTCAAGGCAACGACGCCGCCACTACACCACCGCGCCCCAGACAGGGTCTGTGCATTGGTTAGGCGGTGCATTGAAGGACTAGCTCCACGGTATCTTCGAGAACTCTGTTGTTCCACCTTGGGAGTTCAGCATTGATCCACCCTTCGATCGGCCAAGCTGAGCTTCTGGTTCCCCGCTGTCGGACTGCTATTCGACAGCGTCGTTCATTCTCTGTTGCTGGTCCTACAACTTGGAATGGTCTCCCTGTCACACTGCGCTTAATTACCAGGGGTCACTCCACTCTGTTTCTTAAGAACCTAAAAACTGTTTTATTTAGCCATGGTTGGGCCGGGAGCGCTTCTGAGTAGCCTACCTTAAAGAGGCGCCATATAAATTTCTGAAATAAATTAAAAGAAAAATAAATAATGTATATCAGTAGTAAAAAACAAAACCTAGATGTTTGTGCTAATTTTTCTTTGCGTGGCTAATATTGTGCAAAAAAGAAGCACTTGACTTAATATTGATGTATTTCAGCGTTTTCATAACAGGAATGGTTGATGACATTGTTAATGCACTTGCCATTTTGCGTGCAGCGATTCGCCAAAACTTATAAATTTTTAACAATTTACTGGTTATTGCTGTCGGTACCTGATTTTATATATATATATATATATATATATATATATATGATGTTGATTGTCCTTATAATCGGCCTGATTATACGTTTGACATTTATTCAGTACAGCTGTAATACACGTGCATGAATTCCTGAAAATGGAGTAAGTTCTTAGATGTGTTTTGACTGTTTCTCTGACATTTTTTGTCACAGTGGCCTTTTGTTCGACTGTTTGGAATACAAGAACCAGCCTCAACCCTCTTTTCTTTTCTTAACGGGTTGTCACATCTCGTCATGATCAGCTACTTTAATCATCGGGTTTCGTCAAGAGCACCTTTATATTATGTTTGGCATGTCTATGCCCTGGTAGGTTTTCAAATTATACTTTATGTGATTTTAAAATGTTTAAGTGGTTTACCATGTTTTATGTACTTAACATGTAAATGTTTTACCTTGGAGAGGGGATGTCCTAAGCAACTTGTAAGTGGTGTGTTTTTCATATGAATCTGGAAATTTTAAAGTGTTTTTAACACCAACAAAAGTGTTATGTACTGAGATGAGAACATATTTTGTAAGAACACATACTTAACCCAAAATAAAATGTTATACAACAAATTTCCTACCAAATTTCCTACCAGTATTCAAACAGTTTCTCATCACTGGATTAGACCATTGCCTTTAAAATATCCAGTTTGTATGGTTTATAATTTAAGGTTAACAGAATGCAGTTAGCCACACTTTTTTATTGAAACCAAAACTAAAAGTTACTAGTGACTTGCAAGTAATTACTAGCTCATTGTTTTCTTTAAAAAATGACTGCAGAAGTTATGGTTGTCAAGAGAGTCTGCTCTTCTTTAGGTCTGCTGCCTCTCAGCAGGTCCAGATGCCCAACGACGCCACTCTTCTCGGTGTTGTGTCTTTTCTTTAAGTTTCCCATATCCAATTATCCATCCTCCATTATCCAGTCCAAGAACTTATCCCTAGGTCTTCCTCTTCCGCTCTTCCCCTCCATTTTACCCTTCACTATGTCTCTTTGCAAGGAGTTGTCTCTCAGTATATGTCCCATCCAGTTCTTCTGCCTTGTTCTAATTGTATTCATCAAGGATCTTTCCTCTTCCACCTACTTCAATACTTCTTTCCTCTTCCACCTTCTTCAATACTTCTTCGTTTGATTTATGCTCTGTCCAGCGAGAGTCTGCTATTCATTCATTAATTCATTATATAAATATATAGCGCCTCTGCAAGGGGACTACTCGGAGGCACTCCAGATCTCAGTGCGGCCATATAAAAACTGTCTTAAGATGAGATAGGAACCCTGAGTTTTTTAAAAAGGGAGTGGAGTGTCAGAGAAAGACCATTCCAGGTTGAGGGTTATACCACCGAGAATGCACGGTTCTACATAGTGGAAGTGCGAGCAAAAGGGACTGAAATCAGACTTTGTTGAGTTGAACGAAGGGAGCGGAAATGGTGAGCACTAAGAGTTAGAGTGGTCCATCCTACCATGTAAAAAAATGAAATTTCAAATATCAAATTGGGTCACAGTTGCCCTTGTTCCTATACACCAAGGGAGCTTACATGCCAAAAATTAGAAGGATTCAATGATATTTAGAGGTGACTCAAACTTGAACATTTTTTCCTGGCATTAGAATTGCCACATGCAGGCTAAGGCTGCAGTTGAACAGGAGTTTTATTCGGCCGAGGTACCTCTGCTTTGCACTGCGATGGCAAACGTTAACTAGAATTTGTTCAGACCATTCTGAATGTGTTTCTGGAGCTGGAGAGAAAAGTTTCTTGTAGATTCCAAGTTTATTGAAAACAGCAAGTTAATGCCTGTCTTCAAATGTCGGATGATCGGAATCGGAAGCAGAGTATTATATGGGCTTGTATTTGATAAAACGGCCTCAAGAGACTTGCACATGTACAGCTGGACACTTATCTAACAGACACTCAATGAGGAGCCACTGCTGTGCTCGCATCTATGAAATCCAGTGGTTATCTTTACTCCCACAACCCTCGGAACAACCAGGGGTCCAGATGTAGGCCCGTTCAGACGATTTATGTGAAAAATCAACACCAACGTGAAGATTACGACGAGCTTCTGCAATTATCGCATGTCATCCTTCTTGATAGGCATTTGAGAGGAGAAGTGCAATTTCATTTCCAGCTTCTGGGGCAGTACACCATGCAACACCGCTCACCAACTTCTAGCAAAATCCTCAAAAATCAAATGACTCTCCGCATTTGGGATGAAAAAGTTTTAACAGATCTAATGTCAGCCTTTTTGCCTCTCTTTTCTATGGAATATGGTCTTGAAGCTTGCTTGGACAAGAGAGAGCTCCAAACAATTATTTGACACTGTTCAACTAGTCAGAACTTAACATTTGCAACGTTGTTGTGCAGAATGCTGCCACAACCGCTTTCAAGAGACACCTGGTCTCTTTGAACCCGCGTTGATGTGATTTAATGCAAAGACCACCTTGGTTACGAAGCTCAAATGTTCTGAAAAGAATATAGCATCAAACGGAATTGAATGCAAAATGTTGAACTTTGGAAATCCACTGGAATCATATGTGACATTGGGACAAGCTGAAGATCTTGACTCATCGACTTATTATCATTGCCAGCAAATGGCTGGCAGATGAGGCTTAGGCTTTCTTCTCGACGCCATGTGCACCACACTTTGGCAGTTGCATTCAATTTATATCAAATTGAAAGACAAAGCCAGGCAGATTAAAGTAATAAATTAGGCCCACAGCGCAGAACAGGGTATTGCTTTCATCCAGATATTCAACTCTTCTGTGACAAGAGTCGAGAATCGAAGACAATACCTTTGTCAAGCCATTCCGTAGCCATAAAAGTCTCTCTAGAGGTACATATCAATAAAGACTTGTTTTAATGCGATCTTATTACCTAGGAACTTACTAAACAGTTAACACTAAATAGTTATTTGCTTTTGGTCTTGTTTCAAAACACTTTTCGATCATAAATGCAATATACTACATTATGACGAAATTTTCGAAGAAACAAAATTATCGTTCAAAATTGAGTCACCCCTAGGTATTCTTCAAATGACACCAAAATTGGTTCAAATACTATCTGAAGTGAATGGAACAAGACCACATGTGACCCAAATTAATTTTCGACATTTTGTCTTTTTGGACCACTCTACTAAGAGTATAGCTACAGATATAGAGGAAGGCTACATGTTATTATAGCTCTAATATAATTTTTTTTAAACTATGCTACCAGTGATTGTCTTCATGGTGATAAATATGCAAATGTAGTACTTGCTTATTACCATATAATGAGAGTAGCTGAGACCTCAAGTGACTTTGGTGCTGGAAATGATAAAGCGAGCCTATGCAGTATCCAGCCGTAGATTTGTCACCACTAGGCTTTATGTTGACTCAGATATATGTACAGGATGGGCCCAAAAAGTTATCCTACGGTTTTTTGCTAATATTTTGGCCAAAAATAAGAATTTTTCAAATCAAGCTTTACGTGCTCAAAGGTAATTCATATCTACATACAATAGTCAAATTTCATCATAATATTTGAAATGGAACAAAAAGTTACATCCCTTTTAGTGATCCCACTCACTGTTTTTTGACAATCCAAAAACGTGATGCGCCAAAATGTAGAAAAAAGCGATTTTATTAAATCACATCTTAAATAATTGTTTTCAAATGAACTTGATATTGCCAGATAGTCATTACTATTATTATTATCTCTAATATATTTCTCAAAGTTTGTCCTTCCATATGTTTGTGTGTCCGGATGTATTTTGACTCTTCGTCCCAGAACAGGCTCGGAAATGACAGAGCGTCGGTTTAACAAATTTTTTGCAATTGATTATTAACCAAACTTTAGGGTCAACGCAACTATTTTCAGCTCTTAATTCACTTTAGAACCCGAGATATTAGCATTTTAATAAGATTTTATCACCCATTTGGCCGCAATTGTAAAGAGTCGACAGTCCGCATGACGTCATTAGCGCCCAATAATAATAATTTCCGTTAATTCAACAATCTGGTTGACAAACCAAAATCGGTTACAGTGTACAATTATGCAGTTGAAACAATAATATTCACAAGAGCGCAGATCACAGAAATATTAACTATACTAACAGAACAGACAACCTGCAATAATTGTATTAGGCCACAGTCAGCACACACTCGCCCTTCAGGGACGGGTCATGTTTGGCTTTTTGGGGAAGCGGGGTGGGTGGAGGGTTGCCGAAAACCAGAAATTTAGCAGACAACGCTGGGTACTCCAGAGGAGTAGTGTTAAAAACCCTAATTAGGCTCGGTGCCGGGTTCAAATTCACCTCAAGCCGCCGCGTAAGGACCTTGAGCAATTCCTTCACTCGCAAATGCTCGTGCGCTTCGGCGTGAAACTCTAATGCAGTGTTCGCTCTGCAGTGGGGAGCGCTTCTGAGTAGAAAACTTGAACATGTAGGTTATACTTACTACTTATACATGTAGGTTAGCAAATGCGAGAAATAAATAAATAAAAATAAGTTTTGGATTATATCCAATTTATCACTCTTGAAAGCTAATACAGGGTGGTTGGTTCATTTATGTTGGACCACTCCGTATTATTTATTCACAGAACGTGAATTGATTTAATAGATAGCCTACTAAAATAGTGGTCCATTTTCTCACACCTGATTAATCCTATACGCGAATCGCCAATGCGAAAGCCACTGTTGAATTACAATTTGTTAAATAGACCTAGCCTATCCAGAGACAGAACTGTTTGGAGAAGTCTAGTTAATAGTAGTCTCATCGTCCGCCCCACGCCTGATGGAAGAGAGAAGAGAGAAATAGGTGTATCCAAAACGCTGTTGCGATTTCGGTTCAGATGCCGACTGTAGACCTACTGGAAATTTGATAGAGGCTCTATTTATAATATTGCAATATTATTGCAAACTTCTCGTAGCATGACAAGGCGAACATGTATAGTGGTTTAATGATGGATAGGCCTGCTCCAGAACCCCGTCTGAAGCTGAACTGGCTGTGTTGGAGAGGGTGTCAAATTTTTTAAATTAGCATGACTCATTGGTTGTACATGCGCTTTGACTGGGTGGGTGTTGTTTGGGGTGGGTGTTGTTGGACGTTGGAATTTTTAGTCTGCATCTTGAGAGTAAAACATTTCCTCAATAGGAAAGTGAGGGTTAATTAATTCAGTGTCATACCAATATTTCATGGCAAACCTGTTGATATTGTACCCCTCTCTCTCTCTCCTCTCTCTCTCTCTCTCTCTCTCTCTCTCTCTCTCTCTCTCTCTCTCTCTCTCTCTCTCTCTCTCTCTCTTCTCTCTCTCTCTCTCTCTCTCTCTCTCTCTCTCTCTCTCTCTCTCTCTCTCTCTCTCTCTCTCTCTCTCTCTCTCTCTCTCTCTCTCTCTCTCTCTCTCTCTCTCTGTCTCCCTCCCTCCATCCCTCCCTCCTTCCCTCCCTCCTTCCCTCCCTCCCTCCCTCTCTTTCTCTGTCTGTCTGTCTGTCTCTCTCTCTCTCTCTGTCTCCCTCCATCCCTCCCTCCTTCCCTCCCTCCTTCCCTCCCTCCCTCCCTCTCTTTCTCTCTCTGTCTGTCTGTCTGTCTCTCTCTCTCTCCTTCTACTCTGGCTCCTCCCTCTTACATACAATTAATTATAGTATACAGACTGACTGACAGAACAGCAATATTATTTTAGTGAAGTATAATTTAACGTAGACGTAGCCGACTCAATGAATGATGCATGTTCTTAATTGGGGTTATGAAAAGAACTAAACCTGAAGGGCCATTCTAGGCCCGTAGCGAGTTCTGTCAAATTACCATGATAGGTGGATGATAATATTATGGTCGTAGGGGTGCTGACATACAGGAGGGCGGGGGAGAGTGGTTTGCATCGCGCCTATTATACCTTGTTTAGGGCGTCCTTGCACGGTTATATCCACTACTGCTTGCTGAATTCACTCGTCTGAGGCACCGCACTACTGATACAAAATCGGGCCCAATAGGTAGGTTATGTGTGCTGAAGTGATGTTAGTGCTAATTCTAAATCAACAGAGGCACATGCGGCAGAGATTTGAAATAAAGAAAACTAAACAGTATACCCTTCAAGACGACTATTATTATTATTGTCGTGAAAAGTCCGCTTCGATCGCTGTTAGCTTCAGATGTGTACTAGTTGTGCGTACAGAAATAAATTCCTGTGGGCGCCCCTGGTAGGGATTATTGTTTTTGGCCCACCCTGTATGTAAAAATGATAAAGCGAGCTTATGCAGTATGCAGTGAGAGATATGATTTGAAAAGAAATGCAAACCTCACATTTGCTATTAAAGTGGACTATTAAAGTGGACTGAGGCTCAATGGGTCATTTACGATAGGAGAGGTTGGGGTGATGAGAAATGAATGCTGAGGTATCAAAGCCTAGTTGACGCAGTTTGAACAAAGGTTTTGTATGGATTGCTCACAAAAGAATACAATGTAACATTGAAGCCTTATGTCAAAAAGAACAATAGTTGATTGGCCAAACTCTGAATTCTAACCGGACCAGGTTTTTTCAAAATCTTCAGCCTATAGAAATAACTCAAGCAGATACAAAGACAACCAATGATGTGAAGTCTGAGAAACTTATAAAATTATTGTTTATCTCAAAGCATAAATTGATGTCTTTGGTATGTCATAGAACTGGATTGATTAATGGCAGTCAGTTAAATGGGCTTGAGCAAAGTTCAAGAATAAACCCTAATCCAGAGAATTGTTTAGTCCAGCAGTAGACTTGTCACCACTAGATTTTATGTTGACTCGGATATATGTATGTAAAACATGATACACAAAACTGGAAAAAACATGAGGACTTTGGCCACAATTCTTTACTAGTTAAACAGTCAAAAATTGATGTGAAACTCTGCTCATTTGGTATATGCCACCTTCCTGTCTTTAAAGTTTAGTTAAATTTATTTTAAAGTATTTAATTTTCACTGTTTTGAAATAAATGGTGCATGGTCAAAAGCGCGCAGGACAAATGCGCGCAGACAAATGCGCGCAGTAACAAAAGCGCCCAGGACAAAAGCGCGCAGACAAAAGCGCGCAGACAAATGCGCGCAACAGGAAAAAGCTTAAGTATGTGTAAGTATGTTATACTATGTATGTATGTATGTATGTATGTATGTATGTATGTATGCGCATGTATGTATGTATGTATGCATTTGTATGTGTGTGTATGTATGTCAGTCCTCGTAGCGGTCCTGTATTTCCTGTAATGTCCTGTTTTTTTGCTTGTCCTGTAAAATCCTGTATTTTTGCAAAAGTGTCCTGTATTTTTGCAAAAAGTAAGATTTCACGCTCTTTTTTGTCGCGAATTATTATTGCCGTGATTATTTATAATTTTTATTATATATATTTTTCTGTTATAATTCAAAGTGGTATATAAACAGGTTGATTCAATACTATATTTGTTCAACATTGTATCAGTTTTTCTTTAGATGACTGGTTTTAATTAAATACAAAGAAGTTGCATGACAGTCCATGAATTTTATCATTCAGCACTTCATTGCAGATGTTGGTCATATTTTTGGCGATGTCCTTCAATTGTTTCAAGTTCCACTGGTTCATGTCTTGTATTGTGCATTGGCTCATCTGTTTTGTTTGAAAGCCTCTCTTGAGAGATGAAGATGTAGGTTGTTGGATGCAAAACAGGCCACGAGGTGAAAGTGCTGAATGGATTCGTTATCGTAATCTCCAAACTTCTTTAACACCACTCGAAAGCCGAGCACAGGGCACCAACTTATTCATGAGCTCTGCTTCAAGTCAGAATTCTAAAGGGCAGTCCAAAGGAGGTCTGAGTCTGTCTGGTTCCATAGTTCTTGAAGAGGTGAGACTTTAGTTTTAAATGGAAAGCCCAGGAGGTAATGGATGGAGGAACCTGATACAGAAATATGTTTGTCAGCGAATAAGAGGATGGTTACACAACTATGAACCACTTTTAAACCAGAAAACATGATGCAGTTAGATTATTCAAAGATGCTTTGCATGCCATGGAGGGAGTTCCACAGGTGTCATCATTGTTCCTGCCTTGCTATGTCGTGCCAAATCAAACAAGTACAAACAGCATTTAGAAGAGGTGAACAAAGCATAAGAAAAAGATCAGAGAAAATAGAGCTGCATAAGCATAGAGAAGCAGAAGCCAGAAGAAAACTGAAGAAGATAGGAAAAAGTTGAGCAGAAACAGTGTTGAAAGGTTGAAAAAGACTGTTGAAATGTACATCTCATAATCTTGGCTGCACAACATGTTAAGGGAAGCGGGAAAGAAATTTTCAGATGCATTTAAGTCTGGAGACTGGAATATGATTTCAGTTTAGCAACGGTTTGTTGGATGTGGCTTGCAGTCTCATGGACATTGCTACTGAAACACTGCATTTTTGCGGGAAAGCAATAAATCTGTGTGGGAAAAAGAAATGTCACGAGTCTTAAGTTGAAGAGCTGCACTTCAATGCTCCTGAAATAGCTAATTGTACATAGCTAGGTCACAGCTTTAGCCTTTGATCGGCTAACTGTGGTGGACATTGCTCACTCGGGATTGAATGATTAGATGAAGGAGTTATCATTTGCTGGAATATTTAAAAGTTTTTGTTCTTACATGACTCACTAGATTTAAGTGGACAGTTTGACCTAAGTCAGAGCACGACTTTCATGAGCTTAGACAATGGGGCAAACTGTGCATAGTTGCAGTTGAAATTGTTTAAAAAAAAATTGTTTTCCAGTTTCATTGTTTGCTGTACTGACAGTAAATCTTTTTTTTCTATTATTGACCCTAATTTTAAGAATCTTGTAGATGTCTTGTGATAGGCACTGTTGCAATCTACTGGACATAGTCTATGTTTGATATTTGTGAAAAATGCATTTAATGTTGTTCTTATTATTGCATATAAATTAACAAGCTTCCGATAAATAGTTGCAACAACAGTTGTGACAACTTGATAAATTTTATGAAATTCTAGTAATAGTTTCCAATTTATAAGTATGCATGTATACATGCATGTATGCATGCATGCATACATACATACATACATACATACATACATACATACATACATACATACATACATAAATACATACATCTTCTTCTTCTTGGTCTCTCTTCCGTCAGGCGCATGTCCTACGCCAACGATGAGCCTCAATATGCCGTCTCCAGCTTGCTCGGTTTCTGATTTTATCCACCGCATCTCTCATATCCATGTACATACATACATACATACATACATACATAAATACATACATCTTCTTCTTCTTGGTCTCTCTTCCGTCAGGCGCATGTCCTACGCCAACGATGAGCCTCAATATGCCGTCTCCAGCTTGCTCGGTTTCTGATTTTATCCACCGCATCTCTCATATCCATGTTCTGTGCTGCTAGATCTTCTTTTATATTGTCCATCCAGGTCTTTGATTGTCTCCCTTGGCTTCTCTTTCCCTCCACATGCCCGTGCAGAGCTGCGGCCGGCAGCCTTTTGTCTTCCATTCGTGTCACGTGCCAGAACCAGGTGAGTCTTCTTGTTCTGATCTTGTCCACCACTGTTTCCTTTTGTCCCAGCTCCTCCCGAGTCACTTCGTTTCGGATCCTGTCTCTCCGACCTCTACCCAGAATTCTTCTCAGCCAGCTCATCTCCGCCACCAGTAATCTTCTCTCATCCTCTCTGCGCAGACACCAGCATTCTGCTCCATACAGTAGCACCGGTAGAACAAGTGTTCCATATAGCTTCTTCTTCATTCTTATCGAGATGCTGTTTGTTTTCCACATCTTACTCAGCGTCCAAACATCGCTCCTGCAAGGCCAATTCTACGTTTGATGTCCTTTGTGCACTTCCCGTCCTACGTTATCAAACCTCCAAGGTACACGAATTCTGTCACCTGTTCCAGCCCCCTGTTCTCCAGTCTTATTTCCAGATCTTCATGGTGTTTTCCAACAATCATTGTTTTTGTCTTCTCTTCATTAATTCTAAGGCCCAGTCTTTTGCTACTGTTTAATAAATAGCCAGAGAAAAAGACGTTATATTGTCATATCACTCTTCCACCTATTATTGACCAGTATGAAATCTATCATGTTACATACATACATACATACATACATACATACATACATACATACGTATATACATTTATAAAAATATTAGTTGCACGCTTTTGTCTGCGCAATTTTGTCTGCACGCTTTTGTCGGGGGTGTTTTTTTGTGTTTCCTGTTGCGCGCATATGTCTGCGCGCATTTGTCTGTGTGCATTTGTCTGTGCGCTTATGTCCTGCGCACTTTTGTGACGGTGCCGAAATAAATACAATTTCCGGATCTGGGCTTTCCAAAATGTCTGAAAAATAATCAATTCTTTGTATCCTTCGCCTATGATTGGATGACATCCATGCCTCTAGAACAGGGGTTCTCAAACTGTGGTACGCATACCCGGGGGGTACGCCAGGCGCCGGTAAGCGGTAGGCCTACACCAGGCGCCGGTAAGGGGTATGCGAAAAAATTCCAGAAATATAATTTTTTTGGGAGATTATGGACGTTGTCCATTTTTTCTTGATTAGCAATGATTTTAAAGTTGCTATACATACAACGACTTCAAAAAGGCGTTTGACAGCGTTCAAAGACCGGTAGTGTGGAACATCCTCGCACAATACGGTATACCATAGAAGATTATAAGCATCATAAAAGAATGTATAGAGAAAGCAGGTGTGCAGTAAGAACGGAGGGTAAACTAGGAGAGTGGTTCCAGATTGTCACGGGGGTGCGCCAGGGATGCATTTTGTCACCACTGCTGTTCCTGATAACGATCGATTGGGTGATGAGACGAAGTACAAAAGAGGGGAAATGGGGCCTGGAGTGGAATAAAGCTGGAAAACTGGCAGACCTAGACTTTGCTGATGATATAGCGCTACTAGAGGAGTCTTGGGAAGTAATGAAAAAACTCACAGACAGTGCAGGGACTCCACGTTCTCTTGTATGTCCTTGATGTTGTCCTCTATTAAGTCTATATCGTCCACAAATAGTAGGATGTTTAGCATTGTCCCATGTATCGAGATGCCCGATTTTTTGTTCTTGATTTTTTCTGTCACTCTCTTGAAGTACGTGATGAATGCTGTTGGCGAGATGGGGTCTCCTTGTTTTGCACCTACTGAAATGCTGAACCAGTCACCGATCTCTCTACCCACTCTGACCGCTGATTTTGCCTCCACACACGCATGAATGATCATCTACGTCAGCCTTCTTCCAACTCCATATGACTTGAGCACTGCCTGGAGGATGTTCATCCAAATAGTTGATCCAATTATTCGTATTCAGTCGAATAGTGATTATTGCCTATTCGGTACAGCCCTAGTCAATTGTATCGTATGGTATTGTATTTGAGCATTTGTAGAGTAGATCTGGTTGGGTGAAGTGGTCAGAAGTACTGTCCAGTGTGCAAAACCCTGCAAGAGTATGCAGGGTTTGAGAAGAGAGAAGGAAGAAGAGAGGCTGCCAGACAGAATTATAAAGGTAACAGAAGGATGAAGTGCATTTCAAAGAGAAGGACTAATTGAGTAAAATGATCGAAACCAAGCCATAGCAGTTCTAGCACAATTAACCAAGAGGTCTATTGGAATAATAAAGTGGACAGTGGGAGAAAACTGAATAAGGCTGAAGTATAACGTCGACCAGATATTTTTTAGATACACAGTCTACACAGAGCTGTGCGTCTGAGCAAAAGTGATGTCAGTAAGAAAAAACCTCCATGTATTTAGCGCTGACAGCAAAATATAAAAATTTGAACTTTTATCCTCTAATTTTGTAATCTTTAGGGAAGGCTTCGCGGGCCAGAAAAAGTCGTCGGCGGGACAGAAATGGCGAGAATTATTTTAACAAATATTTTTCATCAATCCAGGTTCAATTTAAGCAAGAACATTTGCATCACTTGTACATTGCCACTGAAATAAATTCAACATTAATTCGGGTGAATTAAAATTATAGAACCTGGGCTTCTCCCATCAGTTCGCTCTGCCATCCTCTCTGGTAGTCTTTCGTCATCTTTCTCTCATCTCAAAACCTGCCTTTTCCCTCGGGGTTGCATGCACTGGGAGAGAGCTTCTGAAAGGCTTTTGCTGTGAGAAGCGCTTTAGGCCTCTAAGTTGTCAGATACAATGCAATGCAATACAATACAATGCGTTTAATTGACATTGGGCTTCCGCAAGAAAATATTAGGAGACGAAGGGTTCCGTTTCTCAAAAGGTTTTGGAAACGCAGCAATAGGTAATCACCAAAACAAACCTGTCTTTGTTTTAAATTTCGTTCTAGCAGGAAAACTGTTGCCTGTGTTACGAATCCGATATCGTGCGTCAATTGTAATATTTGCACTCGGATGCACCATTTTTAAACATTTCCAAGAGTGCACCATGAACAAAAGTGAGCACAGTGAGCACAACAGAGCACAGCCAGCAAATGAGCACATTGAGCTCAAGAGAGCTGAAGTGAGCACAGTACTGGTAAGCAGAAGACAGCTCAGTGAATAGAAGAGAGCACTACGAGCATAAGAGCACAGTCAGAAAGAAAGCACAGTGAGCTCAAGAGAGCAGAAGAGAGCACAGTGAGCAGAAGAGAGCACAGGAAGCAGAAGAGAGTACAGTGAGCCAAACAATCGACAGGCAAACAACCAGTTAACACTTTAGCCGAGAGGTACGAGTTAGCTCATGCTCCAGATATGCAGCGACTATAGGCGTTGTGCTGACAGTCGTTGCTATCTCTGGTAATGAGAGATCAGGTCCTGAGCCTGCCTTGACTTGTCGTTGCTTTTCTACAGATGACTGATGTGTGTCATACAACGATGGGGATTATTCATGTCAAATTTACGATGGGCTGCTTTCTTTTCACACTGTCTGGCAGTCAGAGTGTACGATACCCACTGTGACCGTGAGTTTTGTTATTGGACGTGCCAAGTCTGTTGTAAGTGTAAGTGCAGTCACTTGGTTATATGCGATGCATAGTTTTTTACAGTCAGGACAATGCTCTCCACAACTACGTTGCAATGAGAAACCACCTCCCTACTGATCCCGAGGAACATGTACAATGACGCAAATAGAGGATTCAGACAACAACGTGAATGACTCAATCCATTCACTTGAAAGAGTTGCGTTCGGCAGAGAGGACAAGGTTCGCTGGGTCGTCAACAAGTGAAATCCTTCCAGACTAAAGCAAGACAGAAAAAGAAAGTTAAAAATAGGGACATGGAATATAAGAACAATGAGGAGAGTGGTGAATTGGTGATAAAAGAGATGAGGAATAATAATAATAATTTCGACAAATTATATGGCGTAGTAGCACACCCATGCCATTATAAGTGAGGAAAGCAGACTTAGACATTCTGGGATTGTTGGAGGTGAGATGGAAGGATGATGGCGAAATCACAAGTGATGGTATTAAGGTAATTTACGTGGGAGGAGAGAAGAACCAGGATGGAGTTGCCATCTTGCTTTTGGAGAGAGTCGCTAAAAGTATGTCAAGAGTAGACAGACTACTCAGAGTGACGATGCGAGCACATCCAGGGGACAAAACAATAAGCGTACTTGCCAACGACAGCTCATTATCAAGAAGAGGTGAATGAAATATATGGAGTGATAGAGAGGAAAGCCTGGAAAATATCGAAGGCAATGAGTTCGTGATTGTAATGGGCGATTAGAATGCAATAGTCGGAAAGGAAAACAGGAGGGTATTGTAGGAAATTTTGGCTGGGAGCAGAAATGTGAGAGGAGAAAAGCTGGTGGAATTCTCCAAAGGACAAGGAATTTTGGTCTGGGGAGCAGAAATGAGAGGAGAATAGCTGGTGGAATTCTGCAAAGGACAAGGAATTTTGGACTGGGGAGCAGAAATGTGAGAGGAGAATAGCTGGTGGAATTCTGCAAAGGACAAGGAATTTTGGACTGGGGAGCAAAAATGTGAGAGGAGAATAGCTGGTGGAATTCTGCAAAGGACAAGGAATTTTGGACTAGGGAGCAGAAATGTGAGAGGAGAATAGCTGGTGGAATTCTGCAAAGGACAAGGAATTTTGGACTGGGGAGCAGAAATGTGAGAGGAGAATAGCTGACGGAATTCTGCAAAGGACAATAAATTTTGGTCTGGGGAGCAGAAATGAGAGGAGAATAGCTGGTGGAATTCTGCAAAGGACAAGGAATTTTGGACTAGGGAGCAGAAATGTGAGAGGAGAATAGCTGGTGGAATTCTGCAAAGGACAAGGAATTTTGGACTGGGGCGCAGAAATGTGAGAGGAGGATAACTGGTGGAATTCTGCAAAGGACAAATACTTGTCGTGACAAATACATGGTTTCAACAGTAGGAAAGGCGCAGATACACATGGAAAGCACCAGGTTGATGGAGAAAGATATCTACTAGATTACATCATGGTCAGAGAAAGATACAGGAACAGCCTAAAGAACTCAAGAACCCTCCCAGGAGCTGATGCGGATACAGACCATAATCTGGTAGCCATGAGAGTGCACCTACAACTTAAGTTTGTCAAAAAGACAAGGATGGATAAAAGAAAATGGAATAATGGAAAAAATGAAGAGTAAAAGTAGTGAACTATCAGAAAGGATAGATGGCAGGTTTGGGGAGATAAGTTTGGAAGTAATAACGAAAGAATGATGGAAGAACTTAAAGGAGATTGTGATTGGTGAGATGACAGAGATTATCAGACAGATATGGAACCTCACAGACCTTGGGTTACACCGAAGATGTTGGAGGACATGGAAGAAAGAAGAAAATGGAAGTACCAGAGTACAGAGGAGGCAAAGAAAAAGTACAAAATACTGAAATTAGGAAAAACAATGGATAAAGCAAGAGAAGAATGGTGCAAAGAGATGGAGATTCTTCAGGAAAAAGGACAACACGACCTAATATACAGCAGGATCAAGTCGCTGGGGAAGAAGCAGAATATGGGTAAAGGAAGTGCAATCAAGAACAAAGATGGCAGACTACTGGAGGACCCAGATGAGATAAGGGGACGATGGAAGAAATATGTTGAGGAGTTATATGTGGGAAACAGTTTTGGGAAACAGTAGCCTGGAGAACGAAGAAGAGGAGCAGGCACAGGCCCAAAATGGAAACGATAAAGGACTGGAGGGGCTGAGAGAGGAGGTCATGGCTGCAGTCAGTGATATGAAAAGCAGCAAGGCAGACGGAATAGATAATACTGAGGAACCTTGAAGAGAAGGCAATGGGGAATTGGTACGCCTGTGCCAAGACATATAAGATAAGATAAGAATATTCTTTAATTCACCAATTGCTAGCCGCATTTTGGTTTACAGACATGCACGGTACAATAAAATGAAATATAGTTAATATACATGTACATAACGAAGTAATGGATAAAGGAGTCCAGTTAATTTCCACGTTTTCAGCACAATTTGTAATGTTGGAAGTCCGTCAGGTAGATGTCAAAAATTATTATTTAATTTGATTGATGTACGTCCAGTTGTGAAGAGCATGGCCTGAAAAACATTAGGATCAACAGTACTCCATGATGACGGCCCGAGAGAGGACCAAAGTTCAAGTACCAAAGTTGTCCAGTTTGGAAAAGTAAATACAACACTGTAGATCGCACATGGATCCCGTGAGGCCGTGACCAAGTGTCGACTCATACAGCGCCTGTGACGTAGGCCTTTATGGCGTACATGGTATACATCTTTGCTTCGCCCGGAGACCAACGTTGCAGTATAGGCAGGCGGTCATCGGAACTACTTTTGAAAATGGCGACTTTTGTAGGCGACATAAGAACACGCTGTCGTACTGCATACACGAGCGTGTGATGCATAGCAGCATAACATAATCCAGTTCATTTTCATTTTTTAGACGAATTTAGATTGTTGAAAGTACATGAAGGATATTTCAATTAGCATTATCAGCACTTTGATTCCATTGTACATACAGTTAGAAACTGCATGGCCCGAAAAGGCTAGGATCAACAGTTACGTACGATACCATGATGACGATCCGAGAGGATGAAATCCAGAATGAAAATTATCCATTTATGAAAAGTAAAGCAACTAGATCAGTGGCGTCAATCCGCTTGAGCAGCAACTTATTACGAAACTGTACAATCCATTGCAATAGCTACATTAGACAGAGGATCAAAAAAACCTATTTAAACTAAAGAACTGGTACACGAGGCAGCCAACATGCGGCGCCATGATACCAATACCCAATATACATTGCAGGAGTGTGGCTGGAAGATTTCCTGCAAGCCATAATGATACCAAACAAGAAGAAAACAAATGCAACAACATGTGAAGACCACGGCACTATAATCCTCCTCACCCATGCATCCAAAATCCTACTAAGAATTAGTATGAAGCATCTAGAGACAAGAGCAGAAAAAGATGACTGAGTAGGAGAGCATCAATTTGGCTTTAGAAAGGGAAGAGGAACGAGACGCAATTGCAGCACTAAGAATACTAACAGAAAGAAGCATCCAGCAACATTAACCACCATGGACAAACATATGCTACGTGATCTATGAAAAAGCTTTTGACAGAGTGGATTGCAAGAAGTTGATGAATGCGTTGAGACGAATAGGAGTGGAATGGTGACTGATAGATAATCTATATATGGGACAGAAGGATCGATGATGACTACTCAGAACCGGGAAGGATAGGAAGAGAAGTGAGACAAGGCTAGCCACTTTCCCCACACTATTTGATATCCATATAGAAGAAATTGTTTACAAGGGAAACGTTGGAGGAAATAAATGAAGGGGTAAAGGAAGGAGGAAGACTGATAAAAGCTCTGAGATATGAGATGATCAAGCAACGTTGGCAAGCAGTCATGAAGGATTACAATGAATGATGGATCGACTGAATACGATATCGACAGAATATGACATGAAAATAAACATCAAAAAGACAAAGGAGAAAAAGCAGTTAAGATCACATTAAATGGAGAGAATAAATAATATAAATAAATAAATATAAATTTGTAACACGCGCAAGGTCACACTGAAATGTGAATCTGGGGCGCGGATAGTCAGCCGTCAGAGGAAGATGCAGTTAGAGATCCATGTGCTTGAAAGCCAAGGAGAAGTAGTAAGTTTTTAGCCGCTTTTTGAAGGAAGGAAGTGAAATTGAGATTCGAAGAGAGAGCGGCAGCTGATTCCATTCCCTGGGTGCAGAGGCATGGAATGCACGCAAGCTCATAATTGTTTTGCATCGAGGTTCAGATAAAAGACTTGTACCCGATGAACGCAAGCAACGAGGAGGAATGTAAGGAGTTAGTAGTGACTGAAGGTAGGAAGGTGCATTGTTGCTGAGAGATTTGTAGGTCAGACATGCCAATTTGAATTTTATCCTGTACTGAACAGGAAGCCAGTGCAGCTGATGGAGTAGGACTGAGGAACTAGTTTGTATTGGGACGCGCAGCACAACACGTGCTAAGGAGTTTTGGATGTGTTGCAGCCTGTTGAGCTCAGTGATTGAGAGACATTTAATAATAATAATATAATATAGAACAGGTTGAGAAATTCTGCTACATAGGAAGTATGATCACAGATGATGCATGGTGCCCAATGGAAATAAAAAGAAGAATAGCTACGGGAAAAGAAGCATTCTACAAAAGAGAGGAACTCCTCAGAGGAAAACTAAACAAGAATCTGAAATAGAGAATGGTCAAGACGCTGGTGTGGAGTGTAGTCCTGTATGGATCGGAAACATGGACGTTGAGGGAGTATGATATAAGAAGACTGGAGGCTTTTGAAATCTAATCTAATCTAATCTAATAAAGCATTTGTAAAGTGCTTCTCACAGCAGAGCTATTCAGAAGCGCTCTCAGCGTGACAGGCCCATGAAAAAAGAAAAGTCTTCAAGCAGCGAAAAGATGCAGGTGAATTTCCTACAAGAATCCTGCCACGAATTTCAGAAAGAGGGTGATTCCAAATTAAAAGACCAACAATAGCAAAGCCCGATGTTGAGTTAATGAGGTTCGTGATCTTGGTACAAATAGATCAAAGCGGTCAGCAAAACAAAGAGGGCGTGAAGATCTTGCAGAAAGAGGCTTACCATTAAGTCGCACAGGTATTTGGGCGCTAAGCACTGCAGGGACTTAGTAACTAGGAGCAAGACCTTGTATTTGATTCGGGCAAAAATCGAAAGCCAGTGAAGGTCATGAGTCATGTATGTAGAGATGTGCGAGTATCGAGGAAGTCGTGCATGAGGAAATGAGGATTTGGCATAGAATGGAAAGAGTCAGCTGGAGGGACACAAGACGACCGAAGGAATCTTACAGATGGTGGGTGAGAAAAGGACAATGCGGGGGACAATACAATGACGACAGAGAAACTGGACTGGCCACATCACGAGAGGTGACACCATAGTAAGAGAAGTCATCCAAGGAAGAATGGAGGAAAACGGTGCTAATAGGAACGATGCTACTGGAATGGATGAGGACAAAGGAAATGAAGAGAGAGGCACAAAGTAGAGATGCATGGCGTCGTTGGACGTACGAACTGCCTGAGGGCAGAGAACGAACGAAGAAGTACATTAAAACAATCATACGATTCATACCATACGTTTTTCAAGGTAAGCATTCTAGCAGTAGGCGAGAAAGGTATGAGGTTTTGAAAAACTAGATTGTCAAACTATGAAGTTTGATTACAATAATATTTTCTCTATTTAAACAATCCGGTTGACAGACGGCAACCGGTTACAGTGTACATTTATACAATTTAATCAATTCACAAGAACTCAAATTACAGAAGATATAAATCTTAGCTACTAACGGAGCAGACATCCTTCTATAGATGGTGCACTATCTTTGTATCTATTATATAGCTTTGGTGTTTGATGGCAGAATTGTATTATTTGTGGTTTTGCAATTTTTTTCTCCAATGTATTTGTGTTCATAATGTTCTATGGCTTTTGTTTACTAGATAGCTTTGAATGCCTGGTTTTGGTCTGTTATTTTCCACATCAGAGATACAAATTTCACTGAGGTAATGTTTTAAGTTCGTTTTCATTTTTACAAAAATGTTTCAATTTTTTATTTCAAAGTGTAAAAGTAAGATGCCAGGTAATGTGACAAAGCTTTTGGTTACAGAAATTTATTCTAAGGCCTGAAAGCTACATTGTAGCTTAAAGTGTCGAAATTAAAAGCATAAATGTTACTTAAATTATTATTATTGACTTTTTATATAGCGCACCTTCAAGGTAATTTACTCAGAAGCACTTCCAGTCCAACAACGGCTAAATAAGGCAGTTTTTAAGTGAGAAAGAAACATAGTGGTGTGACCTCAAGGCACAAGGCAGAGTGCAACAGGGAGCCCATTCCAGTTTCTAGGACCGACCACTGAGAAAGAGCGCCTCTGCATTATAGCAGCTCGAGAGCAAGGGGCCAAGAGCTCAGCTTGATCAGCCAATCGGAGGTCAGATCACCACTGGACACTAGAGGTGGGACAGCAGAGCTTATGTGGGTCCATAAGAGTTAAACCCTCCCTGCCACCAGATTAATGCAGAAACCTATAGGTGATCCACTGTGGAATTGGAAACCTGTGGAGTACATACCGCATGTACTCCGTGACTTAGTCAAATTTGGGATGCGACCAATAAGACGTGCGGCTGTGCGCAGAACCCGGTCAAGACACCCAATTCGGATCATCGGGAGCCCGACTTAAGAGTGCACTACAATAGTCGAGGCGAGAGACCACAAAGGCGTGGACAGGAGTGGCAGCAGCAGTAGGGGGTCAGAGATCGAGATACCACCCTAAGCTGACGTAGTAGGTAGTAACAATCACGCCAAAGTAGATTTATGTGTGTTTTTATCTTAGTCTATCACACATATTCATTCATTCATTCATTCAATAATTTATATAGCGCTTCTTCAAGGGGACTACTCAGAAGTGCTCCCGACTCTAGCATGGCAAAAAAGGACAGTTTTGAGTTTAATAAAAAAATGTTTCAGTAATAACCCCAGCAAGTAGACGTAGCTCCTGTGGAAGCCCATTCCAGACAATTGGGCCGATCACAGAAAAGGCTCTATGCTACATCATTGCAGTTCGTGCATAAGGGACCAATAGCAATCCCTTCTGTGCAGAACGGTGGTCTTGGGTACTAGTGGAGCAACAAAGTTCTTGCAAGTAGTATGGGGCAATTGCCTAACTAGGTCATATGTTACATGCATAAATAAAATGTGCATTTATTATCTAGCAAAGATTTTGCCAGTTATAACTGTTAGCAACTGGCTAGCTTTCGCCGCCATTTACCTGTATATGCTATGTATAGTGACATAACTGTTTTTGGATTTCCTCAAATATTTTTCCAGTGATGGTCTGATGGCTTTTGGGTATCATGTTGAGCTCCGGCACCGGAACTGTGTTTTTCTAAAAAAAATTATGGCCTTACTTTCAAGGCACTTTTCATTTCGTAATGTTGAAGTGCTGTTACATTTGTTTCCCTGTTCAGCTTTACTTTAACTTGTTTTGTGCCCATAAATTCTGTCTCTCTGTGGTTCAGTCTGAGACTTATGTAAATGTGCACATAGATTTTTTGAGTTAACTTAACTATAATTTTTTTCTTTTTTAGATGATGGATTATTTTAGTGCAATTCTCCTGGTATTGTATTCACTCTTTGCACTGTTTGTGAGGTAATTATTGCTAAGAGGGTCTGTCATAGTGTCAGTCAAGTGCTTGCTTGTTCGTCTGCTTCCTCATTTTTGCTTTAATTTACTTCCTCCACTTCTGATGGTGGACACTATTTTTACTGTTGTAGCTGATTTGCTTAACTAAATTTCAGGCATTCAACAGTGGATATTTTGTCATGAATATGTTTTGTAAAGATCATTGTGTAATTTTATGTCATAAACATGGAAACAGTGTGAAACAAATGCAAATTTAGAGTGGTTTGGTGATTAAATTTAGAGTGGTTTGGTGATTCAGTGCTAGGCATTTGAATCTGTCCTAAAATAATGAGTAGTTGAGAAGTAGCAATGCAGACAACGACAACATAGATGGTGCATATGAGAACTATTTAGCAGATGATGAAGTTAGTGTTAATTTATTGTGTCAGTGTTGACTTTTTGTTGTCATATAGTAGCATTCAGTTTGAGATAGAGAGGGAAGGAGGGAGAAGGGCATCAGCTACTGATCATAGCACATAGCTAGTGAAATAATAGTCAAATAATAAATACCACTGTACTACAAGGTTTTCCATTGCTTTCAGTATACTCTCTAGTCGCGTGTATTCTAAAGTGCTTAAAGCATTTTCTGCTTTTCAAATATATTGCAAAAGTTTTTCACTCTTTACTTGTGATCCACTCAATAGGGTTTTACAGTCTTTTTCTTTAGTTGTGACAGGATTGGAAGCACTTCTGAGTAGGTTCTCACATGGGGTACTGTATAACTGCTTTGAATGCATGAATGAATAGAATTTGCTGTATGGTGATCATGCTGGTATTGTTAGATTTTCTGTATCAAAGAAAAGTTTCAGACAAAATTGACTCATGTCATCCTAGAAATTACTTATAATTACATGCAGCTTTGGTGTGTTTGCATTGTCAAAGAACAGAAACTAAGTATTTATGTCTGATTTGCATTTGTCACCAATATCAGATGTTTTTGTCCAACAATATTTGGCCAACCTACTATTACGAGTCCATGTGCCCTTGTATCGGTTTTTCATCTGGGATGTGTCTGTGTGAAGCCTTTTGGCGTGTTCAAAGCATACCTGGTTGAGTTGAAATCCAGAGCCTTAGATTTTTTCAATTAAATATTTGTTCTTTGCCTAAGGCTGCAGTGTTGCTTAATTTTCATTCTTTACTTATGTATTTGTTCTGATTCAGACAGACCTGAGTTCAGTCTAGGATCTGAACGCTACATCTCACATAGACTATTGCTTTTCGCTCTGCTCTGGCCTCCCATCCAGCATAATGGCTTGTGTAGACCAGGTGTTGTGCTCTGCTGCTAACCTCATTGGGCAAATCCTTAAATATGGTCATTTCTCCATCTACATGTGTATTAGGGTGGCCCTTAGCATACAGCCAAAAAATAAAAATCATAATATTTAGGCTTGAGAGCTACGCCTACACCCTGGGACTCGGCCAGAATCCTTCCTTACTCAACTTAGAACTGTTCTTTTGGGCACGCTAGAGTCGGAGCACCTCTGAGTAGTTTTTCTTGAAGGGGCGCTACATAAATTTCCGAATGAATGAATGAATGAATGGATGCATGAATGTTCTGTCAACTATGTATTCACTGATGCAACTCCAAAGGAAGAAAGTACTAAGTTGAAATCAGAGTAGTGTACCTATAGAAAACAAAGTGTGACCATGGACCAGTTGAACTGTGTGGAGACACTGTGTTTGAGTGCGAGCATGAAATTGAGCGCTGCCATGACAGATGACAATTATTGCTGAATTTTTGCAACTAAATGTTGATCAGTGTATTGATTGACAGAGATAGTTGTCAAGCTGCTCTGTCATATGAAGAGGCATAATTTGTGAAGTAACTGTGGGGTTAAACATCAAACTAGATGAATGATGTATGGTGGGGTGCACAACCTATTTTGGTCAAGGGCTAGATTGCCTTTTAGAAAAAGTCCAGGGCTGCGAATACGACATAATGTATTTGTGTATTTAAGGAGGTCAACGTATCAGTCGTATCTGGACGAATTGATTTTTAAGTACCTTGCAAAGCGTAGCAATGACTTATCGGGTAGTAAGTAAAAACAACATTGAAGACTCAGGCACAATTTAAAACAATATTTTTACTTATTCAATAGTTCACATTGAAATCTAATTATGTTGCCTAATTTGATGTTACATAACTAATGAGATAACCGGTTGTTACTGAATATGCTGAACTGATTTATCTGTATTTGGTTGCAATTCAGTTGTTCAATCCTAAAAACCAAGTCAAGATTGTTATCAGTCAAATTTGGTCTTAGTCTGTTGAAAGGTTTTGATGATTTCACACTTACCTGCGACACTTTGCAGCTGGCATGTGCAAAAGGTGCGTTTCATGCGGTTTTTGTGTGAAAAAGCTTGCTCTGCCAACAGAGTATTCTCTGAATATTGTAACAATTCTGCAAAGTAAGAGCAGTAACATCTTTTTAAACAAATGCCAGCATTTTTGGTTGAATATAATTATTGGTAATATATGCAGAGCAAGACTACAAGATGCAGAACTGTATTTATCAGTTGCTCTCAGTCTTATTCAGTCGCTGAAGCTTTAGGTTGATGCACTTAGAGACAGCAATCATTTTGAAGCTAGACAATAATTATTCTGCAGAATATGAATGCTGAAGCAAAATACAAACTCATAATGCAGAGTACTATGACAGAGGCGAGTGACTAAAAGAAATATGTGAATTACATTTCTTACTTGGAAGGAGTCCAGCTGCCATGGTCAGAGGAGGCAGAGTTGGCTCTAAGCATATCGCTTTGCATCTCTAAACAACCCCACTAACTTGAGCAAAAGGTAGAAGCTTCTCTTTGAATGGACAAAGGAAGGTCCTAAAAATGAGACGTTACAGTTATGGATGCCAGCACAGAATTTACAATTTGGACCAGTAGTTGCTAGTCCTAATGAACTCAATGAACATGCGAGTAACTTAATATTTATTTGTTCATATCTTGCCTCATAAGGCTTGATGTGCTCCATGAGTGCCAATTTTCCAGCACATTGAATTTTGGATTTTTTGTCTGACTCTGGATCTGGCAGTACCAGTAAGGGATCGCGGCAAGTATGTATGTGTGTATTTATGTATGTATGACATTGTATGTATGTATGTATGTATATGTAATTTGAATATGTATGACGTTGTATATAACAACAGTTGTATATAATAATGGCATAACCGGAAATTCTATGTACGAACACAAAGGGAACTTGAAGATAATTGCTTTTTCAGCTTCCTCCACTCTGAACACAATATAAGTTCTTTCAGCTTTTTTGAGTGCATCCTTAAACTGTCTGTTTTTCAATGATTAATTTGAGGCTCTCTTTAATCGCTCTTCCATCATCATCAGGGTGTCTTATCCACTAGGCACAGTAGGCACTGTGCCTAGGGCCTACGAACTTACCAGGGGCCTACGAAATCCTGAAAATTAAAAAAAAAACTAAATGCAGTGATTGGTCAATGACCGGGAAAACAAACAGAAAACGAAAACTTGCAAATTTAATTTTAACGAGATAACTTTTTTAAGGCTAGAGTTAGGTAATGAAACACTAGGCCTAACATTGGCTAAGCTATAATATTCATTATATTAACTTTGCGGCTCTTTGCATTCGCGAAATCGCTTATAACGTCTTCACATGTCATTTCTCGCATTAAGTCGCTTTAAATTGAAAGTAGGCTAATGCAAGGAAGGATAATCGTGCCTGTCCCATCGTTGACCGAAGGTAATTTTTGACAATTTTCAGTTTCGAAAAAGAACGTTCACCTTCACAACTTGTTCCAAAAATAGAAAAATAATTTCGAAAAGCAATATTGACCTTTGGAAAACTGGAGACCAGCTTGTCAGCTATTTGTGACCTAATTATTTCAGCTACAGATTTATTGTCTGCAAACATTCAAGAAAACAAAAGAAATTCGTCAATAAATGCATCTTCTAGATCACATGGATATATCTCAATTAATGCGTTTGCTCTAATCACTATTTCTTCAATTGATAAAGTTCTGTCAAGAAGAAAATTGAATCTTTCATGTAGTGTTGCGTAAGCTAGCTGCTAGCCGCTTTCCCATCTCAGTTATAAGTCTGTCTATGATCACAAAACATGGTTCAACATAATTTTAAGAAATAATGTAAATGTGTTGCAATTTGAATTAATACAGAGTTGAGTTGGATAGGCCCTAGGGGCCTACGAATAGATTAATATGCAAAAGTGCCTAGGGCCTACAATGATCATAAGACGGCCCTGATCATCATTCATGCCAAATCTAACTTTTGTACACAAGTATCATCTTAGACATAACGCCATTTTCTGACAGTTGGAAATTATTATAGGTTGTAGCCATGTCATTGATATCTCAAGGCCACTAAGGCACATTTACCAAATTCTGAGAAGTGGGAAACTATACATCACCCACAGCAGTATTATATATTAAAATGTAGAGACAACAATGGTTTGTTGACAACAATGTTTGTTGACAACAAACAATAGCAGTGGATCTGATTTTAGCTTGTTGGCACTATAAGTCTTCTCTGACTGTTCTAACTCAAAACTTCTTTTATGAATGTCCACCATTTTCTCAACACTTAAAAATATTTAGATATTCTAAGATGGGTTACCTGCATTTAATTGTAATTGTAACTGAGCATTTATTATAGCACAGCTAAAAATCCACCAGTGCTCTCAACCTGCATCAGCAAACAACTTGAAACAAGAAAGTAGGCATCTCCGGAACAGAGAAGGAGAGAGGACTAGTAACTAGAGGAGTAGAGGTGAAGTGATTGGGGAAGACAATTCCAAGCTGATGTGCCTACACGAGCAAAGCACTTTGAATGGCCATAGCAGAATGCATTCACAAGACAATAATAAGATCATGAGTTGAAGAACGCAACAAGGACCTTGCAGGTAAAAGAAGAAACCAGAGTGCAAAAGGACATCAGGTAGGATGGGACCATCTCAGCAAGATAGTTTACACATGAGGAAATGGTTCTGGCGGTGAATAGGAAGCCAGTGAAGGGAATCCGAAATATAGCCTGAGACATGGGCAAACTTTGGAATGTCACCTATAAACCGAGCAGCAGCATTAAGAATTGATTGGAGTTTGTGAGGTTTAGAACCTGAAAGACCAATGCATACAGCTTGTGTACTTTTGATATAATGCTAAACTATTGTAATTCTGTGTTTTATGGGTTTTTTATTAGTGCAATGGTAGCATCTCAAATTAATTGCTACTGCTTTGTTGCCTTTATCTTAGGGTGGAAGTGGAGATGTCAACAAGGCTTCTTAGCAGTTTGGCTGCTGCTGTCTTGCTCATATATTTCATTTATCATGTGCACTATCTGGCATTTGTGAAATTTGACTATGGTTACAACATGAAAGCTAATGTGATAGCTGGTAAGTGATTATTTGATCTGATCTAGTTTTGATGATGTCCTTATTGTATTGTATTTAATCATTTATAAAGCACCTCTATTGCTGAACTGTTCAGAGGCGCTCCCAGTGCGCAAGGCCCACGGGAAGAAGCAGGTATTGAGAAAAGTCATGGCAAAAGACAGACTACTAGACAGAAGCGTAGAGCGAACAGAAGGAGAAAGCGCATTCCAAAGAGAAGGACCAATTGAGGCAAATGATTGAGACTGAGCCATAGCAGTTCTAGAGTGAGGAACCAAGAGGTCAAGTCTGTTGGATGAACGAAGTGGATGGTGGGAGGAAGCTGAGTGAGGATGAAGTATAGCATCAGCCATATATTTGGTGCAGGACCCCGCTAAACCTTTAGGATCAGGGTGAGGATCTTAAATTGTGTGCGAGCTCGGAGAGGAAGCCAGTGAAGTTCATAAAACATAAAAGTAGAGATGCAAGAGTACCTGGGAAGACGGGCGATCAGTCTAGCAGTTGAGTTGAGAACTGAGAACAAGAGAGACAAATATCTTATTGCTGGTAGTCAGGAAATGCATGATATCTTCAAAATGTTCAGTTTGTACTATTTTTCTGACGACTTGAAGTTACTTTCAATATTTATAGGAAGTCTGCTTGAAGACTTGTTGAATATATCCACTTGTATCATATTCAGCTGAAGCGATGCAAGACGAACCTTAGGAATACGTATGAGAAGAGAATTGGTAGTCAAATCGAGAACATATAAAAGCATGAATTAAGGTAGTGAGGATGAAGGTGGAAACAGAATCACGAATGACTCTTAAATGAAAATAAGACAATTGTGTCAGATCAGAAATTGTGCTCAGTAAAGGTAAGTGAGCTATCAAGTGCAACACCCAGATCCCACACACTGATTTTAAAGAAAACAGCAGAAATTTTTCAGGGTGCAGAACAAGATCAAGCTACTGGAGTTCAGAGATGAATTTGAGTCTTCAAAGTATTAAGAAGAGGCGATTAGAGGACATCTAATTTTATTATACATTTATTTTATTGCATATTGTCAAAACGAAAGATGGGAAGATAATAGGAGATGAGGAGAAGATGAAAGAAAGGTGGAGAGAGTATACGGAAGAGCTGTACAAGGAGGACGAACGTGTCGTGAAGGAAAACATCAAAATAGAGGAAGTTGAAAAAGAACCAGAGATATTGGAGGCAGAGGTGGAGTGGGCGATAAAACAGCTCAAGGACAACAAAGCGCCAGGACATGATGGAATACCTATAGAACTGGTAAAAGCGGGAGATGAAGCAGTGGTGAGGACTATTACAAAGCTATGCAATCAAATCTGGAGAACTGGGGAGTGGCCGGAGGACTGGAAAAGGTCAGTGTTCATACCAATATTCAAGAAAGGAGACGCGAGAGAGTGTGGAAATTATCGAACGATAGCGATGATATCACACACGAGCAAAATACTCCTCAAAATAATCCACAAAAGAATGGAGAAGACAATTGAAAGGGAATTACCAGCCAACCAAGCGGGATTCAGGAAGGCGCGAGGAACGCGCGATGACATCGCCAATATAAGGTGGATTATGGAGAGACAGAGGGAGTACGGGCAAGAGGTGCATATGTGTTTTATAGACTATAGTAAGGCATTTGATTGCATTGACCATACACTACTGTGGAGGACGCTGATTGAGATGGGAATTCCGAAGCATCTGGTTAAACTACTGAAAGGCCTTTATGTGGATCAGGAGGCGGTGATAAGAACGGAATATGGAGACACAGAGAAATTTAAAATAAGGAAAGGAGTGAGACAGGGATGCATTTTGTCCCCTTTCCTGTTCAATCTGTATGCGGAGAGAATTATGAGGAGGGCTGGATTGGAGGAGGCAACAGAGGGGGTAAGGGTAGCGGGGAAAATACTGAATAACTTGAGATACGCCGATGATACGACATTATTGGCGGGGAAGAGGGACGACCTGGCCGAGTTAATAAGAAGAGTCGGGAAGGAAAGCGAAAAGGCGGGACTATACTTCAATGTAAAGAAAACAAAGGTTATGACAACTGCAACATGGGAAAACTTTGAGGTGGTTGGAGAAGTGATAGAGGTGGTTTCGAGCTTCACATTCCTGGGATCTATGATAGAGAAGGAGGGAAGAAGTGACATGGAAATAAGGCGAAGGGTAACAGTGGGAAAAACGGCAATGAACGGTCTGGGAAGGATTTGGAAGGATAAATATGTGAGCAGGGAAACAAAGAAAAGATTGGTTAGAGCATTGATCTTTCCAGTGGTCCTTTATGGATGCGAGACATGGACGAAGACTCAGGATATGGAAAAGAAAATCAACGCGTGCGAGATGTGGATTTGGAGGAAGATGCTAAAGATCTCATGGATGGAAAGGAGAACTAACGAGTCGGTGCGTGAGGAGCTCGGAATAGAGAGGGAAGAGACACTGCAACAAACAGCAACCAGGCGGAAATTCAGCTACTTCGGCCACGTGATGAGATCAAACGGTTTGGAAAAGGAGATGATGACGGCATGCGGTGAAGGAAGGAGAAGACGCGGAAGACCAAGGAAGAAGTGGATGGATGAAGTACAGGAAAAGTCTGGAATGAGCTTGGAAGAGCTAAGAGAGGCGACAATAAACAGGAGACAATGGAGAGGATACATCATGACTGTCGCCAGAGCTCCAAGAGCTGACGGCACCAGGTGACCAGGTGATTGTCAAATAGTATGGGATTGGTTATATTGGACATTGGATACAGTGTGTTTGTAGTTGTGTGATTTAATTAAGTAGTTATTATTTAATTGATCTGATGCAGTTGTAATGATCTAGAACTTTGTAATAATTAATTGCAGCATCAAAGAAACCAGCGTCATTGAGCATAATAAAGTATATACTATATACTTTATTATGCTCAATGATGCTGGTTTCTTTGATGAAAACCTGTACCATTGAGCATAATAAAGTATATAATATATAGTATATACTTTATTATGCTCAATGACGCTGGTTTCTTTGATGCTGCAATTCTTTATTATAAATCTAATATAGTACAACAAACATAGATAATAAGGAATTCACCTTATGGCAGCAGTTAAAATTTAAACTGAAAAGCACTGGACAAATAATATGTATCTAATTGTTTTAATATTGCAGGCGCTTGCAACGCATTTGGTTGGCTTTGGTGGGCAAAGAGAGTTTGGAGACGACAACCATATGTGTGGAAAGGCGTTGTGTCTGTTGTTCTTGTCATGTTGTTGCTGTTATTGGAGCTGGGTGACTTTCCTCCACTACTATGGATATTGGATGCCCATGCACTGTGGCATGCTGGGACAGCACCTGTTGCACTTCTTTGGTATAGGTGAGTAGTCTGTTTGCAACTAATTTCATCTGTGTTGTATTAGAACACTTCTGCATCTAATGTCGCCAGCCTCATTAGTCATGATTCACCTTCTGTGTGATTATTGCAGATTATTTTGTTTAAATGTATAATTTGCTAGATGTAATTTCTGACATAGTGGAGTTTGAGTATCATACTTGTTCTTCTGTTGCATTTTTGTTACAGTATTTTTTGCGTGTTTTATTGGCCTACATGTCTGCTTGAGGAGGAAAGGCTTCCTGATAAGAGCTTTGCGATCTATAGCAAACAATGTACGCCATCTGCAGCTAAGTAATTTGTCTCAGTGGAGGAGTAGAGCTGTGGCCTTTGGAGTGACCTCGTTGTATTGTGTTTGAGCATTTATATGAAGTTTATTTTAGCAGGGTGAACCATTCAGAAGTACCCCAGTGCGCAAAGCCCCTTGAGAAGAAGCAGATTTGACAAGAGCAAAGGAGATGGACTGCTAGAAAGAATTGTAGAGCGAATAGAAGGAGAAAGTGTATTCAAATGAGGAAAAATTGAAGCAAGTTATCAAGACTGAGCCATGGCAATTCTAGTATGGCAGAGGTTCTCAAACTGTGGTACGCGTACCCCTGGGGGTACGCCAGGCGTTGGTAAGGGGTACGCGAACAATTCCAGAAATATAAATTTTATATGAGTTTACGGCTCTGTGTCCATCTTTCCTTGATTAGGAATGATTTTTATTTTAACGTTGCAACATTAACAGTATCATCACTTAGATCTATTTCTTTCACAACATACAATCAGACTCATATAATATTATACAGTGCATGCAACATATTTATTGTTTATGCCTATTACTATAATTTTGAAACAAATAATGTTTTAAATGGTTGAAATTATCAAAGCTAGAAATTCTCAGACTACATATAGCTCAAATAGCGGAGAGCTGAATTGGCCTAAGGATTAATTTCTGGTCGAGCTTTAAATTTTGTAATTCCTTTCAGCATGTCATATCTGGGTGAAACTAGTTTTAAAACAATTCTTGCTATGAAAAGCAAACATGGGGAAATTTGAAATTGACAAATATTAAACCATGTATTTAAAATCTGTCCTAATCTAAACAAGCCCACAGCACTACAGGTTGGTTCTTTCTTACAGAGGCTAGGCCTATAGACCAATTTTCCTTTTCAATTTGTTCATAAGATTATATGATTCAAACTAAATTTTGCTCCCTATATAGTACAGGGTGGCGCAAAATAAACCGGACTATTAGTTTTTGCAATTGCATCGCTTGAATAATCAAAGTAATTATCGCCTTAAAACTATCATTAGAGAGTCCAAACACCAACCAGTTCACAGAATGATCTAGTGTACGCCAACGTAGCTGTGAAACGAGACATTACTTCAGAACGCTTGCTGAAAGGTGGGAAGCACTTCTCACAGAGCATCATGGTTTCGGTTGCCGTGTCGCAGGCTCGCAGCTGGGGAAATCGTCATTAGTTTTCGTTGAACGATGAGCAAAAGTTAACAGTTCCTATTACTGTGACGTCGTCCTACATCAAGGATTACTGCCAGATATCATAGCTCACTCTGGTCACAATTTCACTTTCCAGCAGGATGGAGCACCTGCTCAGCATTCACGAAAAACAGTTGCTTTTCTCACTGCTCACGTTCCAGGCTTTATTGAACCAGAAAATTGGCCACCGAACAGTCCGGAATTGAATCCCGTAGACTATTCCACCTGGGGAATGCTTCAGCAGCTTGTCTACAGGCAGAGAATTCGAGATATTGAACATTTGAAAGAAGTTCTGACCGCATGCTGGGACGAAATCAGCGAGGACACTATCAACCGGGCTATTGGACAGTTTCGCAAGCGATTATCATAGATTATCGCAGCAAACGGAGGACATATTGAACATCACTTTGTCTGAAATTTCTTACGCATTCAGAAAATTCTGAAATTTTACAGTTCATTCAATGTTATATTAAATGCCAAAACAATGCCAGTTTTAAGGCGATAATTACTTTGATTATTCAAGCGATGCAATTGCAAAAACTAATAGCCCGGTTTATTTTGCGCCACCCTGTATATATGAATACGACTCTAATAAACGACGTGACCAATGATTAAATGGACTTTTAGGCCTATTTGTCACTGCAAGGGGACTTCGCAATTTCGCAATGGCGTATTGTTTCTGATCTGACTTAGCTGGGGGTACGCCATCATTCGATTTTTTACTTGGGGGTACAATGAAAATAAAGTTTGAGAACCCCTGTAGTATGGGAACCAAGATGTCAAGTGTATTCGATGAACGAAGTGGACGGTAGTAGGAAGCTGAGTGAGGCCGAAGATACAACCGAACTGCACCAGAAATGGCAGCGCGGCTCATAAACGAATTCCTACAAATTAAGTCTAAATTGGTTTTGTAGAGAGACACATTGAGCAGCAGAAGATCAGAGGACAATCCGTCATTCCTGACTTAGAATTTAATTCTCACTGTGAAAAGTTTAAAAGGCATATGGAAAAATGCACTGTTGTTTATAGTTACAAGCTTTTGCCTCATTTTGCTTGGTCTATATTTGTGCAACTGTTTGTGCAGTTAAGTAAGTAAGTAAGTATATTCTTTATTAATCCAACTGCATAACTGCACTTCGGTTCACATGATATTATGCAGCCTAAAGCATTCTTGTTAAAAACGTTTTTCTCATTAAGTTGTCTGCCTTTGAGACAATTCAGTCGTTTGGTCTGAGACACATGGAATAGGGGAGTGTCCTTATAGGGAGAAGCGGGTTTAGACCATGGCCGAAGTTGGTCAAGGCAGCGGTTAGGAGGCTCCTATCTGCCTTTCTACACAGCTGTTCAAATTTAGTAGTTTTTATAATAGCTACCGGGTACTATTAATTTACATTTTGATGTTTGCAGTTTTTTGGTTGACGACTGCACATATATGCACATGAAAAGTGAAAACAAATGGAGTGCATTACAGCAAGTGGAGACTGTGAAAGAAAAAGAAATCTAAAGTGAAAGGACTGCTAGGAAGGACTTTATACATGTGATTTACAGTTTCTCATCTTTAGTATGCTGAATATGATACAAGTGGATATATTCAACAAGTCTTCAAGCAGACTTCCTATAAATATTGAAAGTAACTTCAAGTCATCAGAAAAATAGTACAAACTGAACATTTTGAAGATATCATGCATTTCCTGACTACCAGCAATAAGATATTTGTCTCTCTTGTAAAAAGCACAGTATTAAATTAACCATTTTTGGTGTGAGTTAAGTTTAAAGGAATTTAATGCTGTATAAAAATAAAAACTGGCAAACTCTGCAATGATTGTAATAATCAGAAAATTTCAGGTGGAAGGCAGGTGGAAGGACCTATCACAGCAAATTAAAATTGGCTTTGAGCCAGGGTACACACACCGAACATGAGGGACAAGAGGTCAAGATGGTCGGTGGAGCGCAGGAGGCGAACGGATGTCGCAGAGAGAGATGCTTACGCATAATTATACTCGGAGAGATATTTATGCAATGATTCCAATAATCAGAAAATTCCAATTGTCCATTTTAACCTCCCATTTAAACAATCTGATTGCATGGCCAAGCATTTTAAATTGGTTGACATAGAGATTTTATCAGATTTTTCGCAACTAGCTCTGTCTCTTTCCAAATCACTTGTTGTTTTAGAGGATTTTATTTTTTGGATACTGATGGGTGTGGAATACAATTAAATTGGAGTCTCCTGGCTGTGCTATTGGTTTCCAGATACACATTGTTTCGCTTATCATATTGTATTGTATCTGAAATTTATGGAGCACCTTTCGCAGCGTAGACTACCCTCAATGGCACTTTCAGCACAGAAGTCCCAGTGAAAAAGAAAAACATGAACTTAGCCCATGGAAGAAGAGGAAGGCCATTCCATGGGGAGGGACCAGGACCGCATTAAGGCCAGTTTCAGCACAGAAGTCCCAGTGAAAAAGAAAAACATGAACTTAGCCCATGGAAGAAGAGGAAGGCCATTCCATGGGGAGGGACCAGGGCCGCATTAAGGCCAGTGCAGGACTGGTTGCTGTGATTAGCCTCAAATGGGCCCCTTCTGAGTCCACCACACACATAATCCATTACAGTGGGCCCAAAGACAAATTAAGGCATGTTCAACATGTTTGACCGAACAGAGCCCCACACTTTAGGGTTCCACTCATACAAAAGCAACGAATTTCAATAGTTTTTATTGTAGTTTGTTGATGCTGATTGTAAAAGAGCAAAACACTAAGAACAAATTATTCAAAGCCATTCACTTTAGTTTTATATATTTTTACATTGCAAATAATAATATGCTCTAAACAATTAACCAAAAATCTATGTAACAAAGCTGTCATCCTTACAGCAAGTCAGTAACATGTTCATGAACAGCTCAATAGTATTTGCAGAACAAAGGGAGGTCATAATATTACGGAATTCTTCTTCTTCGTGTTCTCTGCCCTCAGGTAGGTTCGTATGTCCAATGACGCCATTTTTCTCTGTTCTTAGCTTCTCTCTTCAGTCCACCGATAGTTCACCATTTTCCCACCCACTTTTACCCCCTCCTTCAGCTTCTCTAGTTTTCTCTGACAATTTCTTCAATATAGATGTTGCTAATTACGGAATTAGCAACTACAAATGTGACGTTATACATAGCGAATGATGTAACAATAGTGCTGTAGTCCAAGATTATGTCGTCATAATAGTACAGAGCTATTGTCCTAGCAGTAACTTGCCCATGACAAAGTGACGCAGCAAAATTGCATAACAAGGAGAATCCATAGATAATTTGATAATGTAGTATCATCATGTCCAGTAAAATTTTTTATGTGATGATCGTGCTTTTAGAACAAAGATATGTTGTTACAATAACATGGCCTTTGTTCCCACGTAAATGCTATATACACTGTGAGCCATAAAAAACCGTGCCACTTTATGTTTAGCTATATCTCTGTCATTTCTTTATCGATTTTTACACTTTTTGCATTATTTTAAACAGGAATCAATACTCTAAAGAGCAGAAATAAACATTATCGATTTCATCCTACATGCATGTTAAACTTGTCTTGCGAAACTGAAGACACTAAAAAAACACGTGAGAATCGATCAATGCTGCATTTTTACTACTTAAATGCAAACAATTTTTCAGTGCCTTTATTTGTTTAAAGTTTGTGTTCAAAAGGACTTCCTTTTTCACGTACACATTTTGCCAAGCGACGTCGCCACTGATCAATTGCAGTGTCAATAAGATGTTGTTCCAGATCGTTCCAGACGGATACGAGACACTGCCGAAGTTCATCAGTGTTCTGAATGCGCTTTTGGTACACGCGCTGTTCCATAAGCATTTCCGTTCCAAATCGTTATGAATAATGCGTCTGACCGTCGTTTGTGTAAGATTCAGCTCTCTCGCGATTTGTCTGGTTGAAAGATGTGTTTTAGGCTTGTCTTCCTGGCTCTGAACCAATTCATTGACAGCGGCGATATTATCTTCAGTTCGCGACGATTTTGGCCGACCACTTCCCGCAGCGCGTTCAACTGAACCGATAGTTCTCAACTTTCGCAGAAAGTCATCTAATGTTCTTCTTTTCCAATTCTTGTTCGGAAACTCCTTAATTAATCGTCTAGAAAAATAATGTTTGCATTCCCGCAGATTTTTAATTAAAATTTTATCCTCATAGCTCAACATTTTAAAATTTTAACTCAAATTTTCAACCATCAACTTTATTTACATTATGCTGCGAAACGGATATGTAAATCGTAGAGATTTAATTTTTCTTTCAAACGACACAAAAAGATATAAAATTGTTAAAATATCGACCGAGATATAGCTAAAAATAAATTGGCACGGTTTTTTATGGCTCACAGTGTATATTCAGTGTTTGATTGTTTCTTTGTTACATTTTTTCAATTGCTGTTCTGTTTACTGTAAAAAAGTCTGTACTGCTATGAGTTCAATAAACTAATTGAATTGAATTAAAATATCCATAGCACAAAGCCAATTTATGTTCATGTGTCTTTTTGTTATGGCCCCGCAGTTTTTCTGAACAGGAACAGGGTCACCACATTTGTTAATCCGGAATGGGGTCCTTCAAAACTGTTGGCCTGAGTGCTGCAGCACCCTTAGCACCCACCTTAATGCGGACCTGGGAGGGACCTATTGGCATGGCTGTGTTACGGCACCATAGAAACCATCATTGTTATTATTATTATTATTATTAATATTATTATTATTATTATTATTATTATTATAACACAATCATTTATTAAATGACCAAACAAGCTTAAAACCAGACTGAAAACAGTAAAGTGTTCAAGCTTAGAGTGCGTTGTTCTCGTCCCCTGCAGCGAGTGGTTCAAAAGTACCTCTAAATGCAACGGCATTAAAACGTATGCAAATTGAAATCCTCTGGAAGAGGTAGACTATTTCCCTTAGATCGCCGGAAACAGTAGCACAATGGCGGCCCAATTCCAGTAAAAACTCCTGACCCGCGCAATTGATCGGGCTCAACGTTTCAATTGCAATGGGCACAAATTCACGGGAGAGAGGAAGCATGGAGTACTTGTTGCACTTTCGATTATTATTATTATTATTATTATTATTATCATACCGGTATATTATAAATGTGAATAATAACATTATAATCATTTGATAGCAAATAATATCACAGTATATTATAACAGTTCATGTATATTATAACAGTTCAGCAACAAAAATTATAATATTTTCTAATTTTTCTGGAGGGGATGTCATCTCTGTTATTTTATTTGGATGAAATTGTATTTGTATAAATATATAGACCTACAGTAAGTTATACTCAATGCGATATGATAGTAGCATAATATTATTATAGTAAATTGTAATCATATAAATTTAGTAAATTATATTATATATAACGGTATATTATAACTCTTCATGTAAAACAACGATGTAAGTAGCAACTAAAAACTATTCTCTTTTTATCAATTTTGGGGAAAATTTCAATCCTGGGGCACTCCCCCCCCCAGAAACATTTAGATTAAACACTGCCATTATAGAAATTTCATGAATTTTTACACTGCAATGGTAGCATTTTAAGCTGTCATTTTAACGAAATTGCTCATTATTTCTTTTTATTTTATTTATTTATAATACATTTATGGCAGTGAACATAATACTTTAAGATAATGGTTAAGAAGGGGAGAATGGGAAGGGATGGACAATCCCGCTAATAGGGCCACCCATTAATCATGTAAAATAAAAATACAACCATAATAGCACATGACACCACAGTCTATTGCAGGAATACAAAGATCATTAGGGAGAGAAAAAAAGATTTTTTATTAATATGCAATCGACAAATAGAGTACAATGCAGCTAAATCAACAAGAAAAACAACTCTTAACTAATGACTTGACTAAGGACTTGGTGAAACCACTGAGTATAAACCATAACTGAAATATCAGGAAGTGTTTTATGTTGATATAGGCGAAGAAGTTTATGATCTAATAATAATAATAATCTAGTGTTAGGTTGGGAAATGAAGATATGTAGGAAGAGTTCCAACATTGGGACCCAGTACACTGTATAGAGAATCGACGAGTGTTAGTATGGGCGTATAGAGAATCGCCGAGTATTAGTATGGGCGTATAGAGAATCGACGAGTGTTAGTATGGGCGTAGGGAAGGCCATAAACAGTTAATTTTCTAGTTGAATAAGAGTGGCGATCAGAGGTATGGTTAAAGAAATCATTAAATACAAGTGGTAAAAGGCCATGGTTATAGCGGTACATAAACTCTCCTATTTGCAAGTGCCTAATTTGATCGATTTTTAATAATCCAAATTCCTTGAAATACAGAGTGATGGCTCGGTGAGGAATATTAGCTATAAATTGGATTGCATATTTTTTAAGGGTGACTAGCCTCACAAGATTAGATTTGTAAGTAGACGTCCAAATTAAATTACAGTAGGTTAAATAAGGATAAATAAGAGAATTATAGTATAGCATGGACCAGATAGAGATAGGAATTAGTTTAGATAAGTGAAATAACACACCAACAGAGATAAATATTATTATTATTGATGCGCTCCTTCCAATTTAGATGCTGGCCAAATGGTCAATGTATATGCCCAAAAATTTTGTGGAGATAGGAGTCCCTTCAATAAGTAGAATAGCAAGTCCATTGGGATATCTTTTCTTATGGGATCTGAAGAGGAAGTAGGCCTAGTTGGGTTTTATCCAAATTTAGAGTAAGTTTATTTGAATGAAACCAATCAACCACTCGGCAAAGCTCAGAATTAACAGTTTTTAATATGGTATCAATAGATTTATCAGAATGAAATAAGTTAGAATTGTCAGCAAATAGCACAAAAATACATAGAAGGCAACACATTAGGTAAATCATCGATATAGATTAAAAATAAAAGTGGACCAAGATTAGATCCTTGAGGGACACCATGAGAAATGAGTTGTAGATAAGAATTACAATTATTAACAGAAATCAGTTGAAAACGATTTTCAAGATAGCTAAGAAACCACTGTAATTGTGTGCCTTTAATTCCATAGTTATAAAGTGTTTTGATCAAAATATGATGACTTACAGAATCAAAGGCTTTAGCTACATCAAGGAAGATACCAATGGAGTATTATTATTTTCAATTGCGTTAGAGATTTTGTCTTGCATGCTTAGAAGGGCATGTAGATAGGATGACTCTGTTGGAATCCATACTGAGACTGAAATAGTACTTTTTCTTTCGATAAGAAAACTATCTAAACATGTGTACATTAATTTTTCAAAAAATTTAGCGAAGAATGGGAGTACAGAAATCAGTCTGTAGTTAGAAACATTGCCCCTCGGGCCCTTTTTGTGAATGGGTATGACCTTGGCAGTTTTCAATGCAGAGGGGAATACTCCAGTGGAGAACGAGCAGTTAACAATCGCTGATAGCGGAATTTCAATTTTAGGTAATGTTAATAGGGCTATGGCAGGGTCAATTCCGTCGACTCCTTTACTATGTGCAGTGTGAATCGTATGCTCAAGGTTAATTATTTCACAAGGTGTAGAAGGGATTAATGCTAAAGAGTGTGGATTGGGATAAGTAGGAGAGAAAAGAGTTAGTTGTAGCAGGTATTTTATTAATAAGAGATTGTGCAATGCCTGTGAAGAAATTATTGAATTTAGTTGCTATAGTCTGAAGGTCAGTAATTTGGTCACCATTTACATTCTATGCATGCAGTAATTACAGTTTCTCTGTTACTATCTCTATCCAGTATACTCCTCAGAAGACCCCAGGTTTTTTAAGGTTATTACTATGCATAATAATCTTTTTCGGCTTGCAATTTAACCTTCTTAAACTTGTTTCTGTAAAGGATGAATTTCCTCTTGTTGGCCTCATTTAGATTGTTTTACGAATTTTTTATATAATTTTGCTTTCTTATTGCTAGATTTGACCAGTGCCCGAGTCATCCAGGGCTTTTTTGGGATTGAGTTACGCGCATAAGGCACTAGGCAACAGCTGGCTAAGCTGACCTGAGCGTTCTCTCCTCTCAATTCCCGTCTATGACTTTTTCTTCGATGCTGCGTGACCTTGGAGTGCTCCTGGACTCTGAACTCACCCTTGCATCTCATATAGATCAGGTGTGTCGCAGCTGCTACTACCAACTGTGGCAGCTCAGGGTTGTTGCTCGCTCTCTGACTTCTAAAGCAGTTTCTCTTGTCCATACATTTGTGCTGAGCCGCCTTGACTACTGCGCCTCCATCTTTGCTGGTCTCCCGCGGGTTCGGATTGAGAGGATAGAGAGGGTCCACCGTGCTGCCGCACGACCATGGGCGCCGACTCTGCGAGGCCCGTGAGTGCTCAGCACCACCAGAAATTGGCCATGCGAGGCCCGCCTATGCATGGGCACCACCAGAAATCAGCCAACAAGATGAGCTTTTATGATGTTATTTCTCTGTTTGCATTGCTTATCCATAAAAAGCATTGCATCTTTTACATATTTTCATTTATCTCAGTTAGTCTACCTTACTATTACTCCAGTTTTACCCCTTCCGGTAGTCTGAACTCCGTACGAATACGAGGAAAACCTCGAAATCCTGCTCATTCGATCCGCTTCAGTCATTTTTTGTATTACGGATGAAGGCGACGATTTGAATGACTATTTTTTAGTGTACATGCCAGGCTATAATAATGATCGTCACTGAGCAAGAATCACCTCCCAGCATCACTAAAGCTGGATATTGTTTTGTCTGCGTTAATTAACAAATCAGCCTTGACTAAATTGTCTGTGAAAACTATTAGAAAAACTATCTTCCACAATTTTAATATTGGCTCACTAAATAGTGCACAGTTAATGTAGACAGAATGTTTTGATTTCTTGTGCAAAATTTTAGTCTGTTGAGTGTTGACCTAATTAGGGGAGAGTGCTCCAAGATGCCCATACTAATGAAGATTGTGCTTTCTTCTGTGTGGATTCCAAGAGAAGTACATGTTGACCCAAAGAGTGATCAAATTTTTTTTAAGCAATTGGAAAGAATATTTATTGAAGTCTTAAATCATACCTTTACACAATGAAATATGGGGAATTTTAATGAGATAACAGCCTAAAATGTCACTATTTCATGTTGTGTGGAATTTTTTTAAACAACGTCAGGGATGCTTTTCAAGTCTTAAACCACGGCAATTTCATAAAACTGAAAGCCTATAGAATATAGATGCTACCATCGCATTGTGGCAAGAAAAAAAATACGAAAATGGTTAGGAGCACATCCCCTCCCCAAGCCCCTTCGGCCCTTCCCTGTTAGGTGACCATCCTTTGACCGCGAGCTCATCCCCTAAAACCATGAACAAGTCACCACCAATGAACAGAGGTAATTTCAATATCTCTCCTATCAAAAAAGGCTAAAAAAAAATTCTCGCGCTCATGCGCGGATTTCTTTCACACTTGTTTGGGTACTCACACTCTTTGGGTCAACTCGGCGAATATGTCCCTGTCCCTATATAGCTCTTCTGTATACTGTCTCGATCTCGTTTTTATGCTCTCCATGTCCGACAGTAGCCTTCCTTCTTCATCTGCGATGTTCCTTTGTTTAGGTATCATGTTGTGCTGGAGTTTCTTTATCACATCGAAAGCCATTTTTGTGTTTCCTCTTTTCATTCCATCTTCAATGTCCTCGCATTGCTTCTTCAACCATTCTTTTCTATCCACCCTGATATTTCTTTGTACTTCACTTTTTGCTTCTGCATACGCTCTCCTGCCTTCTTCATTTCTATCCTTCCCCGGTTTCAGATTTCTTCTTGTCTCTATCAACTTCAAGGTTTCCATTGTCATCCATGGCTTGTTCTTTCTTTTCTTTCTCTTCCCCAGCCATCTCTTTGCCGTGTTTGTCGTTTCTTCTTTGATGTCCTCCCACAGTTCATTTGGATTTTTCTCTTCCTCGCAGCCCAGGAGAGTCTCAAATCTGTTGTTCACCTCCACTGTGTAGCCTTCCCTAAAGTCATTGTCCTGCAGTTTGTCCAGATCATATACAATTCTGTGTTCTGCTCTCCCACGTTTCCTAAATCTCAGTTTTAGCTCCGCTCCCACCAGGTTGTGGTCCGATCCACAGTCCGCCCCAGGGTAAGCTCTCGAATTCAGTACGCATTTCCGAAATCTTTTTGAGAGCATAATGTAATCAATTTGGTTTTTCGTGTGTCCATCCGGCAAGTTCCACGTGTACATCCTTCTCTCATGGTGTTTAAACATGGTATTTGCAATGACCAGATTATTTTCAAGGCAGAAGTTAACCACTCTCCGTTCTCATTCATATCTCCTAGTCCGAAACGTCCTCCCACCTCTCCCTCCAACTTTGGCATTGTAATCACCCATTACCACTAAGATATCCTTTTTTTGCGCCCTTTCGATTTCCTGTTCCAGTTATAGATAGAATCCAACCTTTGTTTCTTCCGCCGCCATAGCCGTCGGTGCATAGATCTGGCAGAAGGAGATGTTGTCGGGCGCTGCTCTCATCCTGACATAGATGATCCTGTCTGATATTGCACGATGTTCCATCAGGCTGTTTTTGACCTCCTTAGAGAGTATGTTGGCCACCCCTCTCTCATGGCTGTCGGCACCAGAGTATATCACCAGCTCCTCCGTTTCACTGGTGAAACATCCGCTTCCCGTCCATCTGGCCTCTGCAACACCCATTATCTCAACTCTTCCTCTTCTCATTTCTCCAATGAGATTTGCCAATTTCCCGGCTTGGTACAGTGTCTGCACGTTCCATGTCGCCACTCTAACGTTGTTGCGCAGGTTCACTCGGCTCCGTAGATTCCGACATACATCCGTCTCAGGCCCTCCATTTGCTGGCTTTAGGTCTGAGTCTTCATCACTTGTCAGGTCATTCGAAACCTTGCTCTTCCCTCCTCCAGTAGCACTTAGGGTGGTCAATTTCCTGGAGGGATCAAAACCACCACCCATTGCGTTATTCTGACGTCGTCTTCTCATAATACACACTGGGGTTGTTGTAGTCAGTGGGCCCCAAATCCTCTTCTGACCGCAGTTCAGTTTGACCTGTTTGTCCGTCCCTGCCGTTGATCCGCATGGGATTCTTCCGCCACGGCCGTGTTTCCACACCGCTGCTGCCCGGTGTTCCTAGTGACCACAGACTTTAAGCGCTCTGTATTCGCTTGACATGGTCTCGTCTTCGGGCTTTCCATGTCATTTTTTAGGGAATATGAGCGTCACCTCATATCCCACCCTGACCCTGATGAGAGCCACCGCTGTTTGGTCCGGGACTGCTTATTCGTCAGGCAGGGCCTGCTTATTTCGCAGCTGACCATCACTGATGGTTTCCGCTATCCGCCACCTGCTACCCGCTGTGTAGCAGTTACAGCTCTGCCCACAGAAATAACGTTATACCTAGTGTAAATCACTAATCTCGACCCATGGATACGGAATTAACCCACGCTTTGGCCATATGCACGGACATAGAATAGCAGGAGTCATAGTTAATCTGGACATTCCTTGCATCTAGGGCTGACCCGCATAGGCCAGACTTACACCAAGGTGTACGAGTTATACCCTCTTGTGCATAAACTCCATCTGGGGAGTTGAACCCGGAACTCCTAAATAGGCCTACGCCATGTGAATGCTAAGTAAGTGTAGTTGGGCCCTAAGTGTAGGCTAAATATTGTTCTGAAAAGCTGGAAGATCCTTAATCCATACGGATTAGCCTACAGGGCGAACGAGTCTACAGCAAAGATATCAGAGTTTTAAAGCTCTAATATCTTTGTCTACAGCAGGGCTATGGCGGTCTAGCTACGGCCTCGGACCAGAGGCAGATCCAGGAGGCCATGCCCTCCCCCCATTTCAGATTTACACAGAACGTGCCCCCCTTTAGCAATTGAGGCTTTGAATTCAAGTTCTGCTGATGCAGAAAAAGGTTGACAATCATATGCCATTACAAAGTAGCAAATTCACACAACCGGATTTGGTATGTTTTTGATAAAAATTTGTTAGAAAGACCCAAAAAGAAAGAAAAAATCATTTAAAATAACCAAAGTTGGCACGTTTTGGCTGAAAATTTTGGGAAAAGACAAAAAAGTCGTGAGAAAATGTCCGGTCAAAGGGTGTTGTCGGTTTTTATTTGGCTCCCCCGGGCCTCTCTAAACTTCCTGGATCCGTAACTGCCTCGGACTTACCTGTGTGGGCTATTTTATATGCGTAGGCCGTGTCACTTTCGCAAATTGGACGGACGTAGGCTATCCTTCCAGATTTGACGAGGGCTTATGACAACTGTACAGAGGCCGTTGCACTCGAAAAATTTGTTTGGCATAATACAGCTCTTTTATCTTTCGCAAATTCACATTAATGTAGACTATGTATGAACAATTGTTATCATGTTAAAATTATTGCTCAGAGGCGTTCCCGACTACAGCGCGGACACTGAATCAGAGTTTCACCCCGAAGCGCATCTGCAATTGCAATTGATGGACTTGCTCATAATTATTATTTCATAGTCATCACTCATCAGCACGGCATGCATTAAGATGCACTAGCCTACCTAAAATAAGCAGTTAAGGATTCACCTTACTAGAGCGCTTTATAAATGCTTAAATACAATACAATGCGCTTAATAGACGCGATAAATTATTGTAGACTCAGGATTTCTAAAGTGCCACTCGAGTTGTCAAATAAGTCGGTAATTTCTTAGAGATTTACTTAGAGCTAGCCTAGCCTACTTAAGAAGACGCGTGGCACGTTTGTCAACATGATGCCGTTCTGCAGGTTCGTTATAAATGAAGCTAGTCCTAGAAAGGGTATCCGCTCAATACCGCGCACACAATATCGCGCACACAATACCGCGATGTTCAGTTCACTACCGCGCACGATGATTACCGCGCACGATGATAATCGCATACAAGTATTTCAACATGCCAGCCATGGGCGCCCGCACATAGGGGCAAGGGGGGGCACTTGCCCCCCCCTGGAAAATTGGAAAACCTATGTTTTTAACTGCTACTTTTGGGTTTTTAACAAATTTCTTTGCTTGAATGCACCAATGATACGAATGATACAGACAGTGAAAGTCAGAAATGTACGTTTAGAGATCTCTATAAAAATAAACATGCTCTTAGAACTTTCTGCCTTGCATGTTCAAGCTCTTTCTAAAAACTGTAACAATGACCATTGACGTTCAACCATCTTGCGGGCGCCCATGCAAGCAGCAGGCTTGTTGATTCTGGCCTACTTGAGTGGAATTTAACTGTAGTGAAAATAATCACAACTGCAAAACAGTTAAATACTAGTGCAAAAATTTCAAAGTTTCTCAAAGTGCATTGAAAATTCATCAGGAAGATCTGCTTATTCACCAGCAATTAACTGTAATTATATAAACTAAGTCTGCTATGAGCCAGGCTCCATTTTGTCCATTTTGCAAGCTGCCAGTAGAGAATCCTGGGAGGTCAAACTGTAGATAAACTTGGATAAGGGGCTCTGATTATCGTGCCTCGGGATTTACACCCAAAACTGACAAAGAGATCTGTTCAAAAGAATTGATACCCACACTCATCTGATCCTCGGATCCTCCACCTTCTTAAACAACACCCACATTAACAGCTACTCTGGCTCTCCGACTACCAGACTTGGACCTCTTTCTGACTACACTTCGGAATAGGTTTCTGACTCGATGCAGCACATGTGAAAAAGCTGGTGCCCTGCGAATGACTTTCGAGTGGCGCTTTAAAAGCAGCTAGAGGAGCACTTGCCCCTTGAAAACTGACACCTATTTTTCGTTCATTTATTCATTCGTTCATTCTATGGATGTCTATAGCGCACCTTTAGGAAACTACGTTTTAACATCTACTTTTTGATTTTTAACAAATTTCTAAGGAAACTATTCTTATTAAAAATTATACATAAAATGAAACTGAAAAATTTGCATAAGAAACCTCTTTGAAAAATACCCGTAGCCTATTCTTAATTTCCAGCTTTGCATTTTTCAAGCTCCTAACTAGCTGCTACTAAAAAATGTAACCGTGACTATCATAAAAATGTTGCCCCCCCCTGCAAAAATTTCTGCGGGCGCCCATGATGCCAGCTTCTATATCAGATCTAAAAATGCCTTCATCCAACTTCTATTTAAGCGGTGTCACGACAACTGTTCTACAGACAACTCGTCAAACGACAACTGTCTACAGACAACTGGTCCAGCGCTTGAGAAATGGAAGCTGGATTAAATTATTTTAGAGGTGAAATAGAAGCTGGATTGACGAAAATAACGCATGAGAAATAGAAGCTGGATGAAGGTATTTTTATATATGAAATAGAAGCTGGATTGATGAAAATAACACATGAGAAATAGAGGCTGGATTAAATTATTTTAGAGGTGAAATAGAAGCTGGATTGACGAAAATAACGCATGAGAAATAGAAGCTGAATGAAGGTATTTTTATAAATGAAATAGAAGCTGGATTGATGAAAATAACACATGAGAAATAGAAGCTGGATGAAGGTATTTTTAGATCTGACATAGAAGCTGGATGCATGTTGAAATACTTGTATGCGGTTGTCATCGTGCGGTAATGATCGTGCGCGGTAGTGAATATCGCGTGTGCGCGGTAGGCCTATTGACAGTAAACCCCTAGAAAGCCTAGAAATAGCCTATAAGGCTCTTGATAGGTAGGCCCAGAGCCGTATATTTCCAAGAGTCTGGCCAACTTGTGTCCCGGAAGTTGGCCAAGTCACGTGGTTGCTGGACGCCATTTTGAGTCCAGGCGGCGATCTGCAAATACGTTGACAAGGAGACGCACAAACACAGGGAGACGCGTCTCCCTGTGTCTGTGCGTCTCCCTGTGTCTGTGTGTTTCCCTGTGTATGTGCGTCTCCCTGTGTCTGTGTGTTTCCCTGTGTCTGTGTGTTTCCCTGTGTATGTGCGTCTCCCTGTGTATGTGCGTCTCCCTGTGTCTCCCTGTGTCTGTGTGTTTCCCTGTGTCTGTGTGTTTCCCTGTGTATGTGCGTCTCCCTGTGTATGTGCGTCTCCCTGTGTCTGTGTGTTTCCCTGTGTCTGTGTGTTTCCCTGTGTCTGTGCGTCTCCCTGTGTCTGTGCGTCTCCCTGTGTCTGTGTGTTTCCCTGTGTATGTGCGTCTCCCTGTGTATGTGCGTCTCCCTGTGTATGTGCGTCTCCCTGTGTCTGTGCGTCTCCCTGTGTATGTGCGTCTCCCTGTGTCTGTGCGTCTCCCTGTGTCTGTGTTTCCTTGTGTATGTGCGTCTCCCTGTGTCTGTGCGTCTCCCTGTGTATGTGCGTCTCCCTGTGTCTGTGTGTTTCCCTGTGTATGTGCGTCTCCCTGTGTCTGTGCGTCTCCCTGTGTCTTTGCGTCTCCCTGTGTCTGTGCGTCTCCCTGTGTATGTGCGTCTCCATGTGTCTGTGTGTTTCCCTGTGTATGTGCGTCTCCCTGTGTCTGTGCGTCTCCATGTGTCTGTGCGTCTCCCTGTGTCTGTGCCCACCGGGCACTCAATAGAACATCTCCTAACCTCTGCTCTCTGTGATGTTCCTTCTTCTCAGCTCCCTAAGTCTCTGTTCCATTAAGTTCTCTATGATGCTCAATGATGCTCCGTGTTCCTTGTTCCCATGTTCTCTGTCCTGAGTTCAATAAAAAATTATGTTCTATAATATTTCCAATTATGCTCCGTGTTCCTGTTTTTGTATGTTCCATGTACTCTGTTCTGTGTACAATAAAAAAATATTGTGTTCCATGTTCCATGATATTCCCAATGATGTTCCCTGTTCCTGTTTTATAAATAACTTAGCAACGTAAACTAACGGTTTAATATGCTCACCGGCCCTGCTAATATAGTGTTGCTAGACTCCATTTATGTGTGACTGTGCACGTTAAAACCGCTTGTAATTTAAATAAATAAATAATACTGTCATTGGTGCAAGGAATCCAACAGACCGACTATATATTATAACTGAGGCTTCTACTCCTTTTTACACAACACTATCAAATGGAACGAAATCTTAAATTTTATTCAATCGTAACAAGCAATGCAATCAAACACGACAAACAGGATCATAGCAGTAAGTCTAATATATAAGAAATCAGTATTCAATTCAATCATGTTGAATATTAGCAGTATCAACTTCAAATAGTGGAATGACATGTGATTAAAGTCGATATTGCAAGTTTGATAGTAACAGGATATTAAAACGTTTACATAATAGAAAAAAGGAAAAACCTGAAAGAGACCTAAGCTTATATCTGCATATTGGCATCATGGTGTGCCAGTAATATTGACAAGTTTATTTCCTAATCTATGCAAGAACTATGCACAGCAAAATTACAATCGTAATCTCCAAATTTCTTGAGTGCCACTCGAAAGCCAAGTGCAGGGCACAAGCTTATTCATGAGCGCTGAGCTTATTCATGAGCGCTGATGAAATACAAACGGAATAAATTGCAAGAACATAGCAAATATAAGGCTATGTAACGTATCATATTACACTCTAAATGTTTCCAAGATGCCGTCATGCCTGGCTTGGCAATAGCTATACTTTCAAATACATCAACAACCGAATGCAGAAAAGATAAAGTGGATTTGTACTGATTAACATCAAATTTGCTAATTGCAATGATGGGATGACGCGATGACATCAAATCAAACCATTTGTTCACCATGTTAAGAAACCAGCACGTAGTCAATAAGTTACGGTCCCAGTTGTTTGTTTCAACCATCAACCTTAGTGCTGCTGAAACAGAATGACTGAAAGTGCGATAACCTAAACAATCAGAAGCAGTGAGAGCAGCTGACAATGTTGAAGCCGTAACGGAGTGGGATGTAGAGTCTGCGTTGCTTTTTGCTAAGTTTCCAGATGTAGTCAGGTACTCGTCTGAGAAAGCAGTGGCGTTCTTGTTAGAAACTGAAACGACAATAATCATGTCCAATTAGTGCCTTTTGATCTAAGTAAATAACTCAGGCTTTCATGGAGACAACAATGATTGCATGGAATTAACATAATGATAATAATAATTATGATAATAATCTTCGTTTATTAATATTCAAACTGACACAGCGCATTGTGATTACAGATACAGTATGAATGATTGATCACAAGTTAATACAGGAGTCGAATTTAGCTATATGGCAGCCACGCAAGGCTCCATTTGTTCTACATCTCACTACATGACACCAACAAAACATGATGCTAAACAAAGACTTCCTTAAAAATTTGGTACAGACAGACAGACATAAAGTCCTTACAGACACACACACAGTCACCAATTTATTACTTTTAAATATTTCTATTGTCATCAAATAAATTTGTCACGCGTGCAGGGTCACACAGAACAAGTGAATCTGAGGCGTGGATAGATTACTAATATTAAACACTTAGAAACCTACATGCATGAAACATGTCGTCAATTAACGTAATGTCTTCAACTTCAGAGGTCTTCACCCTGTTCCAGACACCACCTGATTACCCCCTTGAATCTTAGATTTTCAGCAGACCAGCATTGATCTAAGTTCTCTTTTAAGTATGATATGGCCATAAAATTTGTTAGCCACTGCACAAGCTTACAGCACTCTGTAACATGCTGTATTTTCTAGATGGGTTGAGGGCACCAATTTGTGCATGAATTCATGTAGGTCAGTGGCGTAGCCAGGAATTTTTCATGGGGGGGGGGGTTTATGGCCGGAAACCCTGTTTTTTGCTCTTTTTTCTTACTTAAACGGAAAAATAACCTTAAAAAACCTTTTTTCGGAGCCAATGGGGGGTTTTAACCCCCGAAACCCTCCCCTTGCCTACGCCACTGATGTAGGTGCTGCATACCTATGCCTCCAGCACCCTTTCAAAAATCCAGACTCTGCCCCTGTATGCTCAGTAACAACATTTTAATGCAATAATTTAGTGACAATGAATTACCATCGTGAAGCTGACATGCTGTGGACGACCCAGAGCTTGCCGTGACAGTAGTGGTAGCGGTAGAGAAGTCTGTCGAGGATTTCCTGCTGTAGCTGTGTTCGACACGCAATCGCTTCTTTGCAATAGTCTTCGTCGGGCTTTCTTCTGGGCTGCGTTTCAGTGGCGGCTTTCTGACATGCACCACAGCACTGTGTGTGAAGAGTGTTGGAACAGCATCGGGTCGTAACTTTCTCCATCCGTCCTTACGATTTCTTTCGAACTGACTTTCATCGAAATGTGCCTACAAAATAATCACCATCTTTATATATATCACAAAAATTTAATTAAGGTGGCCACAAAAATATAGAGTGTACAGCCTCTGTTGTCATAAGCCCTCATCAAATCTGGATCCATCCATCCAGGAAACAGCCAGGCATGGGCTTATCCACTTCCAATCCAACGCCAAAAACAGTTAACCCAATCCTTCGTAACAGGCGCCATTCAATCGGATTGCAATGACTTTGAAGTAATATTAAGGAATAATAATAATATTAAGGAATTAAGTAATAAGGAAGAAGGAAGACTAGGAGGGGAAGAGATATCATGTGTTAAACCTCCTTAACTTATAATGTGTATTTATGTCTCAGTTTAAGTTAAGCAGTGCTACTGTGCTAGTAAACATTATCTGAACAGGGTGGCTATTTGCAATAGCAGAATCACATAACGTCTTCAAATGCGGAAGGTACTTAAGGCAAATCCCGCCAGTATCAGGCCGGGTCAAGCGTACGCTTCATGATCGCCATGGTTCCCGCGACTTGGCTTTTGTGGACGCTGTAGAAATTCCGATTGTTTACGATTTGACTATTATACAATTTAATTTTATGAAGTTAACCGGGAAGGCCAAGAGTAAATGCTGCTTACCTCGCATAGAGCTGAACACGATGTCGGCTTCCAGTTGTCTCTCTTCAATTTGGCGATCCACAAATCACGACGCGTCTTGTTGTTCGGAAAACGAAACAACCGAAACCCCTTTTCGTGTCGATTCGAACAGTTAACGGCAGCGCAACAAGGCATTATTTCAAATATTTCACACACAAAATTTAGCGTAAACACTAAACACAGCTCATCCAGTTGCAAGGAGACAAAATGGAGGCCAGTAACCACGTGATCCACAACTAAGACCCGGGATTAACCGGAACCGCTCGTTAGCTGCAGATGGCCAGACTCTTGGAAATATACGGCGCGGCTCTGGGTAGGCCAAAGATATTAGAGTTTTACTAAAAAACTAGTTTTAGTGAACTCTGATATCTTTGGGTAGGCTAAGCTTAAGCGACCAATGTGTAATCTACGTTCATTCGAAAAAAATCCACTTTGCTAAATTAGTAAAGTTTCACAATCCGTCAATTTTGTCAACAGTACTGTAGCCTATCTTTGTTTAAAACTCGCACGATATGCCCAGTAGGCCTAGACTCCTAGTAGGATGTTCTTTTTCTCGGAGGCGGCAGTCACGACGCATGGGCTTACATAGACTGACAATGGCTGCGTGTGCCGCGTTGTTGCTGAGGGCTGCGCAGTGGCAAGACGAGCCATCTTGCCACTGCGCAGCCCACTCTGTGCGAAGGTGGGAGGAGCCGTCAGCCGTACACTGGCGCTGCATTGCATACGCGACTACCTGGTGTATCGCAGGTCCTCTAAACGCCAGGTAGACATACGTCGTCGAGTCATTGGCCCATGACATATGTTGCCGTTCTGTAGTATTCACATATGTACAAGTGCACTTTAAATAATCGTTGGACTGGGCGTTCAGCAGGACCTTATTGTTACCTGAGTAGAACAAGCTAAAGTCTAAACGATCATCTTGTGCATCAGTTGGAAGGCTGGGAAAGTTCAATAGGGACTTGATAGGCCTAACTTATAGGCTACAATATTACCATTGAGTATGGTACGAAGGTTAGGTTTCGGAGTTACTTTTACGAGTTACGACGTGTAGAATTACAATGTTTAGGCTAATCTGTTCTAGCGTACTTGTAGCTTAGATCTTGTCCACTGTAAGGCTGTAGGCCTAAAGCTCTTCGTCAAGCACTTCGCAAAGAAACCATATCAAACCCAGGTAGCGGAAGAGAATCGCTGTGGTGAGCAGAAAACTCGATTGTTTTCTGTTGATCGTGATACAGGTAGTCTGTATAATACAGGTCGAATGGACTTTTAGTAGGATAGTGGAGTGAATTGGTGTTATGACGAAGGGCATACCTCGTCGGCCAAGGACCATCCTCGTCTTATGATGACCGGATTAGTTTCAGACTGGCAGCCAGAAACAAGCATCGTCGTGGACCCAGTGTCATAGACTCGCTATGAAAGGTAAATGTTGTGGTTGTTTTGGTCAGTTTATTTATTTGTTGTGCTCATGAGATCGTTGGTGTTGTGGAGAGACATATGATATCCCACCTTCGTAATTGTAATTGTAACCTCAAAACTTCTAAAGCACCACTCGAAAACCAAACCAAGACCACCTATCGGAGTGGTTGTCCACAAGGGTAGTCTGAAAGGGTCCAGAGGGGCTGAGTAGTTAGGTGCGTGTCGATTAGGTGAAGAGTTGTAAGGTCAGATGAGGCCTCATGGGTCCACTTCGTACGGAGGATGCATTCATCCTACCGTGAAAGAGAGCGAGTCTACTGGGAAGCCATCATCGCTCGTCAGTCAAAGGATCCGAAAAAGCTCTGGACTACTTTTGATGGCCTCCTTGGCCGTCAAAAGACCAGTCGAAAGTTCGAGTCGCCATCGCTGTTCACCGCAGATGCATTCCTAGAACGATTCTCGGAAAAGATCGCATCAGTTCGGAATGCTACTGCCGATTCCTCTCCACCTGCGTTCTCTACAACGGAATGCCGGCTTCCGGTTCTACACGAGATATCAAGCGTCGAGCTGCAACGCTTAATTCTTGCCTCGGCTCCTAAGACGTGCGAGCTTGATCCTGCACCTACATTCCTTGTGCAGGAACTGACTGACGATTTCCTGCCTTTCCTCACGATCCTATGCAACCGATCCATCAGTGAGGCATGTTTACCTGCTTCACAGAAACGATCAATTCTTCTGCCTGTATTGAAGCGAGATGGTTTAGATGTTAGCGATCCTGTTAACTATCGTCCAATTGCAAATGTAACTTTTCTCTCTAAACTTCTAGAGCGCATTGTTGCTAACCAATTGATTGCATATTTAGATGTTTATGAACTGATCCCTTCTCAGCAGTCTGGTTTCCGGAGGAACCACTCCACAGAGACCCTTTTGCTCTGACTTCTTTCTGACCTGTACTCCGCTATGGACCATGGTCAGGTTACGCTCTTGGCTCTTTTTGATGTTTCTTCTGCATTTGATTCTGTGGACCACTCCATCCTCCTGGAACGTCTTTCTACATCCTTTGGGCTGGTTGGACAGCCTCTAGAATGGTTGCGTTCCTTCCTCTCTGACCGCTCAAACTGTGTGGTTGTTGGATCCTCTAGGTCCCTCTGGGTTCCTGCTCCTTTTGGTGTTCCTCAGGGCTCTGTACTTGGCCCCTTATTATACCTTCTCTACACGGCTGATCTTTGTCCTCTACTTGAGTCCCGGGGTCTCCTCCACCAAATCTTTGCTGATGACACTCAAGCCTACATACATTCTAACCCATTGGATTCAGTTAGCACTGTGCGCCTAATATGTCTGACTGTTGACGTCCTTTCCTCTTGGATGGCATCAAATCGGCTTCTCCTAAATCCCAGTAAGACTCAATTCATTTGGCTGGGTGGCCGTCGGCAACTTGAGAAGATCGATTTGCCTCTGCTAGCCCAAATCTTTCCTGACATTAGTTTCTCTTCCACGGTTCGTGACCTGGGTGCTACCCTTGACTGTGAACTCAGTCTCAGCCAGCATGTCAATCTTGTTGCTCGAAGCTGTTACTACCAGCTTCGTCAACTTCGAGTGATTGCACGCTCTCTCTCTCATGATGCGCTGGTAGTTCTTGTTCATGCCTTCGTAACTAGTCGAATCGACCATTGTTGCTCAATCCTTGTTGGCCTCCCCCTTGGGGTTCTGGGTCGGTTAGATCGGGTTCTGCGCTCTGCTGCCCGGCTCATTGGATGAATCCCTAAATTTTCATCTGTTTCTACCTACATGCGTGATGTGCTGCATTGGTTGCCAATAGCCCAACGCATCCATTATCGAATTGCTGCCCTGGTCTCACGTTGTATCCTTGGTTGCGCTCCATCCTACCTGCGCATTCTTTGTCGCCCAGTCTCTGACATTGTAGCGCGTCGGGCCCTTCGCTCTGCTGCGAAGGGACAACTGCTTGTTCCACGGGCTCGCTTGGCTACCAGACAGTGTCGAGCCTTCTCGGTTGTGGGGCCGTCAATCTGGAATGACCTCCCCCCTAACCTCCATCTCCTCCACCTGACCAGTCAATCCTTATTCCTTAAGTCCCTTAAATCTTTTTTCTTTTGCCGTGGCTGGGCTGGGAGCGCCTCTGAGTAGTTTCTTGAAGGGGCGCTATATAAATGCTAATAATGAATGAATGAATGAATGAGGCAGGGTAATAATTCTGAAGAGGTGAGATTTCAGTTTTGAGCTCGAGAGGATATATATATATATATATATATATATATATGTATATACATACATGATTTTGAATCTGGCAGTGGTAAGTGAAAAGTGCTGCACTTCAGAGGGATGATTGTTCCATAGACTCGGGTCAGTGTGGAATATGTGACATTATGAGATTCCTAGATTCCAATAATCTGTCTAACTTCAGACCTATCTCGAACCTAAATAACATTTCCAAGATCCTTGAACGTCTCTTTCTTACTCGCATCAAGAAACATATCACTTCCTCTCCCAACTTCAGTCCTTTTCAGTCAGCTTATCGAGAAGGCTATTCCACTGAGACTGCCCTTACATCCACGCTGGACAACATCTTTTCGTCTATTGACAATGGAAAAGCCTGCCTTTCTGTATGTCTTGACCTCAGCGCAGCTTTCGATACCGTAGACCATCAATTACTTCTTTCTAGACTCACGAAAAGCTTCGGTGTCTCTGGTACTGCTTTAAACTGGTTAGCGTCTTATCTGGTTAACAGGAATCAGCAGGTGGGCATCGGTACCGCTCGGTCTGAACCCACTGTTTGCACTGCTGGAGTTCCACAGGGATCTGTCCTTGGTCCTCTATTATTCACCGTCTTTACCTCCCCAATTAATCGCATAGCTAATCATTTTGGTGTCCAATTACAGCAGTACGCGGACGACACTCAGCTCTATATTGCTCTGTCACACACTGATCAGTCCGGTAAACTTAAACTTGAGGAGTGCCTGTCATCTTTATATGCCTGGTTCTGTTTTAATGGTTTGGCTATAAACCCAAACAAGTCTGAGGCAATTTTGTTCGGGTCACGACAACGCTTGCGTTCTTTTCCTTCACTTTCCAGCATCGACCTCGCAGGCTCCGCAGTACCGTTATCAGATTCTGTTAAAACTCTTGGGGTTACCCTGGACAGTATGCTTACTTTTCGGATGCATGTAACTAACCTGTGTAGATCTTGCTTTTATCACATCAGGGCAATACGCCACATTAGGTCGGCTCTGACTAAGGATATGTCGAAGACTTTAGCTTGCGCCCTTGTCTCCTCTCGCCTTGATTATGCTAATGCGATTTTTGCTGGCATTTCAGACTATGAGCTACATAGGCTGCAACGCATCCAAAATTCTTTAGCTCGGGTTGTGCTGCGTGTCCCACTACGATCAAGTTCCTCAGTTTTACTTCATCAGCTGCATTGGCTTCCTGTCGAGTTTAGGATTAAATTTAAATTGGCCTGTTTAACCTACAAATCCCTCTCTACCGGAACACCTCCCTACCTTCAGTCACTGCTTACTCCTTATATTCCTCCTCGTTGCCTGCGATCATCAAACATGGGTCTTTTAGTTGAACCTCGATGCAGAACTGTTATGGGCTCGCATGCATTCCATGCCTCTGCTCCCAAAGAATGGAATCTACTTCCACTCTCTCTTCGTTGCTCAAATTCACTCCCTACCTTCAAAAAACGGCTCAAAACTCACTATTTCTCTTTGGCTTTCAAGCACATGGACCTTTAACTGCATCTTCCTCTGGCGGCTAACTATCCGCGCCTCAGATTCACACTTTGGTGTGACCTTGCGCGCGTAATAAATTTATGTAATAATAATAATAATAATATGAGGAGGAGCATTTTAGACGAGAATTGACCAGGACAGAAGGATGATCGGATAGAGTGGGGGTTGACTGGATGGTGACGATTTTATGAAAATATTTTGGCTCAGAGTTAGGAGACTTTATAGGTTAGTGATAATAGAACTTGGAAGTGAATTCACTTTTGACGATTTTTAGTCAATGCAGCGATTTGATGATTGGAGGAACAATATAATGATGCAGTCCAAGTTGAGTGATGATCGAGATTGATGGTCTTTTGAGATGAGACCAAGACCTTGAGTCTCGTATACCTCATAGACAAGACTGAGACCTCGGGTCAGCGAAAGGAAACTGAAACATCTCTGAAAGTGTTTTCTGTGTTCGCAACCAGTGGCGTGAATTAGACATAATAGTAATTTTTCATTTATTGTACAACCCGGTAGACAGACTGCAACCGGTTACAGTGTACAGTTATGCAGTTATCCTAATTAGCATTAATCTTAACTACTAATAGAAGAAACAGCCTGCAATACAAGACATACAGTTGAGGACTATTTTACTTTTTATGCATATTGACTCAGGTATTCTAGGTAGCAACTTACCAACTTAACTGCTGGTCTGGTGCTTACAATGTCATCACTAATGATGTTGACTTCCATTTTAGGTGGCTCCACTTGATTATTCACTATTACCGTATTTGCGCGAATATAACACGTGGGTTATACAAAGTTTTACAAACCATGTACCCTTCTCGTGGGCGTGTTATAAAAATAATTTTTTACACAGCCAAATGTTGTACCAGATTATTTTCAGGTCATGGTCAGGAACTGCTATGAAAAGGGTTTTTTACTTATAATACGGCTGCATGGTCATTAGTGTTGTGAGACGGAAACTTTCCGCGGAAAGTTTCATATCTTTCCGGAAAGTTTCGGAAACTTTCCGACGTATCTTTCCGGAAACTTTCCGACATATTTTTCCACCAATAAAATATTATTAAATACATACTCAATTCTAATGAGTCCGAAATTTTCTTTCAATATAATGTTACTAAATACATCAATCACTATTTAGCAGTTAGTGTTGTGAGGAGGAAATATTGTCAGGAAAGTTTCATATTTTTCCGGAAACTTTCCGACGTATTTTTCTACCAATAAAATATTATTAAATACATACTCAATTCTAAGGAGTCCGAAGTTTCTTTCAATATGATGTCGTTAAATACATCAATACTATATAAGCAGTCTTAGGTGGTTATAACTGGTAGTTTATTCAATAGATGGTACTGCTAATGATAATTGTTCAGATTGTTCACGCGACCCAAAATACATTTAGGAATTAAATGCAATTAAACTTCACTGTAAGTTTTGGGAAAATATTTTTTATCATTCAGTCACCTTCATATTTGTGAGTTATGAAAATATGAGAGAAACAGCAATTGATGCAGTACTATAGTTTCATGTTTATATCAGCTTTTTTACACATTTCCTGGGCACCACAGAACTGACTGCAGACATGCAAGCTACAACTAGTTTTCATAGGCTACTCTAGTCTGAAAATGCTAATGAACAGTGTTTATTGCTCATTTTAATTACTTTTAAGTTCAACATTGTTTGCATTGACAGAAGTACTGTAAATAAAAGGAGTTTAAACTATAAGAAAAATTTCTGAGAGTGAAATTCTGATATTTTATGAGTGAAATGTATTTTTCTGGTTCTTTGGAAAGTTTCCGGAAAGTTTCCGGAAAGTTTCTGGAAAGTTTCCGGAAAGTTTCCGGAAAAATACTTTTCCGGAAAAGCTACATCACTAATGGTCATCGACGAAACGATAGGGCATGAGGCCTGACGTCAGTAGTAGTATTCGTTTATTATCATTATCATGAAATATCAGAGCCGCAGAAAGTCAGAATTTAAAATGAAAAAATTATGATTTGATCATAAATATAAAAGTCAAATGTTACTATGTATAAATTGTAATTGTCTGTCGTTTTCAGTTTTGCAATAAACGAATGTTCGCAGATGTAATTCTGTATTATTGCTTGCACAGCACTAGGTATGGAGCTCAGAAAGTAAGGCTTTTAATTGCTATAGCGCACAAATTTGCAATTTTTCAAACAGTCTAGTTAATCCTCCTTTTCAGTGTGATTTGCTGTTCTTCCACGTTAAAAATATAAATATTGTCCATGGTTTAAAAATGAAAGTAAGTAAGTATTTTCTTTATTACTCCACTTGCAAACGCACAATGGGACACAGAACATCATTATAATACATAGAAGTAATAATAGGTAATTAAAATGTGCAAATTATAATCAAAAGTTAAATATAATATGATTACTAAACTATCATCGACAAACAAGCTAACTATATAACATTCTGGTGATAAATCCCTTTGCAATCAACGAATCACAACGTGGTATTTCAAGATTGTGTGATCGGGGCCTAAGGGAGTAACCAGTTACACGTTCAGGTGGAAGTAGATAATGGAGGACATGCCCGGAAGTTAAATTTTGCTCGAATGACTAGCAAGTTACCAAATTGAACCAGTTATGAGCATACACAGGCGAAAATTATATAATGAATGAGTCACATTAACATTAGCGTACATGTTTGAGTACTCACTTGTGGTTAGTTGAACAAAAACGGGTGCGTCTTATAGTTGGGTGCGTGTTATACAATTCAATTTTTACTCAAATCGCAGAAAGTAGCATGTTATATTCGGGTGCGTGTTATACCTGTGTGCGTGTTATATTCGCGAAAATACGGTAGTACCTACAATTTGATCATTTTATTAGGATATGTTAATGTACTTTTGTGTTGTTACATTATTTGTAGTTTTTCACTTACAGTCTTTGACTGACTAATGCACACCAAAAGTAATCTAGTCAATTGACATGCAGAAAGTCAGCCGCAATAAATGAGAGGCAGCCTTTATTGGACATTCCAGCTGAAAATTGCAAACCTAAAGCTGAGATCAAAATGCTTTAACACAATGCTTGCCAAAGTTTTTTAGCACTGCGAGTCCCCCACCCCAAAGTGTCACATGGAATGTCATATAGTGTTATGTCTTATCTCAAAACTCTCCTTATTTAGCCATGCTGGGGTCAGAAGCACTTCTGAGGAAGTGCTATAGAAATCCTCGTAATGATTGACTGAATGAATATAAAAACATTGCAATTTTTAGTTTTGTAGGTTGTTTAAACTAGCACATTGTGTTGCTAGTCGTGGTCGCTGGTCCTGAAGGTTTGTGAAAGAAGAAATGTTTCAACTGTATAGCATTGGAATTTAATATCATGGCAGCCATTCGATCACATTTCATTTCACTGTTCAGTGGTGGAATTTTTCCGGACAGAAAGTGGTGGCTCTCATGTTTCTGCTTGCCTCACAGCAAAGAGGACAAAAGACCAACCAGGTAACAACACAATTGATACATTGTGTTTAGAAGAAACTGTTGTTAAACACGTTGACCGCCAAGTACGAGTTATCTCGTACTTCAGTCAGTCATTTAACATGGCGTGTAGGTAGGTGGTCAATGTGTTAAAAGTATTTTCAAATGCTGCTGGGTTTCATTTTGGCTGCTGTATTGTTGCGAGGTAAAGGATATCATACATTCTCATTTAAGATGATGAGTGCATAACGTTTATGTTCCAGATGAGCTTTAGGCATAAAAAATAAGGTTGTGTTTCCGGTAACCCGACCAACCACTTTTATTGCTGTGACTCGGATATTTTTGTTAAGTTTTTATTTGTATTGACAAGGTACAGTGACATTGCCTTCCAGGTGCCAGAGGTAGAATTGGGACATTATAATTATAGCATTCACTAACACTGGGTAAACAACTGTCTTTCAAGGTATATAAGGGCCCGTTAATTAGAGCAATCAATAGTTTTTCAGGGTCAGTTTGACAAGGCAGACGGTTGTTGGGGGAAGAGTAATAGATCCAAGTAGGCCAGTGTTTGATCTTCTCTTTGTAAACAATGGGTGGCTACTTTTGTCTTTTTGTTGTAGTCTCCACCCACGTTCTCTATATTCTTCTTTGTGCGAAATGAAGTATGTATATTGTGTGTGGCTCAATAAAAAATTGCCGCTGGACACAATGTGATTTCTCAGCAACTAAAATTTGTTGTGCCTGCGGAGGAAAGATTTGTGGAAAAATTCTTGAAAATTTCACTAAAAATTATGTACTGCTTCAAAGGATTCAGCTGTTTGAGTATTCTATTCTATTGTTTCAAATTTACGCAGATGAGTGGTCCAATAATTGTTACTGCTTCAAGAATTTTTTCACAGAGCAATTTTTATAGCACAAGTTGCAGAGAAGCAGTGTTTGAAGCAAGTTGTTAATATTTGCAGATATTTTAAACTAGGCTATAAGTATGCTAAATATGGTATTTGTTAATCCGTTACTGAACGTCATGGGCAAAGTTTCTGTGGAAGATAAAATGAGAATTACAATGTTGTGCTAACAGATACTGGGATACTTGGTAATCACAGTGAAATGCACCTGCCCGGGGAAGATTTGGAGCCTGAGTAGAGTGAAGGTTATGTGCAAACATGTTGATGTAACAAGGTCAGGTTTAAATACAGTTCGTGCTGAGAATGTTGTTGAATGATTTGTTGTAAGAGGATCAGTCTGGACCAAACAAGAACACCAAAAAGGTCGCTGAAGAACTGAATATTCATTGATAGTTTGTGCAGCAAATTGTGAAACATATGTCTGCATTTTGTTGCGTTCAAACTTAGATCATCTCAGATTCTGTCAATCATTAACATCTTGAGCACTGACAGGAACTTCTTCATTGTCTGCCTGAGAGTGTTGCGAAGGAGGTTTTCACTTATAGAAAACCTTTACCTCAACCTGCCAACTCAGTTCGACTTTTTTGGTAGTTGTTGACAGAACTGACTTGCGCCATCAAACATGTTGCGTTCAAACTTAGATCATCTCAGATTCTGTCAATCATTAACATCTTGAGCACTGACAGGAACTTCTTCATTGTCTGCCTGAGAGTGTTGCGAAGGAGGTTTTCACTTATAGAAAACCTTTACCTCAACCTGCCAACTCAGTTCGACTTTTTTGGTAGTTGTTGACAGAACTGACTTGCGCCATCAAACATGTTGCGTTCAAACTTAGATCATCTCAGATTCTGTCAATCATTAACATCTTGAGCACTGACAGGAACTTCTTCATTGTCTGCCTGAGAGTGTTGCGAAGGAGGTTTTCACTTATAGAAAACCTTTACCTCAACCTGCCAACTCAGTTCGACTTTTTTGGTAGTTGTTGACAGAACTGACTTGCGCCATCAAACAATGCTTCCATGACCTCCTTTCTCCATTAATGCATGTGATCTGAGACCTTGAACCAGCCATTCCTTCTTCTTTCACTTATCAGCCATAGTCTGCTTTAAATGGTGCTGTCTCGGGTTGAATCCAAATTGTCCTGTAATTTGACATAGACATTCATTTAATCAAATGTTGTTCTTTGTTTGCACACACTAAACTTGACAAGTTGTACGAGGAATTTTGCATTCTATGCTTTATCAGACCTGATATCACTGGCTCAACATCAGATGTTGGACACCGCTGGGTTGAAGCCTTCAAAACCTTATATGATGCTCAGTTGCTTAGCATTGTGTCCATCGTACTGTCAATTTCCGTTTCAAATGTTCTGTATGAGAGTGTTCAGCATTATAAATGATCTATTGTCTGACAATCGCATTTGTCTGAACCTCGACCTTGTTGAAGTGCAACTGTTGACAATGATAAATTTTTGTATGGCATGTGCTGAGCTCTGCAGCTTTGTATGCAGTGATCTCCAGCCACTCAAGATGGCATCAATTCAGCAGAAGTAGACCTGCAAGCGCTACTGAATCTGTGAGCGGCGCTATACAAAAATTACAAATAAATGACATCTGCAATTTGCATGCATGTATTTAATTGCATATGAATTTTGCCCTTGTTGTACATATCACCCTGGCAAGTTGATGGAATTTAATAGAAAAAAATGTCATGAAATAGATTCTAATTTTAAATATAATCCTCTGATGATTTGATTACAGTAATTTACAACTATTTTCAGTAGACCGCAAATTCCATGTCAATGCAATATTCCTTACATACAGTGATGGAGCCAGGATAAACTGGTATTGGCATATTAAGTGACTGCAGGCATCCTGGAATGGCAAATTGAAAAATTAGCTTAATATCATATGAGAATCCGTCGCAACTTGTAAACTCCTCTCAAAGTCCATTTACTCAGCACAATTTTATGGACAAGTTGTTCCTCGATCGACCAATTATTCTGATGACTTAATTGAAGAATCGTGCTGTCCTCTTCTTCTTGTTTTTCTGCAGCAGTTTGCACTGATCACTCTGCCTGCCATTTTCAAAGTCTTCTTAATGTCCTTTTCAATGACCATTTTGCAGCATGATTGTCACCATGGCAACATAATCAAAACAACTGTTGATCTGATTCCTCAATTCAGTAACGCTCCAATTGGTCACTTAAATATAAATGTATTACAGGGTCTTCCTTCGAGTTAAATGCTGCTACTATTTTATTATAATTAACTAATATCAAACAAAATATTTTATAAGCTGTATGCCACTGCATATAATATAATGATAGCATGTTCTATACTTCTATAGGAAATAAAGATACTTTTTGTAGTTGTTGCTAAATGTTTTTGTAGGCAACCTCCACCTGCTGAAAGTGCAATTTACACAATTCAGACGGATGATGATGAAGAACCAAAGACAGAATTCAGATTGTTTTCTGGTCTTGAGGAGACATCTGTGCATGAAGAAGCATTACATGGGAGTGGTGCGGCGATGGTATCTGAGGCACCTTTGGCCAATGGATTTAAAGTACACCTGTTGAATAGTCTGAGCTTAAACAATCATCCGAAGAATGGAGCAGTAAGCGTAACTGAAGAACATGAAGTTAAAGCAAACGCTGTTGATGTCGTTGATGTTGCATTTCTCAGTGTTTCTGAAAACGTTCTTACGGAAACTGAAGAATCTTCATTCATTTCCTCTGAAGCTTCTTTGTCAATTTACGATGCTGTCAATGCTTGTGAAAATAAAGAGCCATTAGCAGACATTTCGTTAAATGCTACAAGCAATGACAGAGACAAAGTTGTTGCAGATATGTGTGCTGGTACTGAAGGACTTGCAGGAGAACAGCCACTTACCAGCTGTGGTCCTCCTTTCTTGGCAGATCTTGAAGAGAGCCAATTGTCGCTGAGGAGAAAGATTCAGGCAATGAATACTACAAATGAAAGCAGGGAAAGTGGAATTGAAACTGCGAACGAAGCTTTGTCAGAGAACACTGATGATGTTAATGATGGATTGAAGTCTAGCGCAGATTTAGCCAGCACCTGTTCTTCTGATCAGTCATTCAACCTAGAAACTTCTGGAATCCAATCCAATCTATCGAGTTTTGAGGACACCTTTGTGCCGTTAAGCACCTATTCTGAGAATGGAATGAGAATGCAGACTTCAGATGAAGATTCAGAGCATTGCTTTCGATTCGAATCTTTTCATGCAACAAGTTCTTCTTCAGCTGAATCAACTTCACATGAAGGTTAGCAGAAAAGTAGCTTCGTACTTTTAGTATAATTCTTTTTAGCAATTTGTGTTATTTTTATTCATTCATTCTTCCACTCATTCATTCATTCTTTGGACTTGTATAGCACCCCCTTCAAGAAACCTACTCAGGAACGCTCCCAACCCAGCCAAAGAAAAAGGACTTAAGAGATTTATGAAGCAAAGTTTGATTGGTCAGATGTAATTAGCACAGCTTTGAAGGGAGGTTATTCCAGATAGATAGCCCTGGACTGAGGTAGAGGAGAGAAAGGTAGGGCATTCAGAAGATAGGGATCTCAAGTCATTTTTTTGCTACCAGCAAGTCTAGTTGTAATACACAATATGCATTCAGGCTGACCAATGCATTCCAAGGATGACTCGTACACTGTAAATGACAGTTGCTGTTGTTACCCATACTAATAATAAATGTGTGAACTAAATTAATTACAACATGAGGTGCAAGAGAACTAGAAATCACTTGTATTTGGTGCAGCTGATAAAACATGCGAGATGTAAGAAATTGAAATGTTTGATATTTCATCCAGTCATAGAAATCTTTTTTCAGGTGCATTGAGATTCAAACGACTGGATGAATTCCAAACCCCAAGCACCACCATCGACTCACCGTATTCATCCTTTCATTCAGAGAACTTATATAGCTCCCATCCAAGATTGACATCTACTGAGTGGCTGCAGAAACCTTTGAACAATTGTGGAACTCGTATCCTTTGTGTGCCGACCGACGCACAGTCACATCATTCATCATCTAACTTGACTCTTTGTGGTGGTTGATAAACAAATGAATGCCAAACAAAATTAATATGATGTTGCAGCTTTTCTATTGTCTTGAGAAACTATGATGTGCATTACATTGCACTTCGTCATTGTGCTTGCTTTTCAGACTTAATCCGTACACCGATTGACAGCAATCATATTGAGGAAACTCCAGCTATGTCAACATCTGATGATAGGCAAGAGATGAAGAAGAGCACTTCTGCTTCATCTCAATTGCTGGAAATGGCTTTAAGTGCAAATATGGAAAAACATTTTCATGAAGGTGATTGCTTGGAGCTGTGCAATGGAATGTCTGAACAGGAAACAGTTCTAGTAGACAATCAGACTTGTGGTGCTGTGACACTTGGGGACAATTTTGATCAGCAGCGTTTTGCATTTGAAGTTGGAAGAGCAGAATCTGATGCTTTATTTAATAGCAAATGTGATGTAACAGAAACTTGTGCTGTTTCTGACCAATTGCTACAACACAGAATGCAAAGCATAATGGACACGTGTCCAGTAGTCCCTGATGGTCAGTATTCCAATCAAGCAGCAAAGACAGAATTCGAAACAACGTTCACGGGAATTGCTCAATCTACTGGAAATGCAGAAAGCACTGTCAATGAACCTGATGGACTTAGAGCAGACTATAAGGAAATGCTTATGGCAGAATGCCTCGATGGAAATGATTATGCTGCTGTTGGGAGTAATTGTGAGGTGAAGGACGAGGAAATAGATGCAGCATTTGATGAGAGTATGAGACTTAATTCTTTGTTACAAATGAAACTCTTGTTCAGACCTGACTCTTATGAAACGTTTGAACGTCTTGTTGATGGTGAGACTGTATTTCTCTTACGTAAAGCCTTAGATGAAGTGTTTACTGTAAGAAGGAACAGAGAAGCCTTGCGTTCACATGGAAGGAAAGGATTGAGTGACTTTCACCGTGAGGTAAATGTAGATGATGAAATGAAACGTGAGAATGGGATGATGATGCACTGTGATGAATTGTCATCCGTTGGTCATCAGGATCCATTTAACCTGCCTAAGTCAAATGTCTTTCAGGTAAGCAAATGGCTTTTAGATTAATCTTTTATTTGAATTATCATTTCTGAGTAAAGCTGAAGAAGTATATTTGAATATATTAACAGTAAAGGTGAGTGCATTTTCATATCCCAATCCAGGGCCGTCTTATGATCATTGTAGGCCCTAGGCACTTTTGCATATTAATCTATTCGTAGGCCCCTAGGGCCTATCCAACTCAACTCTGTATTAATTCAAATTGCAACACATTTACATTATTTCTTAAAATTATGTTGAACCATGTTTTGTGATCATAGACAGACTTATAACTGAGATGGGAAAGCGGCTAGCAGCTAGCTTACGCAACACTACATGAAAGATTCAATTTTCTTCTTGACAGAACTTTATCAATTGAAGAAATAGTGATTAGAGCAAACGCATTAATTGAAATATATCCATGTGATCTAGAAGATGCATTTATTGACGAATTTCTTTTGTTTTCTTGAATGTTTGCAGACAATAAATCTGTAGCTGAAATAATTAGGTCACAAATAGCTGACAAGCGCTGCTGGTCTCCAGTTTTCCAAAGGTCAATATTGCTTTTCGAATTTATTTTTCTATTTTTGGAACAAGTTGTGAAGGTGAACGTTCTTTTTCGAAACTGAAAATTGTCAAAAATTACCTTCGGTCAACGATGGGACAGGCACGATTATCCTTCCTTGCATTAGCCTACTTTCAATTTAAAGCGACTTAATGCGAGAAATGACATGTGAAGACGTTATAAGCGATTTCGCGAATGCAAAGAGCCGCAAAGTTAATATAATGAATATTATAGCTTAGCCAATGTTAGGCCTAGTGTTTCATTACCTAACTCTAGCCTTAAAAAAGTTATCTCGTTAAAATTAAATTTGCAAGTTTTCGTTTTCTGTTTGTTTTCCCGGTCATTGACCAATCACTGCATTTAGTTTTTTTTTAATTTTCAGGATTTCGTAGGCCCCTGGTAAGTTCGTAGGCCCTAGGCACAGTGCCTACTGTGCCTAGTGGATAAGACGACCCTGTCCCAATCAACCAATCAATCAATCAATCAATCAACCTTTTATCAACTTAACAAACGACAGAAATCTCATTTATAAACTTGTAAATGAAACGCAAACAAAAGGTTTGAGATAATCTGCAGATGTCATCAACACGATAAACCTGAAGGATAAGAGAATTCGCTAATACAGAGCCTTTTACATTCATGTTGGTGGGTGCAACTGAGGAGGAGGCCGTGTTTTAAAACGTGCTATCTGCTGTCAAATCAACTACTGCTGTGCTTCCCAAGGTACTGTTATGAACTGTTGTCTCATATCCAATTCAAGGTACTGCTCTTGTCTCAAGAACTCAAAATGGACCAGCTCCTAAATACTGTTGTGACTTGATCCACAAACCCCTCTCCAGTCTCTTCATGCCCTCTCTGGTCTTCTGATCAACTTGATCTCCTAGTTCCCCAGGCAAGGCCCACCATGGCCCAACACCTCACCTTTGCCATTTAGGCCCTTCTATGTGGAATGACCTCTCTCCCACTATTCCTAGTATGATCTTATTGGGGTGTCATCTTCAGGCCTTCACTGCTTGAAGTCTTTCTTATTTCCTCGGGGCTGAGAGCGCTTTTGAATAAAGCTAGCTCTGTATGTAAGAGGCACTTTATAAATTCTCATATACAATGCAGTACAATGTAACTGTGATTACGATACTTCTAAATTTGATGCTGTACTCTGCACAGAAATGTCTTCAAGTCATTCTGTAACTGAATCAAAGATTTCTCATTTGTAGACAGCGCACATATTATTATTATTATTATTATCTTTATTTGCCCCGAGGTAAACATGATCCCTCGGGGACTTAACACTCTCGATAAAAGCAGATTTGTCTGGAATGGACCCTATTCGTCAAGGTCCCAGTTGGAAAAGGTACCCCTAAAAGCGACATAGTTGAAGCGCTGAATCATTAGCAAAAGGCGTTGAAATAAATATGACGTTTCGCAGACGTCCCCAGTTGGGGTGCTCATGCTTTGTTCCAAAGCAGAAAGGAAAGTCAAGCCCTCATTGTTGATGGGGCCTAGGGTTTCGAAAGCCAAGGGAATAAAAAGGTGGGTTTAAGACAATTGTAATGGAGACGTCAAACATTCGAACCTGCCTAAGGGCAGAGCACGGAAAAGAAAGAAGAAGAAGAAGACAATTGACCGTATTTTATGTGTTTGAGGGCCGCTGCTCTCTCGGCCACCGCACCCACCGCCCGAGAAGTGTCGGGTAGAAAAGAAACGGCTGAGGTGTCAGTCACAGTCGCATCCCAAATAAAGCAGCGACCAATACCCCACGGAATCAGAGTGAGGCCATCCGGTCTCTTACCGTCAGCCCTTAACAGGCCAATGGGTTCCTTAGTGGAAGGGAAGCCAGCCCAGGTCAAACCGCGGAATGTCAGATGTAAATCAGTGAGTGAGTGGTGAATGTGTTGAGCTGAGATTCAAGCGAGAGAATTGTCAGTCGTAGGTTTTTTGATCGAGTGAAAGCGGTGAAAGAGACTGCTCAATTGCAGATTTTGTTTAATAAATCTCTCTTTTTCTTTCACCGTGGCTGAGCTGGGGCGCCCCTGTGTAAGTTTCCTGAAGGGGCGCCATATAAGTCCATTGAATTAATGAATTCACGAATCCCCTATTCAATTTGTTCGAAATGTTGATGCTGCTCAACTGATTGCTTGCCTTTCTAAGTACTGCCATATATCATCATTCATGGTCAACCAACTGGTTTCCTCTTTCTCTCTCCTCCTTACCTTATGGCCTTGGCGATGCTCCAGCACGCATAAGCCGCTCATCCTATGGAAGCTCTCCATTTCTCTCTGTTTCTCCATTTCTCTCTGTTTCTCCATTTCTCTCTGTTTTCTCATTTCTCTACCCACATCCAATGTAAAATCCTTACTCTCTACCCACATCCAATATATAATCCTTCCTTTGGTCCTCAAGTTCAAAGAGGTTTTGTGCCGATATATCTCAAGGAACTCATTTGTTCTCTTTCTGCATTTTCTGATTGGCCTTTCCAATCTGTGGACTCTTTTTGTCCCAAGAGCTATTGCTATTGCCCATCATTGGAAGGCTCTGATGGATTGCCCTTGTCATCTCTTGGGTTCTCATGCTGGGAGCGCTGCTGAACGGCTGTTTACGGTGCCATAGAAATTGCTACTCACATTACTTTTAAGGGTGGCATCTTGATCTCTGATTCCTACTGCTGCTGACACTCTCGTCTATGCTTTTGTGGTCTCACCTGGACTATTGTAGTGCCTCTATGTTGGACTTCAGACGGTCTGGATTGGGTGCATTGAACAGGTTCTGTGCCCAGTCTTATTGGTCACATCCATAAATTTGGTCAAGTCACGGAGTACATGCGGAATGTACTCCACTGGCTTCCATTTCCGCAGCGTATCCCCTGTAGAGTTTTTTCATTGGTCTGGCTCTGTATGGATGATCTGGTTCCTATATACCTGAGTGAGCTCAGTTCTCCCACTTTTGGTGTCAAGTGGCGATTTGCTCTCCGATTGGCTGATCAAGCTGAACTCTTGGTCCCTCACTTGCGGACTACTATAATTTGGCGGCGTGCTTTCTTGGTGGTTGACCGTAGAGCCTCCCTGTTCCGCCTGGTACACCCTTTTGAACTTAAAAACTGCCTTATTTAGCCATGGTTGAACAGGGAGTGCTTCTGGGTAGATTACCTTGAAGGGGTGCTATGAAAAAACTCAATAATAATAATAATTGCAGTGAGTTATAATCCCATCATTTTCAACTTTTGAACTGCTGTTATTTTTTAACAGGAAATTGTCATAGAAAACTTTGAACAGTTATTTGACAATGAAGAATGGCTTGATGATGATTTTGGGTTTTCTTCAGCCATTAAGAGTGAATTCCAACAGCCTCCATATTGTGACCGAATAATAGGTCAACAAGATTACTGTGAGTGTTGTCCATTTTTTCTTCATAACACATTCTTTATATGGTCATTGATAATTCGTTAAAAACCATGAATGAGTTTTCTAATCTTAACAGCTTATACTAACATTGTGAACCTGTAGTGGTTATGAGTCTAAGGCGAGCACAATCAAGAAGGCATTGCCAAACAAGTGCAGCAACTCGGTAGGAGATGTGCTGTGAAACACGGAGCCAGTGGAGTATGTATAATGTATATAATGTATGTATGTATACATGTATATGTTTGTATGTATGCATTGTGTCCCATTAAAGGCTCTCAAACAGAGTGCTATAGCATTACAAAAGCTTGTGCAAAACTTTCTCATGCAGATTTTAGACCAATGTAGCTATTTTCAGCTCACAAATTCACTTTAAATCCCAGTATATGGGCATCTTAAATTTCGATTGACACCTGCAAATTTAAGAAGCCATTTCACCGTTGCACAATAATATTATCGCGTTCCCATTTCTCTTGACGACATTTCTCTCAACATCATTTCTTTATGTCATCTCTCTTAACCGAGGTGGAGTTAAACATGCAATTCAAGTGGATTCGCAATATAAACAAAATTTGGAGTTTGAATGGATGATCACAAAGCGTGCACTTCAAGGTGTGCAATTGTGTGAGTTTCATTCACAACAGCAAGCAGATGATGATGGCTCCTTTAATGAGCAACTCATGAAACATTATTCTCAAACTGGCAAAATGATTCACCAGGCATGGCGAGGAACTGACAGAGATGAGGAATTCATGGAACACTTCCGATAGTGTCCCATGGCTTAATCATTGAAGACCATACGACTGGAAAACACTTGGCACTAATCTGATTGATTTCACTTGGAACTTGTCATGCTTTGCACAGACCTTTTAACTCGCTAGACACCTGAATTCTGAATCTGTGTGGACCTCACAGCCACTTTCCACCAAAACTACTCAGTTTCCGACATATATATATATATATATTGAACTCTGCAACACTCTAAACTCCAGAGCTGTACTTGGGCAACCCAACTCTGAGCTCTTCTGTCGTTCTGTTGACTCGTTGATTTTATAAGGTGCTTTCAAGATCCTGTCATATGTGGTACAACCATACAGCCTTGCATTATCTTGTCTTGAACATTGTGAGTAGCTGCGTGTCACTCAAGAGTAACTGGAAGATGATGCTTGCTCCACTCACTTCTATCCATGGTTCACCCAATTACCCTGTGATCATGAGTCACCGATGTTACCCAGTTATGGTCATCTAGCAGTGTTTAATCTAGTCCCCCGCCTCTGGGGGGAATTGATGTTTCTGGGGGGGAGGAGACAATTGAGCGTCCGAAGGATGCTTGTGATGCGTGCAGCACTGAGACTGGGGAGGGAAAGTGACCCTCCCCATCAGAAACTTTTTCAATTTCGACATTGGAATGGGAGCATTTTAAGCTGTCGTCTTAACAAAATAGCTGTACTTTTTCAGTGACCCAATAGAAAATTTTTGAATTTCCACATTGCAGTGGCAGCATTTTAAGGGGTCATCTTAAGAAAATAGCTGTAATTTTTCACTGGCCCATTAGAAAATCTTTGAATTTCCACATTGCAATGGCAGCATTTTAAGGTGTCGTCTTAACAAAATAGCTGTACTTTATCAGTGGCCCATTAGAAACTTTTTGAATTTCCACATTGCAATGGCAGCATTTTAAGGTGTCGTCTTAAAAAAATAGCTGTACTTTTTCAGTGACCCATTAGAACATTTTTGAATTTCCACATTAAAATGGCAGCATTTTAAGGGGTCATCTTAGCAAAATAGCTGTACTATTTCAGTGACCCCTCAGAAAAGTTTTGAATTTCCACATTGCAATGGCAGCATTTTAAGGTGTCGTCTTAAAAAAATAGCTGTACTTTTTCAGTGACCAATTAGAAAATTTTTGAATTTCCACATTGCAATGGCAGCATTTTAAGGGATCATCTTGACAAAATAGCTGTACTTTTTCAGTGGCCAATTAGAAAATTTATGAATGTTCACATTGCAATAGCAGCATTTTAAGGTGTCATCTTAAGAAAATGGCTGTACTTTTTCAGTGACCCATTAGAAACTTTTTGAATTTCCACATTGCAATGGCAGCATTTCAAGGTGTCGTCTTAACATGATAGTATCATATATTATAGTAGTAAATACCGGTAATGTCATTATAATCATATAATAATAAATAATATCATGGTATATTATAACACTTCATGTAAAACAATGATGAAATCAGTACTTAACTAAAAACCAATATCATTTCGTCAAATTTTTTTTGGGGGAAATGTCAATCCTGGGGGGGGAACTTCCCCCCCCACAGAGACGTCTAGATTAAACACTGGTCATCTAGTAAGTTTGCTGTCTCCAGAGCTGAAAGTGAGCCGGATCTGTCAGGGTCTGCGACCCGGCATTGATTTTCGTGACCTGCTGGCACCGGGTCTCAGCTGTGTCGCGTATTTAACAATTTTGGGCCAAAAAATAGGTAAAAATTGTAAGAATTTGACAAATTTAGGGCAAATGACAAAAAAGGCTCATCATAAATTTTTTGGGCTCAAGGGCGTCGTCTCATCCGCCAAAGTCAGACCCGACGACTTTTCCAAACCACTTTCAACCCTGGCTGTCTCTGCATCAAACCTGATGTGAGCCCTTTCAAAACCCTTGAGTTACAGAGATTCACTTTGTGCTAAGGCTGTACCAATTAATGGGCCACACTCATAATTAATTGGTCTGATTAATATTTATCAGAACAATCTCTATAACTGTTATTGGCAAAAATAATTGATGCTAATGGAAGAAAAATTGTTCTTAGTTTTGGTGAATTGTCACTTGCCAGATAGCAGATATTTAATATTACCATGTATTGGTGGCCATTGTCCATTTGCTAAATGTATAAAAATTAAAAAATGTTATAATTTAATGATTTTATTTACTATTGCATATTCCAATTTATTTTATTTTATTTTCAATGCTCTTAATTACGTCAAATAATTTTAAGGTAAAATAGCTAAGTTTTGTTTATAGTATTTGATAACCACCCCTCCCACTCTTTTTTATAATGGGGAGCATAAGTGCTCAGCAAAAGACATGCCTGCATTGTAATTGCTGGTTTATGTTTCAGAACCAAACATTTTAGTCAAGCGGAACAATATTCAATACAATGTCTCATCCATTTAACCACAATAAACTGACATAGACACAACATATACAAAATACATGGGTTGAAGCAATATGAACAAACATACGATGAAATCATAATCAGTATTGGCTATTTTAATTGTTGGCTGTATGGGCATCAGCAGAAAGTGATATAAATTTTACTTTATACTAAACTCTAGAGTAGTCTTGAGTAAAGTGCTCATGCCATATTGCAGGAAGTGATGTTTTCTAGTGTGATAGTTATGTTTCTGGTATTTGTCCTACAGCTAGAGAAGCTTTTCGCCTGCGTGACTTTGAATTGGAAGATGATTTTCCTGACTCGCAATTGCCTGTCATTCAGCTGATGCCAGAAACCCTGTTTCCATTAGTTGATCAAGCAACAGACATCTTCTGGTCAAGACGGCGTTATGGTGAACCAGTGAGTGCGGTTTGTCCACCGGAAACCTATTTCTCTGTGAAAGGTCACTCCGACAATGTGGATAATTGCAGCCAAAGATCACACGAAAGTTTTGTTTTTCATCTAGTGGCAGAGATGCTTCAGGTATTATAATCATTTTATACACATGAAGCAGAGCTAAATTACAGTTGCTTGTATCAGTAGACATCATGTTTCAGTTATTTGTTTACATGCCTTGACTGCAATTCCTCAAACGCATGGCTAGAAAGCAAAATAATATTGGATGATGCAGAAACCTGTCGTCAGTAATTCAATCAAGTGACACCTTAACATTCCACATGTGCAATTAATTTCATAATAAGTCATTAAAAAGTGTGAAGTTGTCTTCCGTTGCTCAATGTCATTAAGTGACTGGCATATAAAAACCCAAGCTGTGACCTGGTGCGTTTGTTTTGCCCTGCAAAGACTATACGATGGTGTTAATTGTTTAATTCTATATTAACTGATCATGGTCACTTTGAAATGAAACTACAATCTGTCATTGTAATATCTCTAAGAGGTCTGATCAAATCTGAAAGCTGGTTAGTTTTTCTTAGAATTGCAGTTGAGTCTGTTATGCTAATGACAGTTGTGAACTTATGGGAACTGAGGATCCACGTCTGTATAATTCTGCAGTCAACATCGTAGCTATTTATTACCAAAATAAATTTTTACTGCAGTCCACAATGTTGAATACGAAATACAACATACAGATGTAGCAAATGTAGTGCTACCTGTGTCGAGTCTTTTGATCAACTGCTAGAAGATGGTAGGTGTCATGAACCTAACGGCAGCCAGCTGCTCCTTGACTTTCTATATAATCTTGGTGTTTATGATCGTCTCTTGCTTTGTATTCATAATAAACACACGGTGGCTTCAGGCATAACCATTGTAATTTTTATTTTTATTTTGAAGAGTCCAGTTAAAGTATGGTAGGTTAGAGAAACCAAATATCAGGCTCAAGGTGCATAAGCAAGTTGAAGTGTTTGACACTAAGGACCTGCTAGACTGGGTAAAACATTCCAGAGCTCTTTATCAACCAAGATGAACATGTGAGTCAGACCACCTCAGTTTGGCTATCCGCCTCTGGCATGACATAACGAACATAAATTAAATAGTGCCTTGCTCTCACTTTTGAGTGTGCTTTAGAAAGTTGGATTTATAATTACGATTCTGTATGTGTGTTGAATGCTTTAAGACTGTTAAAGTTTTTTTCTATATTCCTGTATTGAACATTCTGGTTGACAGCGCAACCGGTTACAATGTAGAGTTATTCAATTGAAACAAATCACAAGAACACAAATCACAGAGGACATAAATCTTAACTACTAGCAGAACAGATAGCCTGCAATACACGGCTCTAATTGCAGCCTACAAAGCACGTCTATCCTACGGGGTTCAAAACTCTGGTCTGCTGATCTCCAATGCGCTGCCGGTCCTCCATAATAATTATAATAATAATAATGAAGAGACTAAAAAGAAAATATTAATTACTGTTATTATTATTATTATTGCCTAAATTTCTTACATGTGCAAGGTCACACCGAAATGTGAATCTGAGTTGCTGAATTGATTGATGGAAGTGTCGAATCATTGAAGACAATTTGTCGTTTCTGATCAGACAAAAAACGTGGCCATCATCTCTATAGGAACTTTATAGTTTAGTGATTTTATGCTAGAAGGAGGATTTGAAATATTGGTGTATAGTTTGTAAACAATTGGTCAATTGAACTTATATGGTACAAGTACCTGTAACACAGTACTAAGGCCAAAAATAATGTTGTGTTTCCGGTAACCCAATCGACCCTCTTTTTTCCTGCGACTCGAATAATTTTTGTGAAAAGTTATTTGTTTTGACATAATACAGTGACATTGCCTTCGATGTAGGAGGGTTTGAATTGGGTCTTATAAATTATAGCACTCACTAAGCCAGACGACGTGTACACAGCCGTCTTTCAATGTATATAAGGATTTGTTAATTAGAGCAATCGATAGTTCCCACGGTCAGTTTGACAAGGCAGACGGTTGTGGGTGGGGGGAGAGAGTTATAGATCTGAAGCCACGGTTTGTCCAGCAGAGATCTTCTCTATGTAAACAATGGGTGGCTACAGAGAACCGCCTGCCAATCAGCAATGCTTCAAGTTTACCCGACACCGCTGCTATATAGCTAGGCCATGATCAATCCCCACAATTAACCTTGTAGTTAGGCTGTCTAAACTAGGTGAGGAAGTGTCCACTCGCCTGTCTGGGTACCTCTATGCAGATTAGCTAGACCTACACCTAGCGTCTTACATGAGCATGTGTCTTTATGCAAACACACATGCATGTGGGGCGCGGTGGTGTAGTGGTGGAGTCGTTGCCTTGAAACCGGAAGGTTCGAATCCACCTCGCCGCGTAAGGACCTTGGGCAAGTACTTCACTCACAATTGCTCAGCGCTTCGGCGTGAAACTCCGATGCAGTGTCCGCTCTGCATTCGGGAGCGCCTCTGAGTAGAGAGAGCTTGAAGGGGCGCTATAACAAGTGCACATACAAACAAACAAACACACGCACACACATATATGTATGTATGTATAATTGGGTGACCCGTCAAAAGGGCGCCCGACAAAAGGGCGCCGACAAAAGGACGCCGACAAAAGGGCGCCCGACAAAAGGGCGCCCGACATAAGGGCGGCGCTCTTAAAGAAATGTTATCGTGAAAGATATCGCGGATGAAATAAATAATTTGAAAACGACAAGTAAGCCACCACTACATAGGCTATACGACTTTAAGTTTTAACGAGATTTAGAAGGCAAGAAATTATTTGAGAAATACAAACTAGCAATTTATTGAGAAGTTGAAAAATTGTTAAAACTAGGAATCTGATGAAAAGTTAAAACTACTGTAGTCTACGGCAAATAATTTGTCAGCCTAATGGTAAAGTCGAAAAGTTCTTAACACTCGGCTATAATGTTTCAATGTCGAATAGAAATGTTTTCTCAAGCGTAGCCCTATAAACTTAAAGTGCAAGGTTGTGTGCAATGCCTCATAGATACTCCAACAAGGCAGTATTCACAAAGATAGGAACGATAGCTTTGAACCTTTTGTTGAGCTGTAAAAGAAATCTTGTGCAGTGATTAAAAAAACCTGACAATATCTATCAGACTTCTGGAAATAGAAGACTGCAGAAACAGCACATTTGCTAATTTATTTCGCTAAAAGAATATTTTTTGAACCTTTTAATTACAGGAGTGCCAAAACCGAACATTTCAAAAATAACCTTTCACCGAGTCGCTAACTGACGTAAAACCAGCAACGTAAATCGTTGGGCTACGTTACAATTTGAAATAATTTTAACCATTACATACCTCCATGACATGCTTCCGTCTTTGCGCTCTTTATCTTTTCGATATCTGTATCCGCCAACAAGTATAATGGCCTTTCCCTTCTGCGAAGCGATCTCCTCCATGTTAACGATTTCCAAACGGTAGACCTGCCCTGCTTCCTTTGCTTTTATATGAAGCTCATATCACGTGGTAACGAACTTTCCAACCTCTCATGTTACCGCTTTCTGCACCTGATTTGTTTATTTTAGCACCTCTTCCAGGTCCTCGGAGCATATTGGGTTCAAACAAACATCATGTGTGAAATAATTAAGTAGTAATTGATCTTTGTCGCGTCGTCGTTGACCTGCTTATTTGCTCAGAAATAATTTTTTCACTTAGGCCTATAGGCCGACTCTTCATCGATGCTATTTCTTTTAAGAGCGCCGCCCATATGTCGGGCGCCCTTTTGTCGGCGCCCTTTTGTCGGCGCCATTTTGTCGGGCGCCCTTTTGACGGGGTGCCGTATAATTGTATATTGTAACGTGGTCCCTCCTATTTAAGCTCAATGAAACACTCGTGTCTACATTTAACGGGTATAATTGAAAGAATAATGAAACGAATACAATTACCAAACCGAAGCACTGGTCGAAAACACGCTCCTTCTCAAGCGAACAAAGTCACAAACAGCCTTCTTCACTGAAGCAACAGGTTTAGAAGAATAGAACTTAACTAAGGACACAGCAAAAGTGTGTACTGAGAAAATCTTAACTAACGTTAAGTTTACGAGAACTCTGACAAAAAACTGCCCTAGCAGTAACAACGCAGTCAAAAACATCAGAGTCCTCCTACGCCCCCTGAAGTCTTTCCTTATATAAGAGAACTCTGTCACTAGATGTCTCCGCTAAGGCAACCCAAGTCAGTCGCCCATCCTAGGACCAGAACAGTCATGGGACCCAATAATATATACACACACTTGTATGCATATACAGGGTGGGCCAAGAAAAAGACCCCCTACGGTTTTTGCCAATATCCTGGCCAGAAGCAATAATTTTCTAAATGAAATTTTACAGGCTTAAAGACAATCCATATTTATACATGATGGCCACATTTCATCAAAATATTTCAAACAGAACAAGAGTTATATAACTTTTAGTGAGGTCACCTACTGTTTTTTGACGACTCAAAAATGCAACGCAGCAAAAAGTAGCAAAAACACAATTTTAGCCAGTCTCATATAGTCTCAAATAGCCTTGATTTTGCCAGATGATCATTATTATTACTATTTTAAGAAGAAACAGGGTACCAGCGTAGCTGCACATCACTGTGAAGTCACTTAGCAAGATGACAATTAAGTTGGTAGATAAGGAATCTGTCAGATTCATAATTTTGCTATTCAGGCAATGAAATTCAAATTTCTAAAAAAAATGAAAATGGCCAAGGTGTCAATGACAGACAAAATGTGTATTCAGACACCTCTTGAGCAAGATCCTGGAGATATAAGGCTATGAGCAACGTTTACTCTGATAAACAGTGAGAGCGCAAAAATTAAGAGCTAAGCTGAGAGTTAAGAGATTTATCGTGAATGAAAGGAGATCGACTGCTCATTGTCGATTGTTCTGGTTTCATTGAGAAAGTTATTGGTCCCAAATCTCCGGATTTGAACCGGATGGATTAATAATCAATTGCGGAGAACTATGCTGGAGAAATATCACAATCTGCAACCAAAACCAAAGCGGTAAGAGAATTGATGAGCGCATTGGAGTTGATACGGGAAGATTTGCCTTTGGAAGGCATCAACAGGGCCATCAAGAACTTTGCAAAGAGATTCAAAAGAAGTTTTGGCACTGGTGGTGGGCACATTGAACACAAGTTGTGAATCACTATCAAGTTCATTTGACAACAGTTATTTGAGACGTGACTTAATAAAATCGTTTTTTACAACTTTTTGTCGCGTTACGTTTTTGAATCGTCAAAAAACGATGTGTGGCCTCACTAATACTGATATAACTTTTGCTCTGTTTGAAATATTTTTATGATTTCTGGCCATCTTGTGTAAATATGAATTGTCTTTAAGACTGTAAAATTTCATTTAGAAATTTTTAGTTCTGGCCAAGATATTGACAAAAAACCTTGGGTCTTTTTTGGCCCACCCTGTATATACATGTATATATTTATGTATAATCGTCCGTTGCAGTGCCACTTGGGACACCTCCAACCGTGACTGGGGAACAAAAGTGGTAAATACTCAATGGGTTTGCCAGTCTCCAACGACCCCAGAGGTGATGTTCTGTTCCCACTCATCTTCCCCTCCCACTCCACCTTGCCAGAAAAGATGTCAACAAAATGAAATTAATAATATTGTTTTCTAAAGCAGTTTGTAGGTACAAACATTCTGCAAATAGCAGTTTGAACTTGTTTAGAACTCATACTTCGTTGCAGCATGTACCTTTGTGCAAAAAAGGGCAGTAGCTTAATTTTTTGGGTAGTCACTGTATAAAATATTTTACCAAAATAAAAATATTTTTCTACTTACCTACCCAATTTTTTAAACCTCTGTTACCGGAAACACACCATTATTTTTTTGGCCTAAGTAAGGCACTTAACTTAGTGGAGAGGTTGATGCTGCATGTGACTCAACTTATAAACATCCGAGAAATTACTATGATGGATTTGCTCATTTCCATACCCATGATCAACCTGCATGAAAATTTCTAGGCATTTCATCTTGAATATTTGCAGTTCATGTCTGTAAAATCTGTTGTTACTCTGTCGTTCTACAAGGGCTGTTCTGTTAATATTTTTAGGAAATCTACAGTGATGAATTGACTGAAGTACCAGAGCCTTGGCAGAAAGTATATAACTTCAAGCCCAAATTTACAGAAAATCCACCAACAACAGTTGATGTTTTGAAGCCTCTCCTTCATAATCGTGTTTTACAGTGGCTCAAATTTGAGAAAGGGTTTCCACATGAAATGACAAAGAAGGGCATCGGCCTGAAGAAACAGCTTGACAAAAAGGACATGGTGGACAGGATGCTTATTACGGAAATGTATCAGGAAGAACCAAACTGGACAGATTATAGCCAAGATGCAAACATGATAAAGAATCGTGTGGCAAATAAACTATTTAGTTCGCTAATTGAAGATACTGTGCAGACCTTGAAGTTCATTCAGAGCAATGCTCTGACAAACAATGCCAATGACTGTTGTTAAGTTTTGTCAATGCATTTGCTCATTGTGTGTTTAGCACTATTTGTGTTTTGAAATGTGATATTAATTGATTTCTGCTGCTCAGCAATTTTCAGATTGGTTGCTAATATTTCATATCCGGTGCAAAGATGGTTGAACATCTGTAAAGAGCTGTGCTGTAAATGTGGCTGTGTATGTAAACGGGTGCAGTAAATCGTAAGGTAAGAAGAGAAATTAGGCAGAATTTGCTGAGACAGGTGTGAGAAAAGGTTGTTCTGTTATGATGACCCATCATGAGAGTGCATATTGTGTTGAATTGGGAAGAACCACAGATTGTCTCGTAAGTAGCAAAACACAGTGATTGGCTGTGTGAACAGCCATTCTGGTGGCTCACCCCAGAAGAATAATCTTAAACTTTTTACACAAAATTTTGCATAATTTTATGTATTAGAGAATTTTACCAGGAAAACCTGGAGCTTATTATCGATTATGAACTTTGCAGGTGTGGAAGCATGGTGTTGCAGTAAACTAGGCTCTTTAGGATGAAGGAATAATTTGTACCTTTAAATAACACGTGAACTGTTTACCAAAGCTATGTTTCTATTATTATTCTCTATGTTTCTATTATGCAGATACACACAAAAATAGAACTGTCATTTTTTCACACCAGTGAGATGAGAGGAAGCCTAAGGAAAATAAACATGCTGAAAAAAGCATCTTAAGTTGAGAATTGAAAGAAACCAAGCAAGCATGAAGCAGCATGCAGAGTTTGAGAAGAGAACAAGAGAATCAGACAATCAGGACTTAATGACAAACCTAACGGGTGAGCTTCTGTTGAAGATATTAAAACTGACAAAATGCAATTCGTTGTGGGCAACAGATGATTGTATTCCACAGAAAGATTGATTACATCCAAACATCAGATCACAAACTGCAGAATCCCGATTAGGTCAGAATGTGGTTTTTGATCGCCATGCAATCAATCACCACTCTCCCAACCAAGCTAAAGGTAAAAAAGGCTCTCACCAAGTTACGTGCAAGATAGACTCCTACATGATCCCATGGTTGCAAAATTGTTTGAGCATATCTACAAGATCGCTTAGCACAGCGAACAATGGTGTTAAGCAACTGGGATATATTCTGAGAAGCTATTCAGTTAGTGGCCGATGCGACGCTGGGTCACAAAAGTCTGCAGAGAAAAGTGGATCAGTGCAGATATGTAAGAGTCAATGGTTTTATGTTTAATCTGTGCTTGGAGTTTGATAATCAGCAGCAGTACATTGCGCCTTGAGGCATGAGTATCAGAGTCAGGCTCAATATCTGGTATCCAGGAAAATGGAAGCAAGACTAGCTGGCAATCTAGCAAGTTATAGCGTCAGTGTGACCAGCCACAATATGACTTAGACTCACTGAGTCTAGCCAACAACTGGCCAACAGACACCTTTGAGAACTTCGACAAATCAGAGGTGCCAGCTAGAAAATTAGTACTCTGATGTTGGCCTAGAATGGAACCTGCCTGTGCTGTCAATGAACTAAGATAGCTCTAACAGTTGCCCTACTGCGCACCTGCCACTCACAACAACAGCAATCTCCGGAACTGAGGCCATGGACCAAGAGAGTAATCTGGCCCAGAAAATTTATCTGAGGAAGAAGAGGTGTCAGGCTCTAATGAATGGCAATCGTTCTATGTTTAGTCTGTGCTCTGAGTTTTGATGATGAACTCCATGCATCTGCAGAATTACACTGGGTATGATCAATGAAAGCAGGGAGCAATGACTCGGATGGATTACTCTGGTATTGCTCACTGATCTGCTATTAAATAGCAAAGCTGTTCGTAATTCCTTGAATTTTAAGAAAATTAATTTCAAGTGTTAAGTGATGGTATGGAAATTACCACCAGATAAGTAGGAGTCAATGGTTTATGTTTATTCTATGCTCTGAGTTTGATGATCAGCAGCAGTGCATTGTGCCTTGAGGCATGAGACTTTCCACTTGTGCTTCCAGTGCGCAAATAGCTGTAAAAACTGTTAAGCATATAGGCCTATTCATTGTTAAACAAAGTTATTACGGTACTGTTTGAACCATTGAACTTCCTTGCATTGCATTTCTTCAGGAAAATGGTGGATTAAATTTTTTTTAGATCACTTGTAAAACTTTTGCACACTGTATAAACAGCTAGAAGGGCTTTAAATTGTGTCATTGTAGACTTAGTTTGAGAGGAATCTTCCGACTTAAGACTTCAGTTACACCCAGCTGGACCTGGAGAAATGTGCAATAATTAGTCATTGATTTCATCATTTGTAGGATTAAGGTTAGGGCATTCTCATCTGCTAAATGTAGCAAGTTTGTGCCTATAATTTTATCTTAATCTGAAAGTTTTGTTTTAATATGGATAATTTAGAAATATTTAAGCCTAATGTTTTCATTTATTCAAGTCTTAATAAACTCAAGTTTATTGCTAATGGTTACATATGTCCAGACTTTGGTGTCTGGAGTGTCTTGTCTCAGATGTCTTATGTTAAGCCCTCTGACAGAATTCCCCAACCATTCATATTTGGCAGCTGTTGGAGCAAAATCGCTGGTACCTTAACATTTGTAGCAGTATATTTCAGTCTTTGACCTCTGTCCATAGAGTGATAGAGGAGTGACCTATGCACCTGCATGGGTGTAGGGGACATTTCAACAGTGGGGGGAGCCAATTTTGCTTCTGCCCGAAAAAATTAAATGGGTTAATCGACGTTATGCGCTAATTATGCCCATATGTCTCTTTACAAAAGCAAAGTTTCTGTTCTTGCACCCAAACCCAAGAAAAATGAAAGGGCAGAGGGGCAAATACCCTGGGCCTGGCTACTTTTAGGGTCCAGGCTGGGTAATTTTAGGCCTATGTGGAAAGTTAATGAAGTATGCATTTTAAAGTATAATATTTCTTACACTAACTACAATCAGTTTGAGCTTCAAATGAACAACTGAATAAATTCGCAATTGTATATTGTTTTGTATTGTATCATATTTAATCATCTATCAAGCGATCTAGAAATCTTACAGAGAGAGCAATATCGAGGTTCTGGAGGTAGCTAACCAGATGAACTCTGTCTTGGAAGGCGATAGTAAGAGATTCAATACACCCAAGTGACCCAACTAAGTAGGCCTATAAAAACTATAATAAAAGTGGGCCACTTGCCGCCATTACAACGTAAGTCGTGCCCGAACTTTTATTATTTAAATTTGTTTCTGAATTTTATCCTCATACAGGCTCATAAGTTAATTTAAGGACCCGTGAAAGCTCTGCCTAGGGGCCAGGAATTTCTCTCATCTACCCTGCTTGAGCCTGCTAAAAGTCTCAATAACGGACCATTGTAGGACTATGTCTGCAGCTGCAGAACATGTTGGCATATGCACATTCAATTTTGATGGTCGCAAGATTATCGTGTCTATCTTGCTCCATCCATAGTAGAATTTTCTGATGTCATTCAAACAGTGAATTCCGTGATCTCTAGACTTGGCTTGAATGCTGTGAATTTCCCCAAATGCCATGAATTCCCAGAATTTTCGGGTAAATTTGGGCTCGTGAATTTTCAGCGATTTTCGCCATTATTTACAAAATGCTACCGTGTCCATGAAGTCAGAACTTTTTCGCGGATTTTTGCTATCCTTATCCATGGTGGCTGCGAGCTAATAGCGTATCTAACTCGATTCGGGCAAATTGAAACTGGGAAAATAATGTGGTGTGACAATGAGCGCTGAACTTCAAGTATAGTTTTGTTTAATATTTTTCCAGGCCTTCTTGCCCGAAAAACATGACTTGCCCGAAATTTGGGGTGGGGGGCATTTGCCCCCCTCTGGACCCCCGCCTCCTACGCCTATGCCTGCTAGGCTCTTTGGGATATGGATTTGGTCTGAGTGGCCTATGTCCTTTCAACTGGCAAACTGTGCATAGGCCTATTTGATGCATTGAAATACATGGTCAATAATCTTCTTCTTCTATCTTCTCTTCCGTCATCGATATGACGATGAGGCCTGTATGAATTTCCTCCAAACTTCTCTGCTTCTGATGATTTCTCCGATCTCGACCAAGCTGGTGCCCTTCTCTCTCAGATCTTCTTTGATGTTGTCCATCCAGGTCTTCCTCTGCCTCCCTCTGCTTCTTTCTCCTTCTACATGCCCATGCAGTGCAGCGTTTGGTAGTCTTTGCTCCGTCATTCTTCTCACATGACCGAACCATCTGAGTCTTCTCTTCTTGATTTTTTCTATTATTGTTTCATCGACTCCTAGTTCTTCTCTTGTTATTTCATTTCTGATCTTCTCTCTCCTGCTTCTACCTATGATTCTCCTGAGCCAGCTCATCTCTGCTACCAACAGTCTCCGTTCGTCTTCTTTCCGTAAACACCAGCACTCTGATCCGTATAGTAATACTGGTTCTACTAAGGTATGATAGAGCTTCATCTTAGTTCTGATGGATATGTTTCTTGCTTTCCACATTTTCCCCAGTTTTCCGAATGCCGTACATGCCAGTCCAATTCTTCGTTTGATATCTTCTTCGCACCTTCCGTCTTCTGTTATCAGGCCTCCTAGATAGACGAATCTGGTAACTTGTTCTAATATTCCGTTCTCTGTTCTTATCTGTAAATCCTCATGACGTTTTCCAATGACCATTGTTTTTGTTTTTTCGACATTGTCATGGTCAATAATAAGCTTATGTAAAGTTTGAAGGACTACAAGTACTACCTAAGCCAATAATCACCATTGTGTTTAAATCATTATTCTCTCTATTACTTGTAGCCTACAATAATGATTTATGGTAAATCATTATTGTCTATTAATTGTAGCCTACAATAATGATTTAAACGCAAATAGCAATTATTGGCTTAGGTAGTCCTTGTGGTGGTTAATGCCCCGTTAGACGCTTTTGGATGGATAGTCTAAATATGTGAATTTATCAAGTGAAATTATCAGTTCGCTCGTACCTGACTTGTATCTTCTTGGGAAGGTCACCCCCAATAAGAATATGGTGTGCGAATTCAAATCCCAACGTGTCTCTCAAGTTGTGTGTAGAGGACAGTGGCGGCGCCAGGATTTCAGTTTTGGGGGCTGAAGCCTGGGAGGAAATTTAGCACTTACATCCACCAAAATTTACGACGACCTTTTTTTTTAGTCGTCATGTCGAGAATCGAAGAAAATTGTGGAAAATATTGCCTTTTTTAGGGGGGCTTAGCCTTTGGTGGGGGGCTTATCCCCGCCTAGCCCCCCCCACTGGTATAGGAACGCCTTTGAAATTATTTGAACAATCTTATTCTTATCCGTCGTTTTCCAAGTTATGCAGCTGGATGGCTACAACTAAACAAAGAGTGCAAATGCACACTACTATGAGATAGAATTGAAGTGGCGATGTAGATAAACGAATAGAATAAGAGGAATCTGGATAAAATATGTGACAGAGCCGTGTTTTAAGCATTGATGTAGTGATCCGTGAGTACATGAGAAAGGTCGTGGAGCACACCAGCGAGAGAGACGAACTTATATACCCTGCAGTCGATCGAGTTGTGGCTACGATCGACTTCGCTCGCGCGACGATCGACTCGATCGACTTTGTCGACTCGCTGACCTCTCGATGACTCAATCGACTTGGCTCGGCCGACGATCGACTCGACTTAGTTTTGTCTCTTGCTCACCATCTGCAGTTATATGATCTTAAAATGAAATTATAGGATAGTAGATCTGTGTCATAAATCTGTGTGACGTAACAATAAGTCTAGTTTCGTATTCTCAGTGAATTTATAGATTTGCACTGTAATCGTAGTGACGTCACAATAGGCCTCGTTTTAGATTATGTAAATGAATCTCAATAATTATTATGGTAGATCTGTGTAATAATCGAAATTAGTCACAATAACTTCTACTCGATCATCCACCTGCCTTACACTCTCCCGAGTCTCGACCGCCGGTCACAAGTCATCTCAAGTTCTCCAACCGAGCCATATCCAACTCAGCACCACGTGTTTGGAATGATCTGCCTCCTGAATTCCGATCCTTTTCAATCCCTCCATCATCATTACTAATCACACACCACCTCCCTCAGGCTCCTCTATGCATCACACCTCGGGCTTTTCACAAACTCTTACCCTGTCTCATCTGATCCTCAACACACCAATTCTCGGCCCAGACGACACCCGCCTTAGCAGCTGTTCCGCCCCTCGCTGTTCCGCCCCTCTGATCCTATGGTAACTCGACCCGGACCACCACGGACTACTCTCACGGACAACCCTTCTAACTCAACGCAGCGCTCGTGAATAAGCTGGTGCCCCGCTCTTGGCTTTCGGGTGGCGCCTTAGAAATTTCGAATTTACGATTACGATTATATATGGGATTCATGGCGATCATAATAATGATGGCGATGTAATGCACGTTTTTATTTGAAAGACAAACAAACCTGAATATGAATATGTATATGTATTATGGCTTGACAGTCATTCGGATACTGGCGCGGTCGTGCAGAAAATAATTTATTGTTTCAGTGTATTTTTTTTATAGCAGTTGCTCAAATCTTATGCTAACAGTCTCTAGCGACGACTTTGAAAGCATATCGGCATAATGGAAGATCATTCTGAAAGTGAGTTAGTCGTCTCCGTGGTAGGCCTATCAATTTTGATGAAGTATCGTCTTATATTATCGTCTTATAGTAGGCTACGAACTGGAATATCCAAATATAAAATATGTGCACTGATTAATTGGCTAGCGTTTTATTTCCATTTGGTAAAATCGACCGAGCATGTAATATTTGGATACGTATTTTGTAAGCATAAATATGTATTTGTGTATGCACATAATTTGTTGGCGAAATTGCAGTATCGGGGACTAATAAATGTAATTAAATATAATATATATATATTTTAAATTCAACGGTTTTCAGTCTGCATCCAGCGATTCAACGCTGTTGCATGCAGGGGCACATTCGAAAAGCAGCCACTGCTATCTGACTGACTGACTGTTCATTCCTGTTTCTTTAGTTTTTCTTTGCATGCGTTGTCTTAATTGCCTTTGTGAATCGAACTACTTCGGAAAATTATAATATATTATATTATATTTGTTTTACTTAAATATAAGTACATGGGGTAAACATGCACACTGTATGCCCGCACTCCAAACAATATGGTTGCCAACGAATGCAATAAATTAGAGAGCGGCGACCTATCAACTGCATCGCAACATGCATCCCAACATGCAAAGCGCTCAGTAAGTAAGTAACCGGCTCATTGCCCACATGCAAAATAAGTTAATAATCGAATTAAGGGGCGACTTATGGTTAGATATTCAGTACATTACAGTTTGAGAGTAAATAAACCCGCACTTCGCGAAAGAATTTGGCGCTTTCGAAGCTATAATTTAGCTGATGTTCCGCCTGGCGCTTATAAAGCTATCAGCTGGGCACGAACATTTTTCCTATTATTTTAAACACTTGGGTAGAGGCGTATTTCTATTAATTCAGTAGCTTTATCGTACCTTTATCGTAGCTTTGTAACATATTAAGCGTCACAATGCGTGGCTCCAAAATTTTGATTTATTGTTAGATCACATTAAACGTTTCTTATTCACATCGCTTTAATTTTTACTGTTGCTACTTGCGTAGATTACTTACTTACTGAGTGCTTTGCATGCTGGTATGCAGTGGACAGATCTGATGTCGTCGATAGGTCGCCGCGCTCTAATTTATTGCATTCGTTGGCATCCATATTGTTTGGAGTACGGGCATGCAGTGTGTGTGTTTACCGTATATGGGAACCGAAGAATACACAATGTCTTAGTATAGTATAGTATAATAGTACTATCTAATGACGACACCAACACTAACCCTAACCGACCCTCACGACGCTTAACCTGATCCTAACCGATCCTCACGACCCATAACCGACCCTCACAATGCCTAACCTGACCCTAACTGACACACACAGTCCCCGATACTGCAATTGCGCCGAATTTACTATGGAGAGGGGGCCGGGGACCTGTAGGGTAGGGTGGAGTGAAAAACACGAATATTAGAAATCGAAAATCCGTTAGCAATAAAAAGTTGTCTTATGGTATGAGGTCAAGAAATATCAAAAAAGTTTTGAAAAATATTAATGTCTTCCTTTGCCCCCAGAGGGCCAAAGTTTCGAAAATTGGAGATTTTTGAGAAAATTGCAGGTTTTCTTATGAAATATTTTTAGTCTAAAATAATTAACCACCAAGCAACACATCGCTGGAAAGAGCTCTTTAAACTGAGTAAAATCATATCTTAATTTCAAGAATATACGCATATTTGAAGGAGATATTAACTTTTTAAGATACACCACGATCGCGACATGTCGCTATGCCTGAAAATGGTATTTAACACTAATAACTTTTTATCCTTTGCGATATTTCAACTTGTAATATGTCATTCTATTCAGTTTATGACAGTCTATCTGACGGTGCATTTAAACTTAGAAGAACCTTCCATTAAGAATTTCAAAGCTCATGAAACCCTACAAAAAGAGGAAAACTAAAGGAAATGTCCTCAGAAATTGCAAAACTTTGAAAAAAGTGTAGATAATTTTTTACGTTGCAGCCTGCAAATGCACCACTGACAATTGCAAATGTACCAAAGCCAGAAAGGTTCCAAGAGAGGAACAAGAGTCCTACATGATCAACAGACAATTAGAGTTATGACGATTAGTCGTCAAGATAAGATTATATCAACTTCACTAAAGAAGCGGCATGATAGAAAGAGAAAGGAGACCATGCGCCTATAATATGTCGTAAACGTCTGGATTTCGTCAACGAACAAGCATTAGCAGACAGCAGTGTTCAAAATAATGAAACGGACAGCGAAGTAAATCCAGTAAAGTGTAAAATCTTGCTAGAAGATGAAACCATGGATGTGTCAGAAAAGTCAAGACCTATAGTATAGGCATACCTACCGTAATGAAACTAAGCAAATGAGAAAGAGATTGTCGAAGCTGTCACGACTCTGTGACCGATATGGAACATCGGATATAGCAGGTGCGGTTATTCCAAATGCTGTACTAGAAGACCTTGGTATTCCAACGAGTGCTCTTTTTCTAATTTCAGTGTTCTATCTTTGCGACCATCAAAGTACAATGTTTCGTAGGGACCTTGGCATAGGCGTACGGGACATTTCGGCAGTGGGGGGGGCAAAAAAAAAATTTTTGCCCGAAAAAAATCTGACGACTTTTTTTAGTCATCCGCCCAAAATTCTTAAGATTTCCCGTCCGAAAAATCTTACGACTTTTTACCCCTGCGTGCCCGAAAAATCCCTCCCGTACTTGTTTTGCCCGAAAAAATTCTCCGAATTTTTTTGCCCGTCCAAGCCTCTTTTGCCCGAAAAACACATTTGCCCGAAATTTGGGGGGCATTTGCCCCCTCTGGACCCCCGCCTTGTACGCCTATGGACCTTGGGCAAGTCCTTCACTCGCAATTGCTCAGCGCTTCGGCATGAAACTCTGATGAATTGTTCACTCTGTAGTCGGGAGCGTCTCTGAGTAGGGAACTTGAAGGGGCGCTATAACAAGTGCGCAAACAAGCAAGCAATGTAGGCTTTGTAGGCTGCTATTAAAATAACTCTTAAGAAATGGAAGCCTGATTAAGGTATTTTTACAACTGAAATAGAAGCTGGATTGATGAAAAAGCAATTAAAGCGCTTCAGAAATGGAAGCAGGATTAAGGTATTGTATGACTGAAATAGAAATAGAATCTGCTGGATTGATGCAAATAGCTCTTGAGCAATAGAAGCTGGATAAAGGTATTTTTACGCCTGAAATGGATGCTGGATTTACAAAACAAAGACGCTAGAGAAATGGAGGCTTTTGTAACTGAAATCGAAGCTGGAGTGACTTATGCAAAGTTTGAGAAATGGAAGATGGATTGATGTTTTTCATTCATGTATTTCATGATGCATCCAGGTTTCCAGTTTCCATTTATCAAACGTCCTTTCTATGAATCCTGCTATTGCCAGTCTTGTTGTTGTCGAGACCAAGGTCCTTGTCTCGAGTGTGCTCGAGTTCATTACTAAAAGTATTGGTCTTGAGACCGAAAGTCTTTGGTCTTGAGGCCGAAAGCCCTGGTCATTCAATAGTCTGAGTACCTGGTAATTCATCATAATTGGTGTGTGATATGAGGATGTTAGAGTTGTCTGCAAAGAGTTCAAATTCTAACAATGAGGATGAGTTAGGTCATTTATGTATAAAAGAAATAATAAGGGACCAAGGATAGAACCCTGAGGTACTTCGTATTTAATAAGTTGAAAAGTGGAGTAGGAATCACTGCATTTGACTTGCTGAAATCGATCATTTGAGTAGTCTTTAAGCCAATGGAGGGGAGACAACTCTAACATCCTCATATCACCTCTTATGCCATAGTTTAGCAATTTACATGGTCGACAGTATCAAATGCTTTTGATAGGTCAAGAAATATTCCAACAGAAAATTCATTTCGATCAATAGCTAGTGATATTTTATCTTGAATATTAATTAATGGAAGCGCAGTCAAATGACCTGGTCTAAAACCATGCTGCGATGGGTGAATAATATTCAATTTTGTCACATAGTCATTTAAACGTTGGTAAACTACTTTTTCCAATAATTTTAAGAAATAAGGTAGTATGGATATTGGCCTATATCATGCCTCTTTAGTAAACTACTTTTTTAACATTCTCTTTTGATTTTTAACAAATTTCTTTGCACTAAGGAAACTATTCATATTAAAAATGATACACAAAAATGACTGAGAAGTTTACATTAAGAAACGTCTTTGAAAAATACGCATATTCTCAATTTCCAGCTTTGTGTTTTTCAAGCATTTGCTACTAAAAAATTTAACCGTGACCATCATAAAATTTTTGCCCCCCTGGAAAATTTTCTGCGGGCACCCATGCTCAAGGTTAACCATTTTGCATAGAGTTTATAGTCAGAGTGACTCTGGGGTAAATGCCTTCTCATCTCTATTAAGTTGGTGGTGTTTGATTATTATGTTATACAGTTCAATGTCATTATTTTTGAATGTTATAATGTGTGTGTATTATTTTGCTTGTGTAGGTGTTGTGGAGCCATCTGCAACTGATACATTAGATGGTAACTCTCTGATTGCAAAGGAGGAGGAAAATGATTACGAGAATGAGACAGAAGACTATGACGATGAAGAAGAGTATGGTGACGGTTGCTGTCAACTAGAGGGAGATGTTGATTCAGTTCTAAAAGGATCAGAGGATCCTTTGTTGATGGCACAGAAAGCACGCCATGCTGTTACTGGTCGTGGAGTGACACTTGCCATGCTTATGGCTGATGGAGTCATTCATCCAGGTCAAGATGCCATGTCCATTGACTACTTGGTTGGTTGATCTGTTATCCTATAATAAATTTTCTGCTTAAATTTGAAATTGTCTCTTTCTAAGCCAGTTCGTCAATTCTAGCCTTGATACATAATTATGCTGTAAGAAGTTTTATGTGGGTTTCATGTAAGGATTTAAGTTGCACAAGGTCTGTAAGATCTGTTCTATAGATGACCATCTTTTCAGCTGCTGTAGGATGGTAATTAGTAATATCAAGGTGATGTAATCTTGTGTTTTTTATATTAGCGCTGCAGGTTTTAATGATTAATTGATTTATTAATCGTTAAAAATTTGTATAGATTGACTTGGGCTTGTTTGCTGTTTTCCCTTATTTCGTGATGTCAATTGACAAATTTCGGAGTAAGCAGTATGGTGAACAATTATAATGTGAAATGTTTGAGTGAAAAATTAAGCGTCTATTTTGCATTTAAGGCAAATGGTGATGGAAAAATGGAATATGTTAACAAAATTAACTGTCTTGATTGCAATAAAAATTTTGCACACCATGGTTCAAACACATCACTGATATATCACCTTCAGCACATGGAATAATTGAAGGTTTTTGTGGAAAGAGGCGACTACAGCTTTTCACGCTTTACTTATAGTTCCACTACTACATAATACTGCTACTACCGGTACTATTACTTTTCCTTTAATGCACAGGCTCGTTGACATAAACACAACAAGGTACAAAAGCTGCAGTTTAAAGTCAGGATAATAAAAATTTTGTCAATTGACTGAGTAGCTAAAGTGTGAAAAGGGTTTAAACTTATAGCAAAAGAAAGTGATTGTTCATCCTAACACACCCTTGATATGCTACAACCATACTGGTTACTCCTCCATTCTATTTATGTAATGTCAAATTGATCAAATTTAATTGATTAATCAAAATTAATTTAGTTGATCTATTGACTTTTTGGCTATTGACTATTGACTTCATTACCTGTCCTAATATTGTGAAACTAACTCTCCCAGTCATAACTGACTCCTGAAAAACTTCTGCGCTGTCTGTTGTGAGGTGAAAATTCCCATTACGCAACTTGCTGTAAGTGGATGAGTGTCACTTCACTTACGCAAGGGACAGTGACCGAAGGTCAAGGGAGTGTACCATAATAGTTTATTAATGCAAACTGACCAAGTATGCCGTCTTTTCCAGCCATCATCCCTCCCCTCCTCTGTTTGTCTCTCCCTATCTGTCCTTTTCTGCTGTCCGTCCTAAGCCACCGTCCATCCCTATACCCATATGTCGCTCCCATACATCCATCTTCTGTCCACTGGCGGAGACCTAGGGGGGGACAGGGGGGACGGTCCCCCCCAATGGAGGCGTTGGGGGGGACGGCCCATGCATTTGTCCCCCCCAATGTTTAAGCGTTAGGGCATTTACACAAACGTCAGTAGAGTTCTAGAGAAAGAAAACTTTAGCAGATGAAGTTCATATTTCTAATGATATGAATTCCCGGGCAATCCGGGCTCTAACCAATAGTTATTTAGTCCCACGTTGAATAGTTTGCGAACATTATACTGTATGGATAAGATACCACTTTTAACATATTACCGGTTATTATAAAAACCTTGCCAACATCCAACGTCACAACTGATATAAAATTTATGGATTCCGTAAGGAAAAGAGAAGTTCAAGTTACCCGACTTAGGATGTGGCATGTCCTTAATAACACTTGGCTGAAAGTGTTAGGTAAAAGCACAACAGACCTGTGTTCTAAATGCCAATTGCCTGAAACAACTGAGCATACGCTGCTTGCGTGTATATATCAATCTTACTACTTAAAAATGCGAGGAGAAAAAAGTGGAATGCACAGTTAAAAATCTTTAAAGACGTCAACAGCCTTTGTAGCAATAAGATGTCGTTAAACTTGTGATTAGGCTAATAATAATAAGTAACGCCACAACGTCATAATCGGGCTTCTGCTACATTCCCCTCAGGTTTCCTTCCGGCTCGAATCAACCCCCAGTTGGACATTGGGAATAATATGGAAAGTAAGTAAGTTAGTATGTAAGTATTTTGTTTATTACTCCTCTTGAAAACGAACAATGGGACATAGAACATCGTTATTATACATCGGATTAGCAATAGGTAATAAAAACGTACGATTTAAAATCCCAAGTTAAATATAATATAATTACTAAACTATTATCATCAAACAAGTTAACTATTTTTTTAAAACAGAAAATTCCAATTGGAGATGTCTCTTACACACCTCTTTTAACTTTACTAAACTTATATCATCAGACAAGTTAACTATTATTTTTAAACAGAAAATTATAATTGGAGATGTTTCTTACACACCTCTTTTAACTTTACTAAACTTATATCATCAAACAAATTAACCATTTTTTTAAAGAGAGAATTCCAATTGGAGATGTCTATTACACAAATCTTTTAATTTTACTAATCTTTTATCATCAAACAAGTTAACTATTTTTTTAAAACAGAGAATTCCAATTGGAGATGTCTCTTACACACCTCTTTTAACTTTACTAAACTATGATCATCATACAAGTTAACTATTATTTTTGTTTTAAACTGAGAATTCCAATTGGAGATGTCTCTTACACACATCTTTTAATTTTACTAAACTTATATCATCAGGCAAGTTAACTATTGTTTTTAATCAGAGAATTTCAATTGGAGATGTTTCTTACACACCTCTTTTAACTTTACTGAACTATTATCATCAAACAAATTAACTATTTTTTTAAACAGAGAATTCCAATTGGAGATGTCTCTTACACACCTCTTTTAACTTTACTTAACTATTATCATCAAACAAGTTAACTAATATTATTGTTTTAAACTGAGAATTCCAATTGGAGATGTTTCTTACACACCTCTTTTAACTTTACTAAACTATTAACATCGAACAAGTTAACTACTGTTATTGTTTTAAACTGAGAATTCCAATTGGATGTCTCTTACACCTTTTAACTTTACTAAACTATTATCATCAAACAAGTTAACTATTATTATTGTTTTAAACTGAGAATTCCAATTGGAGATGTTTCTTACACACCTCTTTTAACTTTACTAAACTATTATCATCAAACTAAGTTAACTATTTTTTTTAAACAGAGAATTTCTATTGGAGATGTCTCTTACACACCTCTTTTAACTTTACTAAACAATTATCAACTCATAGCATTTCGACATTGGGGGGGGGCACTTTTGAAGTCTTAAACAAAGACTAAAAGCACTAAAATGACGAGGAAATTTGTTTATATAACTACCTGAAATGCTACCATTGTTGTGCTGAAAATCAAACTTTTTCGAAGTTTGGGGGCATATCTCCCTGCCCAAACCCTCCCCTGCGAGGCGCTTCGTGCCTCGGCGATCGTCATTCGGCCGCTCGTCCGTCCCCCCCAAAGTTCGGACCAGGTCTCCACCTATGTGTCTGTCCCCCCCTGTCCTGTTCCTTCCCTCTCTCGCTGTCTATGCATCCCAACTGTTCATCCGCCCATCTCTCCATTTGTTCATTCTCTACTGTCTTCCCTTTTGTCATTGCCTAGCCAAGCGGTTTGTTCTTGTTGAGGTAGTCTAGTATGTGTAATTATGATGCACAGAAATTTTTTGTGTGTATTATGACGAATTTATAATAAAAAACAGACACTTCATTTCTATTTTTTAAACACAAAAATTGTTATTGGCAAAGTTGATATTTTTTAGGCACCTGATTTACGCATGGCACATGGTGCAAAAATAGCTTGCTACCTGCCCTTGGCTCAATAGAAGTTGCATATTGCAATGTGGACTCCAGTATTGCTTAGCAATTTCTGACATGTTAGAACAGTTAGAACTTTGCGCACTATATTTGTGTGCAAGACTTATTTGTCATGTTTGTCAAAGGATTATATGTGGTTAGAAGTATATTGTTCGCAAGCTGCCTTAGCATAATATTTGATTGCAAGTCATCTTAACGTACTTGACGGCTTCAGATGCATCTACCTGATTGGTGTATGATCTAGTGATCTAGTCTGAACCATGCGGACCATGTACGCCGCTTTTTAACTGGATCTTTTCATCTAATTCGAGCACGACCGATTTGAGTCATTGGAGTGCCCTCAACCATTAGTCACTGGTGGTGCTTTGATCTACTAACTGACGCTTGAGAAATGCCTCTTATGGTAACACCCAATACCTTGACGGATTCATATATTCATACATTATAGTTACATACTGTCATGAAACCATCGAAAAACTAACTGAGAAACAGAAGAAGAAGTTTTGCATGTACAGTGTTTCCCCTAGTAAACAGATCTATATAAATACAGTGCTCAATAAATATATCGTGTATTTATTTATATCGTGTATCGTATTTATTGAAAGCTGCAATTGTTAGTATCGTTTTTTTTCTCCAGGGGCAGAAATTTACTGCTGACTTACTACCAGATGGCAAGATTAAGTGGCGAGAAGCTGGACGTGTGTTCAGTTCGCCGAGTGCTTGGGCAATACACTGTAAGAAGATTGTTAACCCAATGAAGAAATCTGGATGTGGATGGGCTTCGGTAACTCTCTTACTTCCTATAAAGTGTAGAGCATGTAAAATTTGTCTTGTTAGATTGAAGGGCTTTATACTCTAGACTTCATTCCTATTGTTATTTTTACCACTCTAGCAAATGATGTACAATAAATAAGTTTCCGTATCTTTGCGAAATCTACATATACCTGGTCTTTAAAGAGAACTTTATAAGTGTAAGTGAGGACCTTCACGTCACTTCTTTAGACTATAATCTCTCACATGTTGAATCAGTAATCTGATTTTTGAAATGGTGCCTAATGAAAGAGTATAAAAGAGTATGTGCATTTGTACACTTTTGAATATTGTCTATATGTATTTTATGAAGTACAGAATATTTTGTATGCAGATGTAATTGTTTTGATGATGTTGTTTCATCACCTCTGAATGGTGTGTGGAACACAGTCAACTGACATGAAAGATTTAAACAGTATTTAAAATTACAATTACACAGCCATGCAGCTTGAGCTCTCAAAGGTGGTCTTACTCTTTTTTATATTTGCAAAACTAACATTAGGCAGTTAAATTGTTTTCTAAACTGACAACTTAATGTACATACATGTACATGTAACACTGTACATTGCTTGGTCTTACCAAAACAATCTTATCTAGAATTTTGTATGTAAACGTAATGTGGTTTGTGCTAGGCATTAGAAAATTGTCTGGATAATAGAGATAATTGATGATTAATGTAATGTAATTAGTAATTTATATAGCGCTGCTCACAACCAAGGCCATTCAGTAGCGCTCCCAGTGCGATAACCCCTAGAGAAAAAAAAGGTCTTAAGAAGAGAGAGAGATGTAGATAACAATCCTGAAAGTAGAGTCCCACGCAGAGTGGAGGGAAGAGAATTCCACAAAGAGGGCCCAATGATGGTGAAGGATCGAGTTTGAGCAATAGTGGTCCTAGCTCGTGGAACAAACAAGTCAGCCCTGTCCAGAGAACGGAGAGGTCGATGAGAAGATGCTGATGGAGGAGAACGAATGAGATCACTGAGATACATCGGTGCAAGACCCAGTTTGGATTTGAGTACCAGAGAAAGGACTTTATATTGTATGCGGGCAGAGAGAGGAAGCCAGTGTAGTTGGTTAATCATGAACGATGATATATGAGAGTACTTAGGAAGGCGCGCAATTAATCGAGCAGCATTAAGGACAGATTGAATGGGAGATAGGCGGACCTTTGGAAGACCAATAAGAAGGGAGTTACAGTAATCAATTCTGGAACAGACAAAAGCATGGACTATTAATGTCATAGTTGAAAGGGTGACAGATCTGCGAATGGACCTGAGACGACGGAGGTGAAAGTAAGAGGAGCGCGTAAGGTTGGTTGCATGTGTTGAGAATGTCAGCGAGCAGTCAAGAGTGACACCTAGGTCACGAACAGAAGTTGAAAATGTAAATTGAGGAAAGGTATGAGATAGAAGCAAAAAGTCAATTTTTTTAATTTGCTGCGGAGTGCCAAGCCAGATGAGTTGAGTTTTGTTGGAATTGAGTGAAAGGCGATTTGAAGACATCCACAGGTGCAAATCATGAGAAAGTGAATCAATACTGTGAACTAGTATGAGTTGAGTAGAGGGAGAACCATGAACGCTTGAGCATCATCAGCAAAGAGGTGACCAGTAGCAGAGTGACTTGGAAACAGAGAAGTAACATCAGCCGTGTACAGAATGAAGAGTAGGGGTCCAAGGACTGATCCCTGTCAGGGCCGTGTTTAACATAGGTCCATTCGGTGCGGTGCACCGAATGCCCTGAGGCCTGAGCCGAGAGTTTTGTTCCTTTTGGCCAAATGTCATATGCGAGTGCAGCGAGTCTCAGTGTTACTTAGACCTAAACCTTTTCTAAAATAAGTAAGTGTAAGAAAACATTAATTAAAAGTGTATCTACCATAAAAGCCCTATAGGACGATATAAATTTCTTTATGATAAACATTTATTTACACGTGGTCGTAGCTTTTGGAAAACCAACGACCCGACACTATGCCTCTGTGGTAACACTTTGCACCGACACTCGAAGAACCTTAAACACGGCCCTGTTCCCTGTGGAACTCCTAAAAATACCGGCACCCAGTTAGATCTGGAATTACCAGCTATAACCATTTGGGTACTAGGCCATTTCATTTATATATGGGGAAAATATTTTTTTAAAAATTATATGGTGCAACCCTCCTATCTTGTTTCTAATGGCAAAGTATGAATGTTCACCAAATTTCAGGTCATTTCGTCGTGTTTTGACCCCCGCCCAACACGATCAACTGATTTAGTTAATAAATCATTGTTTTCCTGCACGACAAAATGTTTGTAATATGAGACAGTTTACTATACAGAGAATACAAACTACATATATAGTAACTAACAAGTTTGGTAATAGTGTTTGTTTCTTTGTATGTGCACTTGTTATAGCGCACCTTCATGCACTCTACTCAGAGGCGCTCCCGACTGCAGAGTGGACACTGCATCAGAGTTTCACGCCGAAGCGCTGAGCAATTGCGAGTGAAGGACTTGCCCAAGGTCCCTACGCGGCGACTTGAGGTGGATTCGAACCTCGAACCTTCCGGCTTCAAGGCAACGATGCCACCACTACACCACCGCGCCCCACAATCTCAATAAGTGAGATGTGTATACACATTACACAATGATATCATGTCAAATCACTTTACTGATTTTGAGGTTTTGTGGAGGAGAAGGTTAACTTCTTTAGTGTCTCTTTTTGAAAGTTGGGAATTTCTCTGCTTTGGTATTCGACCATTTGCAATAAAAACTGTTTTTGTGTTTCATCATTGGTATCACTAGTTGAGAAGTCTTGGATTAGTTTCACAGCCCGTTCCGACAGATCATTCACCACTTTGACATGCTGCACATATGTATTCTTGGCTAATGGGGATCATTATGCCATTCACTAACAGGTTTTCCTAACCAGTCGGCGCCAATCCCATGCTGTGAAACAAGAACCAGGATTTGGGTCCAATAAGGGATGATAGCTTTGTACTGGGGCTCAGAATAGGAAACGTTGGATGGCCCCTTTCAAACTGTCTTGGTCTAGGAATTCGGAGCAATGTTCGAGCAATCTGCTGTCTTACTGAAGTGGCCTGTTTGAAAAGAGAGAGAATACAGCACATTCGTCTGTTAAGTACAAGAAGTGCCTTTCCAAGGTTTTCATGGCTGCATTGGCAACTTGTGGATCATGCTTACAATAGGCCTACTTGTTCAAGTCATGCGATAGCTTGAGATCATTATACGCTGCATCAGCTCCAATGGATGAAGAGAGCCAGTTTTCAACGTAGAATAGCGCATTAAATTTACATAGTGCTTGCAATTTGCTGATCATGTCCTAAACTACCTTCAGGCACCTCTCTATCATCCTTTCTAAGTAATGGGCGGTTTGGTGTGGATGAAATTGGAGGAACTACTTCCTGAGGTGGTTCTTTTTTCATATATTCACTCCTTGCTGCCATGGTTACAGCCTCTAAAAGGTAAAGCAAAAATTTTACAATTTGCTACCATGTTGTCAATGTCCGTTTTGAACATAAAACTACTTTTTAGGTGGGCGGGGGTCAAAACATGGCCTACAGACCTGAAAATTTGCAGACAATTATGTTTCAGTAATAGTAACAATATGCCAGGGTTGCACAATGAACATTCTAAAAAAAATTTTTTTGCAATGGCCTAATATATATATATATATTTGTTGACTTATATATTAATATTTTTAAAACTGATATGGCTCATTCTCATCATTCATTCATTCATTCTATGGATTAATATAGTGTCCCCTTGAAGAAACTACTCGGAGATGCTCCCAACCAGCCATGCCAAAAGAAAAAAGACAAGAGATTTATGAAACAAAGTTTGACTGGTCGGATGTAATAAATGCAACTTTGATTGGAGGTCATTCCAGATGAGGTCATTCCCCTACAACTGAGAACAGGGCCGTAAATCCCGGGGAGGGAAGGGAGGGAATTCCCTTCCCACTCTTAGAGCTGGGGAGGGAACGTGAAGGAATTCCCTCCCCACAATTTTTCTCAGCTGCGTCACAAATGCTAGAGTCGGCAAGCTGTAAACGACGGCACATTGCTCGAAACGTGGATATTTGAAGTTTTGCCCTGTGATCAAAATCCGCACAGCTAAAAGAGGTGTAAATCTGTTCATTGATCAATAGAATCTCTTCTTTATTAATACAAAGAGAGGAATTTATGACTTGACATGCCCAATATAGTCTATCATCATGAAAGACTGCAGAAAGGAAGACAGCTAATCACACACACGCACACACAATACCATACATAGGGCCTTCCTGTACTCAAAATGGACAAGCTCCTAAGCACCTTTGTCACTTGGTGCACAAACCCTCTCTGCATTACCTTCCCACCCTCTCCGGTCGGCTGATCGGTTTGCTTATCGACTTGATCTAGTTCCTCGGGCAAGGACTTACATGGCCCAACACCAGCTTTTGCCATTGTAGGCCCTTTCATGTGGAATTAGACCCTTCTATGTTGTTGTTACGTGTTTAACGACACTGCCATTTCAAAGATGGTTAGTGTCGCAACGTCATTTAGGTCCCCGTGGACGGACCATTCTAGCCCGAGATTTGAATCTCTGAAATAGCCACCTTTGGGAATCGAACCGTGGCCCGCACGCTCTCTTTCAGAGAGTAGCGTACAGACGCGCCGCCATCGACCTTACCAATGTGGCCAAGCGAGCCAGCTCCCTTCTATGTTGAATAACCTACCTCCCTTTATATATCCTTATTAAGATCTAATTAGAGGGTGACGTCTTCAACCATTCTTCAACCATTCACTGCTTCAGGTCTTTCCTATTCCCTCGGGGCTTTCACGCTGAGAGTGCCCCTGAATAGCTAGTACTGTAAGAGGCGCTTTGTAAATTGGCACATAAGTTTGCATACGTGCATTGACGGTTCATGCATGCATACATAACATGTATACACAAGTATATAGGCTAGTCATATTTGAAGCATGGGCTCTCAGATTTGAAAGGAGAAATACTGATATGCCTGTCACATCATCTCAAGACCATGTTATACCGCACAGAGGATTACAAATAAATTTAAACAAATAAAATTCGTGAATAGAGTGCGGTGCGTTAAAGGATTTAAGAAGTCTCATCTCTTTCGTTTTTCCAAATGACTTGTGGATGGTGTGCTGGTAAGTGCTTTGAAAATAGTGCAAATGTGCACTGCATTCCCTATCAAGAACAGCTTTTCACATACACAAAAAATTTGAAGCAATTAGGCCTAGCCATTGCCTAAATCTGTGCACCAGAAAAGTGACTAACAGCATTGTATAATAGCATTATAATTTTATCATTATGATCAGATTTCTTCTAAGTAGGCCTATAATGAATCTGTTTTGGTTGCAGTTTGTATTTGTAATCGCAATCGCAATCTCCAGAGTAGGCTAATTCAGCGTCCACAGAAGCTATATATAGGTAGCGAGAGCCAGCCTATTTTGTGGATTTCAGTCAAAATAAATTCAGCTATTAAAACAATTGATAGGCAAGAGATGGCAAAAACGACAAAATGATATGATAAAGTATTTGTTGTGGATTATATTAGCCTGCAAGTAGAAAGTTATGTATAATTGTTATGTATAATTAAAATTAGTTTTCACCTTAGACCTATAATTGACTGAGATTCACGCAACGTCCAGACATGTTTTAACCCCTTGTCAACTCATTGTTGTAGAATATAACCGTGTTGTTGTTTAACTTGATCATTAAACATTTGACACTGAACACAGAAGCGGGTAACAGGTTAACAGCTCAGCGTACAGTACAAATGAGTTGCTAAAGATGAATGTATGCGCCTACGAAACCATGCAGATGGAGAAGTTAAAATGAAGATAAATATAAGACACTAAATAGGCCTAATGCTTCAACTCTTTCGGTTTGGCAAGAGAACCTCTAGGTTCTAGTGACTAGTCAGTTCCCTGTAGTCTGAACATATTATAGGCTATGTGCAGTAGGTCTATAGTGCGAACCAACAATTTTTAACACTAACTTTGGGTGGTATTCTTGGGGGGGGAGGTATACTATACGCACAATTCCGAAGGGACAATTTTCCCTCCCCACATTTAGCTACAGATTTACGGCCCTGACTGAGAAAGCTCAGCGTTGTCTGGCAGCTAAGCGAGCCCATGGAATTAGAGTTGCCCCTTTATAGCAGAGCGAAGAGCCTGACACGCTTCAATGTCAGAGACTGGGTGACAGAGATCGCATAGGTAAGATGGAGTGCAACTAAGGATGCAGCGTGAAACCAGAGCAGCAATTCAACATGAGATACGTTGGACTACAGGCAACCAATGCAATACATCAAGCATGTAGACTGAAGTAGAGGAAAATTTGGGAATTCGTCCAATGAGTGGAAGCGCAGAATCCGATCTAATAGTCCTAGGACCCCAAGGGGAGGCCAACAAGGATGGATCAACAATGGTCGACTAGTAACACTAGCATTCAAAAGCACAACTAGCGCCGTGTCATGAGAAAGAGAGTGAACAACAGCTCGGAGCTGGCAAAGCTAATTTAACAGCTTCGAGCAATTAACCCTTTGCCCGTTCATTTTTTAATTTTAAGCCCGTTGTCAGCGGATATACTCGGGGCAAACGCGTAAAGGATTAACCCTTTACCGGTTCATTTTTAAATTTTAAGCCCGTTTTCAGTGGATATTCTCGGGGCAAACGGGTAAAAGATTAAGTTAACATGTTGAGGATTAACATTAAGTTAACATGTCATCAGTAAGAAGATTTCATGCCTGCCTTCGGGCAGAGAGCTGATCGTCATCATCATCATCATATTTCAACTCTTGGACAATGATGATGATGATGATGATGATGATGATGATGATGATGATGATGATGATGATGATTATGTCGACAATGACAGAGTCTGCTCGAAAGCAGGTCAATTGGTCTTTATATGCCACAAAAGGATTCATTGGCTTTATGCCCCTGGGGATGAGACGAGTGAGGTGGTTTCCCGTTGCCTTCCTCACAGACAACTTACAATTGTGGGTGAGCAACTTGTCCAAGGTCACTACGTAATGGCTTGAGGTAGATTCGAATCTACGACCCTTTGGTCACAAGGCCCCAAACTTACCGCTTCATTACTGTGTTGAAATATAACAAACAGCATTTAAGTTCTTGGTTAGAATCTTGGTTTTGTTCATCTATTTCCACAAATTCCGACATTACCTTTCGTCTCTGTGTTGCATATGCTGGTGTGAACAGAAATACTTAGCTTTAGGCATTAGATTTTTTGTCACTTTTTACTCGGTTACACTTTTCTATCTAACTATCATCATCATCTCAGTCCATAGGCACAATGCCCGTTGGTGTCGATCGCATGTTTCACTATCATCCTCCATTTGTCACGTTCTTGCGCCAGCCAGCTCAGTTTTTGTATGTCCATTCCGCTCCAGTCTCTGACATCGTCCAGCCATTCCCTGCTTGGCCTCCCTCTGACCCCCGTGCCGTCAATTACTCCGAACATAGTTTGCTTCACCAGTCTGCTGTTGTCCATTCTGCACACATGTCCAAACTATCTAACTATATTTTCTTAAAATATGTAAGTACCATTATATTGAACGAATTTGTTCCAAAAAAATTGTCCAGTTCTGATTTCAGTTACAGATTGAGTGATGTGTTGTAAAAAATTCTGATGATTGTAGGTGCGATATAAAGGCAGAAAATTGGATGTCTACAAGACTGCTTGGTTTAAAAAACATCGTCCGGTTCTGATGTCAGTTGCAGGGGTGAGTTGTGAGGTGTTGTTGCAGATTTTGTTATATGAAGTATTCGGAAAGACATTGGTTCCAATCCTAACCACCAAGCAACGATATAGCTTCAGCATGCTTGGGAAGTAGACATTTTAAGTTGATTCGACATCTTTGAAATTCAAGTTCTGTTCGACTTCATGTGAACTGAAGTCATCATAAACATTTATACACATACCACAAATGTATTTTTTGCGATAAGAAGATTGTAATTAAAAGACAACACAAGAAAACGTTATGCATGTATGACATTGTATTTGTAGCTGTAAAATAACTCGGTAACATTCCCCATAACAACATATCAGGACTGAAAATTCTTAGATGGCAGTTCACACAGAGATAGCAATTAGATTTGTCTGGGTTGATGAAAGCATTCAAGAAGAGCTTTTATGCATGCTTGTTATAGTGTCCCTTCAAAATCTACTTAGAGTCACTCCCGAATAGCACGGACACTGAAATGGAGTTTAAGGCCAAAGTGCATGGGCAAATTTTTTTGAGTGTATGTCTTTCTCAGGGTCCCTATGCGGCAGCTTGAGGTGGATGCGTTCATTTGGGGTTGATCGAATCATGGATGGCCAATAGTTTGCCTTTATTTTTACCCACTTTGACAATGTATTGAATGGTATCTCTAAATGAATTGTAACATGAGTCTTTGATTTTCCTTTTGTTTACACATTTATTTTATCATCTGATTCAAATTACTTGGGTTCTACTATAGATCGAATGAATTTTATGCTGGTATATATTTTGTGTTAGAAGAAATAGATCCATTTATTCCCTGCTTTTGCCACAAAACCATAGCTAATTCAAGATAGGAAGGTTGGGTTGAGTAGAGAAGCAGATGTATAACAAACTATAACATAGATTGAAACCAGTTTCACAAGGAGTAAGTTTCTGTAGTGAATGATCTTAAAGAAAACTCTGCAGAGGCTCTTCAATATTTCTATTCTCTGTCATATTTCTATGACAACAAATATAAAATTTAATGATATCCGGACTCTAACTGGTCCAGGATTTGTTTCAATATTACCATCCAAATGGAGTAATAGAAGCAGCTGCAAAGACGACCTTTTGAATGGGGAAGTACAGCTGTGCCATATATCGTAATTCATCTAACTTCAGTTAACTGGTGTGATCAAGATTTGTCCATATTGAATATTTATTACAGCTTGCATTGTTATCTATGTAGAGATGCATGGAGTTCAAGATGCTTTGGTAATGTGTAGCTGCTGTGTGTTGCAGCATCATCCATGCATGAATCACAGAGAGTGATCTGATCTTTTCTCCATGATGCAACATAGCGGTTTTATACTCGAACAGACTGTCATGAACTCTGGCTCTTGAAATTTTGTCTCTTTTATTGGTTGAAGCTCATAGTAATAGTATTCGATCATGGTATTATGTGTTCACGTCAAGAACCTCGGAGTAGTTATCTTGAAGGGGTGCCATGTAGAAGGGTGCCATGTAGATGACACCATGTAAATATGCTCTTTTGATTATGATTTTTAAACTGGAAGACTTAAAAATTGGAAGACTTAGGAGTTTGAAATTGTGTGTTTGATGTACAAGGAATTATGTTGGTTATTGTCCTTCAGCGAGAGTGTTTTTGCAACTTATTTTAACACCTGTGTTTAAAATTACTTTGCAGAACTACAATGAAACTGATGATGATTGTGAGGATGGAGATAGTGAGATAAAGATGTAAGTGCTTTTTCTTATTCGTGGAGCCAAACTAACCAAAAATGATATAGGTTTTTCATGAGAGTTCAATCTCAAGTGTTTTTTATGTCTAGTTTGAGATCAGTTTTCTTAGGGGCCATTATTATATGAATGGCTATTTTGCTAAAATCGTCTATGAAACAGGTATTTTACCGTAGGCTACAATTTTTTAAGCATCATATTTGCTAGCTCTGAAATTTGTTAACTGTTATGGTTCACTGTTCAGAATATAATTTTAATGTAGTCAAATGCCATCGGATGACTAGGATTATACAGAGTTATAACTAGGCTAATGCAGGCGTCATAATTAGAAATTTATTTTGCATACGTACATTTTGCCGAGACCCCCACGCATATGCACCCGTCTTCAAATCGCATAACTTCTGTGACCTCTGTGGATACGTAATATATGGACAGCCCCTTACTGCCTGGAAGTAAGCGTCATTGAAACACCTTTCTTACTTTGTCTTATCCTTTACTGTTCTTGATCCAAGGATTAGCCACATAGACAATTTTGTTCCACTTCTGGTTCTAGTCTCTTTCAGTCACCGACCGGTGGAACAATAATGATCTTTGTTTAATTTAAAAATGACACACCACAGTATGATTACAAATCATAGTATGAGCGGATGATAACAAGTTATTTCAGGAGTCGAATTTAGCTGTATGGCAGCCATGCAAGGCGCTCATCACGTCCCTTTGTTTATTTTACTAACACCATTTGCCAAATGGAATGCTGATTTGTCTTTTAGAGTGTGGCGAGAAGCGCTCCTGTAGATCTTGAGTCATTCCTCTTTTCATGGCCTTTAATTTATTGGACACTGGGTATTTAAATGCAAGCATATGGAAATTAAAGACAGTGTGCAACATCTGATATTGTTGGTTTAGATATTTAGAGAAATTTAATGCTGTAATATTGAAAATTGATTGTTTAACTCTATCACAGCTAAGTTGTTTTTCACAAATATAACCATAATTGGTTCACATATAGAAAAACACTTAGAGTCTGTGGAAATATTGACATGTTCTATATCATTTTGTTTGCATTTGATTCCTCAACAATATTCTGTCATAAAAAAGCAGATCAATTGACGTGTTTGCCTTACAATTTACAAATTTATAAAATATTATTAACAATAAAAATTAAATTTATAACATTAGAAAGTAATAAAAAAAATCTATGAACAAAATAAATTGTAATGCAAACACTGCTAAATGTAGCTACTTGTATGACAAGCTTGTAGCAAACAGTGAAGGGCTAAAAAAATTGTAAATATAATCGAGAAATGATTTTATATTACTCCCACTTAGAAGATATTTCATCGACGCTCACATGGACAAAATAATAGGCCTGCAGCGATGTTGCCATATTTCTATCCCAAAATGTCCAAACAAGGAGAATTTCTTGATAGATCCTTTACAAAATATGCCTTACTGATAACTTTTATGTTTCTAACTAGGCTGAAAGGCCTAAATAAAAAAGTAACTACAGATAAATGATCAAATGAGCTAATGTTTTCCTAATTTCTGATGAGATTGGCATGTTTCGATGGACAGGCGGTAAATAGCCTATATGGTCTTCAAAATCCCGAAACCTCTGTAGTCTGCATTGTCTAGCATATTTGCTTGAGACCTTATTATAGCATTCGTTGAACGACACAATTCATTTTGTCTGAACTTGGCTCATGAAAGGACATAATTACAGCGAAATGGTCAGCGGCCAAGAAGCTGCACGCGCGGACGGACGTATGCAAATGTCTGGATACAAATGTTTACAAAATTACGGCCATAATTTTCGTTTATAACTTCATCAAATCATTGGGGAAAACCATGTTAGGGTATTTTCTGAATCTTCAACATGACCCCTAGCGAAATATATAAATAGAAATAGAACTCTAAATATATATATATATATGACAAACGGATGCATTTTTGTTATGCGGTCACAATCGACTGTATTTGATGCGAAAGAGCTTTTGTGTTTTTGAACAGAAAACTAGAATCTAACGAAGAAGGCAATGACAGTAAGAGTTATTTGAGCACTTTCATAAAGACAGAACTGGCTATTGCTTTTGATTATCGCTTTTGCTTTTGAGATGTACATATTCTCTGAGTCAATTTAACTTGATATGCTTTTGCCATGGATGATTGCACTTCTCTTTCAGCTTTGCCATTATTTTTCATATTAGTACCATGGGCTCAAATGATGCTGCATACCACCTTTTCTGTAACTATACCTAATCAGCTGCTTTGTTTTCCTGCAGCAGAATTCAGAAAGCGATAGCTTTGTGCCAAATGAAGTTAAAGACAAAGTCAGTGTTTATAAATGCGTATTTATAAATGGCTTATAGTCTGTTCGACTGTTACGTTTATAAATCTTAATGATAATATTGTAGCAGTTGCCGGGGTTTGGACAGCTACCAAGAAGGCAAATCGACAAGTTGACAACTAATGTCCTCTTTCTGCACCACTGGGGGAGGGAGGTTCCAGTATTCTCAACATAAGGCTGAAACACGACTTCTGGTTTTATTCCTGTACTTCACAAACCATCATAAACCTTTCACTTCTAGTCATTCCTTGCAGAGTTCAACCATGTCTGTAAGTGGGTGCGACCGTGCCTTTTGAGAGATAGGCATATAGTCCACTTCTAGTCCTGAGGGCTGAAGGAAACAATCGATAGGCCTAAGAACCCCAGGGCCGACGAAGGCCAATGTCATGGGATCTTTCTTGACCGACGATTGTGACTGATCTTTAGACCGAAGACTCTTTCTTCAACATCTTCGACGAGCATGAGGTTGGAAATCCGGCTCAGCCTTAAAGTGGAGCTGAGCCAACAAAACTGTGGCTGTGTCATCCTAAGTTTAGTTTTTTCTGAACCATTGTAAGGCATGGATAATACGGGGGGGGCCCGGTAGAGTAATGGTTAACACGCTGGCCAAGAGTGCAAGAGGTAGTGAGTTCAAGCCCCCGTTGGGCGGATATGCTTTGTAGGCTGCTATTAGCGCCGTGTAATTACAAAGCTGTCTGTTCAATTAGTAGTTAAGTTTAATTAAGATTACTGCATAACTTGTAAATGTAAAGCGCAGTGCGTTTGCAGGCGCTCAATTAAGGAAAAGATTATTATTATTATTATATTATATGCTGTTGTGTATTATTATCATTCATTTTGCATTAGAATGATTCTATAATTAATGCCAATACCTTTGATAATTACCACTAAATTTTAATTATTGCTTTTGAATTTACTGTTGCGGCCCTTGGCTTTAAGGCTTTATTACGCATGCGGCCCCCAGTACTAAAAAGGTTGGATAGCACTGTGCTAGGGGATGAACCAGCCAAGCTGCTGTGTAAGAGGACATTAAACTCAAAGACATGGATGAATTTCTTGGTCAGCACAACTATTTTTAGCTTGACTTGTCAAGCTAAAAATAGTTGAATAGTTTGAATTTAGAGATTTGGGCATTTTAAGTTTATAAATGCTCAATCCACTTTGCAAATAATGGCTGCAGGCTTAATATGCACATCAAGTGCATACGCAAGGCATTTCGGGCTTTCTCTGACAAGCCAAAGACATTATTCGAAGTTCGGCTAACATTTAATATGCAATACCAATGTTCCATGGTCATTGACTATGATGAAGCCACAGAATACACGAAAGCATGGGAGCTGTTTTTGACTATGCAAATGATGCAGTAACTATTTTCAGAGTAGAGTTGCATGAAGCAAAAGCTGTGATAAAAGCTGTGAAAAATCATGCATGGGAAAATAACTTGTGTACAGCAAGGTAGAAATGCATAGTGTAATATTAAAAAGTTTTGACTTTATTGTGTTTTATTCAAACATTTACAAAGCACTTCTAGTACGGTGAACCATTCAAAGACATGTGTGAGACCACTAGAGAAGAAATAGGTTTTGAGGAGGAGGAGGGTTACCAGCTGGAATTAAGATCAAGTAGATGGGGACAGCATATTCCAAAGAGAATGACTAATTGAGGTCTGGGACTGAGCCATGGCTGTTCTAGTATGAGGAGCTAGAAGATCAAATCAGTTTGAAGAGTGAAGTAGACCGATGAGATGAGGCTGAATGAGGCAGAAGGATTACATCAGCTAGATGTTTCAGGTCAAAACCCGGTTGTGCTTTGGAGGCCAGGATGAGGATTTTGAATTTAATGCACAAAGTTGGAGGAAGCCAATGAAGTTGTTCAGACATGAACGTAGAGTAGAGATATGAGAGTAGCATGGTAGGTGTGCTATTAATCTGCGTTTACTTGTGACTTTGAATTATTGATCGTGATGTTCATTTGTAGATGCAGTGGATACATTGAGCAATGGTGGATGTCTGACTGGAAAAGCGATTGTCGATTATCAGCCTTCTGTTCGTCACTGCACTCTTGGTAGACGCAACATACACCAGTAAGACAGTTCTAGACAAAATGCTTGAATATTGTCTACATTCCCAAATCACAAGTGTGACAAATGATGTTTATGTAATTTTGTTTAATCATTTACTATGAAGCTGCCATGCTGTCTGTCTTTGGCATCACCCAGATCAGACAATGGTCATAAGCGTTAGCCTATTGGGTCTTTGCCATCAGTTCTGTATGGACAGGTGGTTCTTTGATCATGGGAAAACCAGGACTAACTTGAATTCAACGGACTAAACAATTTAATTTTTTGCATACCTGGAAGAGTGACTGTAAGAAAAGCTATGCAGCCAGTCTGTCACCGCAAACGATCACCAAGTCAATTGTGAAGTTTACATGTGTGTCCTAACTATCCAACTTTAGACCACAGGTAGTGCAAATAGTGCAGCTTTGAAGCATGCCAACTGCACATCAGTGAGAGAGACCAGAAGCAGCCTGTTGAATCCCAACATGATTCAGGTTGGGATGCTTCCTTCCAATTGCCTTTCAGCCAGATTTTTGTAACGAATGCATTATGCAACCAGGGAAGGATCAGTGATTGAATGCAGGTGCATAACTTTTGCATTAATGTTATTTTAAGGCAAAACAGCAGCTTGTTGTCAGCATTTGTAAAGGTCTGTTTTGATAACATTTGCAGCAATCCAAATACCTTGGTGGAGTGTGGTTCTTTCATGAACTTGGCTAAAATACAGCCCTTCAATCTGTCTATTTCTTCAAATTGTCTCCTTCTCTTGGTAAGTTATATGCAGAACATTAAGCATGTGTCTGTGTGCGTGTGCACAACTGCACATATGTGCATATGTGTGCAAAAATGTTTCACTAGGGCTGGGAAAGTTAATGATTAATCAATTGATTTATCATCGGTTAATTTTAACAATTTAAATTGTTTGTTAATTTACTATTAATGCACTGCCTAGAAGTACCTGAAACTGATCAGCTGGGCACCCTTTATGACTGCCAGCAGTTAAATTTATTCGATTTCTGTGATAACGTGTGATCATTCTTTCTGACAAACATACGATAGCAGCTGAAAAACAATGGGAAGCAGCAAAACTTTTGAAGGCCTAAGTTGTAGAAAACTAAACCCAATGTAGAAGCTGGTTAAATATGTTGACAGAAAATGTAGACAACTCATTCAAATCAAGTTAATGCTGCTGTAAAGTCTCTTAGCCGCTGTCTTTCCCTTCGTTGTCCCCATACTTTAATTATTATCATTAAACTTTTTTTGTCAGAGTGCACTATTGCTCAATTCACCATGAAGTTATAATTATGCTCTTCAGCTGCATTACTTGTTTTCCATAAAATGCTGGTTTGATTGCAAACATCACATGAAGCTTTGTTTGTGATTGATATTGTTTATGTTTGGTATCGGTGTTTTTTGGTCAAGGCAGTTGTTTCCCATCACAGCCTATTTTACATCATCTGATTTAAAGTTTTTGTGTTTTAAAGAACTTCCATTGTCATCTCACTTGCAATGAGGTCATTGGTTACTTTGCTGGCAAATGGGACTCTACCACTCAGAGTAAGTATAATTTGATTCCAGTACTGAAATAATACATGGAAATCTACAGCTGTTGATATTATCATGGACTACCGGCTGACCGATTGGCTGCTTGGAACGGGTTCTCCGCTCTGCGGCGCGACTTGTTGGCCATATCCCAAAATATGGCCATGTCTCATCCTATATGCGGGATATCTTACACTGGCTCCCTTCTCCACAGCGGATTGCATACAGGGTCTGTGCATTGGTTAGGCGGTGCATTGCAACCTTATCTTCGAGAACTCTGTTGTTCCACCTTGGAGTTCAGCGTCGATCCACCCTTTGATCGACGAACCAAGCTGAGCTCCTGGTTCCCCGCTGTCGGACTGCTATCCAATAGCATCGTTCATTCTCTGTTGCAGGTCCTACAACTTGGAATGGTCTCCCTGTTACACTGCACTTAATTCCCAGGGGTCACTCCACTCTGTTCCTTAAAAACGTAAAAACTTTTATTTAGTCGTGGTTGGGCCGGGAGCGCTTCTGAGTAGCCTACCTTGAAGAGGCGCTATATAAATTTCTGAAATAAATAAATAAATTATAATAAGCTCTGAGAGAGGTGTTGCAGAAAACTAAAAGATAAGGGATCTCTTTTAATTTTATGCAAATACCGGTAGTTTGATTTTGTTTCCATGCATTTTAAAATCGAAATGGCTGCAGTTGATTTTATATAACCATACATATCATAATTGTGGCCCGTCATCAATTAAGTGTATTTTTACTTGTTTTTGCATTAATATTTTGTGTGACGCATCTTTTTTGCTCTTAGAGTTGTTGTTTTGTTTTTCTTTCTTGATGCAGAGTTAATGGTCCAGACTGTGTTTCCTTGTTGTGGCAATCTGCAAGATAAGGATGCAGCTCTGACAATAGAAGATAATGTATGATATTTAATATTTCATTTCTTAAAATTCTTTGCATTGTTGAATTGGGTGATTTAAATAGTGGTTTGTAAGTTTATATGCTTCAGGTCAGGAATTCAAGTACCGGTAATTATGGCTTTCATGATTATTACTAATTAGGTATTAAGTTGTTTATTATTATTATTTCTCGCATTTTCTAAAGCACCACTTCAAGCTCTACTCAGAGGCACTCGTGATTACAACATGGACACTACATCGGAGTTTTACGCTGAAGCTATTGCGAGTGAAGGACTTTCTGGTGGATTCGAACCTGGAACCCTCCGGCTTCAAGGCATTGAACTCATCACTACACCACCGTGCCCCACTCTGATTTTTTCTGTCATTTAAAAAGTACTTTAATGAAAGTATTGTATATTTGTGTGTGTGAGGACTCTGCCAAATACAGCACAAATCTTTGGCATGTCTGCTCTGCCCCTTGACTAGCTACCATCTTATCTAGCCAACCATTCCATGGTAATGCATAAAGTTTTGCTGTTGCTAACTTATCTTTTAGGAATAAGCTACTCTGCAATCTGTGACTTTAGCTTATTGGTCATTCGTTGCCTCATTTCTGTCATGTCACATCGCCATCTTCACTTCGCGACAATTGGCTACACAAATGGATTGTCACTGCCCAATGTCTCTCATGAGCCACGTTCGGCAGGTGTGTGCCCACGAGTCCAGTCCATTGCGAGACGTTGTCAAGCTACAAAATCCTCCATCTACTTCGTTCTTGTACCCCTTCCACAAGACCCATCATTAGACTGCTCTCAATGACTCATTTCTGTAAACTCTTTAAAACCATTCTCTTTGATCGGGGTTTTTGGTTTTCTTTCAGCTCCAAAGCACTTGTGATTTCTTTATTTTGAAGTGGTAATAAATAAATGTGCAGTTACAACTGCAGTGTGTTAAGTTTTGCCTATGATGTCGTCGACATGAGTGTATGTTATTTCAGGTGCGAATATTGATGGAGCAGCGGGGACTGGTGTTGGCTGGTTGGTACCACTCTCATCCGAAATGCCAACCAGATCCATCTCTGAAAGATATTGAGGCACAGATGGAATACCAGCATCAGCTCAAAGGATCTCCAAATACATTCCAACCATGCTTTGCTATTATTGTCTGTACGTACATCATCTGTTCACGAATCATTTGCAACCTAAAATTCGTTTCAACAATTTATGCGGCACCCATTTAAGAAGCCTACTCAGGGGTGCTCCAAGTCCATCCATATTGAAACAAATAGGTTTTAAGGATCCCGTAAAAGCCTACTCGGGAGTGCTCCCAGTTCATCCATGTTGAAGCAAATAGGTTTTAAGGATCCTGTAAAAGACTGATGAGTCAACTCTAGGTAACATATCTCAATGGTAGATGATTCCAAACAGAAGGACATATACAACTGAGAAAGCATGACACTGACAAGTTGAGGCGCTAACATGAGGTAACCAAAAGCTTCCCGCTAGAAGCAGAGCGAAGGGCTCTGTGAGCTAACACGACAGATGCAGGACATCAGAGTTCACATAGGCAGAGTGGAGCATAGCCAAGGAGACAACGTCAAAGCAGTGCTGTGATTCTGTATTCGATGCACTGGGAAACGGAGCCAGAGTATGGTGCCATGCATGCCAAGCTGAAACAGAGGCAAACTTGGATTCACACAATTACATGGGCTGCAGAATGAAGAACCTGGTCTAGTCTGGTCTATCAATACAAGAGCCAGAGCAACCAGTATAGAAGGACAGTAGTCCAAGTGGCTGATGACAAATCGTGGACAAGGCTAGCAGCAGCTTCCTGAGATGGGAGGGAGAGATGACCCGTAGTGGACAAAGTTGGTGATACAGTCACGAGTCAGCTGATTGATGTGCATTGAGAAACTAAGTTCCTCATCCAGCATAAAACCTGAATCCCAGACAGGATCATAAAAGCCACCGCACGACGGTCAATACTCCACCAGTCGGTAGTGTTACGTAGGAGGCGGTTAGAGATAGGTGTTTGCAATGTGAAGAAGTGCTATTAATTTTAGTTATCCACAGAATGATAATTTACCGAACCACTGTCAGAGCATTGTCAGAGTGGCAGTGGGCCTGAACATCATCAGATGAAAAAGACCACAGGATGTCAACAGTAATCAGGTGTGTAAATAATATAATGCAATGATCCCTAATCAGAACCTGTGGGACCCCAAGTGCCAATAGCAACATTTCATTTATTATAATCACATATTTAATTACTTCTCTGCATTCTTAAATTACATTACTATGCCTCAGTCTAAGGTGTATGGAACTCAATTCCTATTCATATCCAACAGGCGTCCAGTTTGCGAAGGGTAAAAACGCTGCTACGCACCTACTTAATTCATGACTACGAAAGCATTTAACCTTATATGCACCGATTTGTGTTTGTTTGTTTTGTTTTTATTAGTTAAGTTCACTACATGATTTGTCTTTTCATGCTGCTTATGCTGTTCAATTCATGCCGTTAGCCGTCTAGCCACCTGTTAAAGTAGTGCAAATATATAGGTGTCCCACTGTCCTTGATACCATCCTGTTATATGAAACCTGCTACTATGACTAATTGTTGATGGTTACAATAAATTGAATTGAATTGAATTGAATCATCAACTGTGGCATCATTCCAGATGGTATCCAATTTAATTGACTCTAGTGACTTTAACAGGCGAGCTTGAATCATTGGCTGGTTGCATTTTATGCATACCGTAGAACATGCAGATGTTGGAGGAGACGTTAACCTAGAAGAAGAAAAGCAAGCTCATGAGCCAATTCTAGGTGTTTGCATTGTGAAGAAGTGCTATTGACTTTAGTGTCTTAGCCTCTGCACCATGAGGGTGGATGGTCCATTCTTTCTGTTGACAACTACACTTGCAGTCAGCAATTCTTGGTCAATTTGTGTTGCTGACTTTGCAAATAGGACAGAATTCTTGGGGCATCTCTCTCTGCTATAATGACAAGGGTATTGAACCTCTGACCTGTGGACTGGCAGTCCGAATTGCTAACTGCTACATGTAAGCTATCATGTAAACTGGATTATTCTTTAAATTTTGTTTTAATGTACTGGTCATCTGATGGCAGTGCATAAACAATTAAACATTGATTGAATGTCTCTTGTAGCTCCATTCATTTGTCGATTTCCTGGGAAGACATCAGAGCTGCAAGCCTTTTACATCATGCCACCACCAGAGGTCAGTTGCTTAATACTCTGACAGAGGAATTAAATAACCTTTTTATAATACAAGTCGCGTTAACAAAATAGACACCAGTCGATGTAAAATGTTGTCGTTGGATAAGTGCACAGAGCACCTGTGTAGGTTTTTACTCCTACTCAAGGAGTTCTTAGCTCATGTTTGACTTATTGATACTACTGTTGTATTGTATTGTATTTGATGGGTTTCTCTCAGTGAGAGCCTTTCAGAAGCGCTCCCATTACAGGTGAGAAAAGGCAGAATGTAATCTTACTGCGTAGTTGTCGATTTTGACCCATTTCCACCTGAATTTTTTTTTTTTGCATATCTAGGAAATTGATGGTGCCTATGTTAAAATAACAATACTGCAACAGTTGTCACACTTATTAAGCAGAATAAAGTATATATTTTCTGAATCTGCAAACTTAAGGAAATTAAATGCATATTTCACTGTGAAGAACTTTTTATTTATATAGCGCCCTTATTATGCTAAAGCACAAAATACGCCGTATACCCGCGTATACCCTTGAGTACAGCCCTGGAGACAACCATTAAAGATCCCATTCTGATTTCTTCAGAGGATGTTCAAGACTTGATGGTGGAGCTCTAGGACAACTCTATATGTATGATTTTTCAGATTTTAAAAAATCCCGCAAAAGGGTCAAGGTCAAAGTGCTAAAATTGTCAAATATGGTCACTATGTTAAACTTTTAAACAGTCATAGATAATCTACTCAAATAGTTCATCAAAAGCGCTGAACAATGACACCAACAACACCTCTCTAGCTCTTATACCAGCTGATATACAGATGTCCAAAGGAATGTGGTTGAGCGGGTCAGGTCAAAGTTTGACAACCCGTATCTCGGAGTGTAATTGACCCAAAAAAGTTTTTCTTGGGTTTACACAAGTTGTCTCATGTGACCTAACAAATGTGCCAAATTTCAAGTAAATCTGAGTCGGTCATGTCAATTTTGGTTGTAAATTTGGTTGAATCGACACGGAATCACCCATTTGCTTTCAATCAGCTTATTCACATACTGCTTACATCACAACTATAAAGAAATTAGAAGAAAGAAACACAAATAAAAGTATTGACCTTTGCTTACCTCTCTGACTTCGGCGTCATTTAGCATGCGGAGTCTGAGAGACAAGGCTCGGTATGTGACTGGTCTAAAATCGAAATTACATGTATTTGCATCCCAAACACACTGTTTACCAGCGATCTTCAAATCTCAGATGAATTGATCGTCAAAATATGAAAATTCATCGTCCAAACCATTCACTAGACACCTCAAAAATTTCAGAACTTGAGGCGAATTTATCCCTCATTTCAAACTTGTTTTTGGACTCCAATATATAACTTTTTGTCAACAAACAAGACATCAACGTGTGAAGAATTTGTTGGACATCAACACTGATTTTGTTTACACACAAAAAATGCGTATTTATAAATGGCTTATAGTCTGTTTCAATGCCTCCCAATTTGGGTCTATATGGACCCGATCTGGCAGGAACGGATTAATTACTGGCCTATTATTATTATTATTATTAATGTTGAATACTATTATCATCTTTATTATTATGCAGACACATACTGGTCAGATTATTATTATTAACATTATCCAGGTGATTATTATTATTAACATTATCCAGGTGATTATTATTATTAACATTATCCAGGTGATTATTATTATTATTAACATTATCCAGGTGATTATTATTATCATTATTGTTAAAAAAATTTACTTGGGGTACATGTAATCAATCATGATTTTAAAATATTGGAGATAACCTTGTTTTGGGATGGCTTCACTGAGTCTTCACTAGTCTTCACTGAGTGCCAAAGTTGCTGTGAAAAACGATTGCATTGAAGCGTTGGTTGGTGACAGGCAAGCGCTGGTGGAAGAATATGGTTTCTCTGTTGTATCCAGTTATCTGGGCAAGGCATTGACCAAGATTGTTTAACCCTTTAACGACCAGCTGCGTATGTTTTCCCGTACATTTTAGTACACGCTGGTCGTTAAAGGGTTAAAAAAAGCCAGACCTTGATTAATTGGGCCAGAGTTTTGAAGGCCAAGGGCAAAATGCAGTATGCGGGTATCATTCCAGTGTACTTTGATGATTTCTCTCCGCTGCTAATTTAGCAACAGCCCCGGTGCTCACAGCAGATCTGAGATTATATGACTGTTCCAAGGTGTTAATGACGGTAGCATCTCAGGCCAGACATTTCCCACCCTCCCACGGGATAGGGGGCACCGTCTGGGCATTTTCCATCGGACCTGACAAGGTCAGTTGGCTCTTTTGTCACCGGGAAACCAGACCTGATGAGGCCATGCCAAATGATGTCATAACTATAAGTGGTATCTGACCATGGTATCTGACCATGTCCCAATTTAGTGCAGAACCAGACATCTGGAACTTGTGTTTGAGATGATGATGAAGAAGTGTATGAATTGCAGTATCACGAGCAGCAGAATGTCAAGAAGAAAAAGTACCTTTATTACACGGGACACAGTGGTGTAGCGGTGTGGTTCGGTGCCTGGGAGCCGGAGGTTCCAGGTTTTAAGCCACCACATAGGGACCTTGGGCAAGTCCTTCACTAACAATTGCTCATGCGCTTCGGCATGAGACCAGAGTCTCATGCCGAAGCGCATGAGCAATTGTTAGTGAAGGATGCAGTGTCCGCGCTGTAGTCGGGAGCGCCTCTGAGTAGTGAGCTTGAAGAAGCGCTGTAGCAAATGCGAGAAATAAAATAAAAATTTACCTTACCTCTGTCCACTGAGCATATGATGTCATTATGGGCAGCAAAAATGCGGTTTTTGTTATGATACGCACTACGCAGACTGAAAAGGGGAGATTGATGGCTTTGATGATTGGTGAGTTTGCATGTGGCCCATTCAAAGATTTTGTACTTAATGTTGATTATGTGTATTACACTTATATTATTACTTTTGTGTTTATTTTACATTCAACTTTTATGTTCAATTGTGCGTTTGCTTATGAGGTTAGTAGGCTATACTTGCTTGCTTGCTTGTTTTATTAGACTTGAATGAAAAGACATTTGTGACTTCTTTGATTGCTTATATTGATTTTTGGATTTAAGTTGTCTCTAATATAGGCCTATATATAAATGTCTCTTGTTTAGCAACGACCATTAGACTATGGCATGCCAATGATTGTTGACTACACTCTATCTCATGATTCATTCATCACAGATGACATCTACAAAGACATGGTATGACTCATCAGCTTTCAAATAGAACTTGAAAATGTTTCACCTTTGGAATTTGATTGAATTTGGCAAAACCCATGCTGCTGCAATTTCTTTACAGCACTTGTTGATATGAGCCTAGTCTAAACTGACTGCATGTGATGATTTCATTTCATTTCTTCATGATTGTAATTGCAAGTACTCATTAGTGCCTCTCAAGAAAAGCTAGAGGTGCTCCCAACTTTACATGAGACCACAGTCAAACAGAATGGTCTTCGACTGCTGGTGAATTACTGAAGACAAAACCAGGAAGCCATAGAAGTCATAAATTTATAAATGTCATAGATGGTATTGTACCATTCCAGAAATAGGCGCGAGCCACAGCATAGTATGTTATACAATGAAAGTATGAGATTGGGAAACAGGAAGACAATCTCTGCACTGTTGAGCAACAGTTCTACAAAATGGTTCTATAACAGAGTGCTACTCAAACTATTTCTGCAGCCCAGTTTCAGTCTGTGAATGATTGGCTACAATGCTGCAGAATGATCATTGGAATCACTATTTGGATTGCATTTATATAATATATTGATTTTAAGTAGTTTACAATGTAAGACGTAAAAATGAGAGAACTTGACATTATTTGTACATAATAAGTACTTTTAAAATACAACATTGATAAAAGTATAGTTTTATTAAACAGTGACAATTCAATCTGAAGTTTAATTATAGGCCTAAACATGTCCTGCATAATTGCATATGTATGTAAGCTGTTGTCACAGCAAGGCTGGTGAAATTATAATTGCCAGTGTGTAACATCAGAAACCGTTTAAGAAGCACTGCTATAGATGACTCTGAAATACACAGCCCTACCTAACAGGATGGAGCACAACTATGTGTGGAAGGGATCAAACATGAAGAGGTTCTTGTCCAAGTGACTACCCATGAATGAGGTCCTGCCTTACTCGGCATTGATTTTCTAAGTTGAAAGATGTTCAAATTTTTGCATCTTTTCTGCCTGCAAAGAACTGCTTGATGGTGAGGCTCGTGGTGTTGGAAAGCTGCTAATGTTTATCATCCTTGATGTTGTGCAGTCTTGGACTAGGACCATTGCAAGATGTTCTTCTGTCAAATCGCAACTAAGGCAGTCCCATCCCACCCCCATTGCTCAGAAATTTCTTGCTCAGAAGCAGAGAATCACTCTTTATTCAAATTTATTAAACTGAGTCCCTGCTCTCCAGTATTTGACAAGCAGTCTTCCCCAGGGCTTAAAGTGTGCCTGGACGGTCATGGACGGCGTCCATGCACTTGTTTTAAAATCTGAACACCGTCCAGCCACTTATTGGCGAGCACAGACTGGAAAGGTAATGGACATCCAGGCACTTCTTCTGGAGAGGTACTGCACTTATTTTTCCACACTTTAGGCACTGGTCTTCCCCATGTCAGTATCAGACATTTTCATAATAATTAATTAATCAATTGCTAGCACCAAAGTATGGAAAAGCATCAAATGGGTTGACAATAATAATAATAATGGATCACCCCACTTTGCTTGAGTACGACCAGTGTTTTCAAAAGGGCCTGGAAGACATTTTAAACATCAACTTGTCAAATTCTCAATGGCTTCAGTCGACCTTCCCCATCAGCATGGCAGGACTTGGAATACGTAGGGTGTCTTCGCTGGCGCTTCCCGCCTTTTTGACATCTGCCGCGAGCACCCTCGTCCTCCAGTCTGACATAATCGAAGAGCTCGATTATCAGCCGGACCCGCAGGTGGAGAAGCTGATGGCGAAGTGGCAGGAGGAACTAGGAATCAAAATCACAGAAGACTTCGCAACTCACATCCAATCTCAATGGGACAAGCCGCTACTGCAAAGCACATCTCTTCCCTGTCACGTGCCTGCTATTACCGAATTTGACAGCTGCACGTCATTGCTCGCTCGCTCTCTCTCATTCACTGCATCTTCTACTCTTGTCCTGCTCCTCTCTTTATGGTGGCCTCCCACAGTTCCGCCTGAACTCCTTGGTTAGCGTCCTTCGACCTGCAGCACGCTTGGTTAGTGGCATTTCCCGGTTTGCTCACGCTTATGCCTTCATGAGGGACGACCTCCACTGGCTCCCACTGCAGCACTGCATTGCTTATAGAGTCTCGTCTACTGCTTGGCGCTGCATCCTGGCTCAACCTTCATCCTACCTATGTGAGCTTTTTACTCCAGTCTCTGTTTCTCTGGGCTGTCGTTCGCTGCGGTCAGCTGCCCGCGGTGACTATCTTGTCCCTTTTTGTCATTCCGCTACTATGCAGCGAAGAGCATTTTCCGTGGTGGGTCCAGCTATCTGGAATGGCCTCCCTGTGGCTCTCCATTTGCTTCCCTGTGACTCTGCTGGCTCTTTCTATCGTCTTCGCAAGACTTTTCTTTTTGACCAGGCCTGGGTTGGGAGCGCCTCTGAGTAAAGATCTTGAAGGGGCTCTATATAAATTTATGTGATTGATTGATTGATTGACTTGTGGCTCACTTGTCACTGCAAGGGGCGAGCATGGTTTGTCTTGCTCGCTAGGTTTTGACCGTATGACCTGCCATTGTACACTGAGCGATTTGATCTACCTGGCTGTTATTAAAGGTGGATACGCGGCGGCTAAGGAACCTCAGGCTTGGTAAGATCGGACGGCAAACGACCAGATGGAATCACGCTCATATATATAATCTTCGTTTATTGACATTCAATCTGACAAACCGCAGAACGATTACATGTACAAGTTATACGAAATACGGCCTGCTTCGCACGACACGCAGTTCGGCTACAACAGGTTCGGTAACTTAACACTAATGGCCTAAGTACTGGATCACTCCTGATTCGGCCAAGCCAGGAGTGGGAGGGGCTATCTTTTTTTTAGCAGAACCCGAGTCAAGCAACACAACAGCAAAGCTCCAACGGCAGCTAACAGAAAATTCAAATAAATTTTTGCCCCGTGTGAGGCTTGAACTTGGGTTGCGCGGATGACTCTCAGTTTAACGGCCAGCGCTCTCTCCACTGAGCTACGGGACCATCCCATGGAGTGCTGGCAGAGGTTTGTTGTGGGATGCCACAGTGGTGGACACACTGGCACCGCCTTACCTTGCCGCTTTAGCCATCCGAGCCAGAGCAGCAGCTGGCCTGGCGGAGGACAGAAAGAACCAGAAATACAGCACCCTCCTTGATGCTCATGTTTTCATCCCGGCAGCTTTGGAAACCCTATGCCCAATCAACAACAAAGGCCTAGACTTCATCTCAGATTTGGGCCGCCGTCTAACACAAGCAACCGGGTAACCCGACAGTCAAGTTTCTTATTCCAGCGTATCTCTATGACTATACAACGCTTTAACGCTTTGGCTTTCACGGGCTCTTTTTATTAAGCCCTTAATTGACATGGATGAGGGTGGCTGGACTCGCTAAAATTCAAACAGCTTTTGTTCTGTTTGTCTGTTTGGAATATTTGTTGAAACAATAAAAATCATGAATGACAATAATAATAATTTTAATTTATTTTCAAACTGACCCAATGCAGTATGATTACACTCACTAATGAACAGATGATCACAAGTTATTACAGGAGTCGAATTTAACTGTTGGCAGCCATGCAAGACGCCCATCACATTCTACTGCTCAGTTTGCCAACACCATCTGCTGAATGGAAGTTGAGTGGATCTTTGGTAGGGTAGCAGGAAGCGATTCCGCATCCATGCAGTGCCAGAGTGTTTACCATTACCCTAAACTCCCTCCCAATGTTAGTTGAGAAATGGGGGAAGACTGCAATTGGAGGACTGCTTTACTTAGTTGCGACATGACAGAAGAACATAAGCTTACCATATCTTCATTTCACTCAGCAAAATTAAAATTTCGTTTAATCTCACCTAATGACTGACCCGATCATCAGGACTTTGACCTGGTTCATTTCCAGCTGGCAGTATTAGAAATGAAAATGGAGCAACTTCTGTACATTCCACTACTGGATGTAAGAGACTGTATTGTATTCCAGAGACTCCAGAGTGATTGTGTAAAGAATATGCTGACTCATAATGACTCTGACTGTCTGATACTGACTTTCTATTTTTTGTAGAGTCACCTAATTGAGTTCTACAAGAATGATCCTGATTACAAATTTTGCAAAGAAAAGTCTTGGAGTTCATCAGCTTATCTAAACAACTTGGAAGTATGTGATACTGTTTCTTATTTTCTTCACTGAATTAATAAATTTTTGCATACATCTAATCTAATATTATATAAAGCACTTCTCACAGCAGAGCTACTCAGTAGCGCTGTCTTAGATAAGGTGTACCGTGTAGGCAGAGTGGCTGATATCTATGATCAGAGCATTGATCCTCTCCGAACTGACTTTGATACGTACTTGTATCAACATATACCAGTAATAGCACAAAGTTTCTGAAGTGCCAGATAAAATGAATATAAGGGAGTAAGCCAATCTGGCATATGTTGCGAAGACAACTCTATCTCACAGCAATGCAATCTGAAAACGTAGTTTTTTCCGTGTTGTTCGGCAGAAAAGTAAGCTTTCTTTAGTCGAGAAGACGATTGTTGCTGCATGGATTGTGAAATTGAATTTTTGGATCAGTTACTAAAGTGTCTATAAATGCGGATATCATCAATGCAGGAAGAAAGGCTCATTCTGAATATCAGTTGCATTTGGAAGTACAACACAAACAGGACGTACAGACCTTGAAAAGTAACAGGAGACAAAAAGAGTTGTGCAGCAGAAGAAGACGAGTCATCTATTGGCACAGTTGAAGGAAGAAGAGAAATCGGAATTGGAGGAAATAAATGAGCTTGAAGTAGCAAAGGAGCTCATAAGCAGAGCCTCTAAAAAACAGAAATTTGCCTGAAATTGTCTCCTGAAAATTCATTTTTTGGAGTAAGACCCCTGAAATAAAACCAATAACTGAATAGCGTGGTCGATTTCTTTGGCCAGAGATGCAACAGCATGAGGAAAATGTGAACTAGAAAAGTATATGGTTTGCTATGTTCTAAAAGCCAATTTGGTTTTCACAAATTCGGTATTTGCAATGTTTATAAGTAACTTTTTATGAACCTGATAGTTGTGTGCTGTATACAACTATACATGTGCCAGTAATTAGAAACTCCAAAGGCAAGTACCCTATAGCACTGTCATCATTTTGACTTTTGTGCTAGTCTGTAATTTCTGGCTTTGCGATATTTGGGACACATAAAGATGTAATGAAAATATTCATGCAGATATTCTATAAGACTTTTTATTTGTTGTTCTCTTTTTACTTTGTTGCAGAGTATTCTTTCAAGACATTGTCCTAATGGACTTCTGGACAAACGCCTTTCAGAGATACTGAAAACCATTTGAAGATTGTGATGAACTAAGAAGTATAGACTGTCGGACAGAAAAGAATTTTATTTCGTATTTATTAATTTACTAGTCAGATATAAATGCACAGAATGATGACGCTAAATAATGACGCAGTTATTGGGGCCAATGGCTGGACATTGAGAATTCTGTTGCAACAAACCTGGCTCTTCATCATTGCTGTTGTCACTTAATTTTGCTTATATTGATGCACTGGCAATTTCTTGTAAGCTTTAAATTGTGAATGACCAAATTTGCATGGGCTTGCAATTTACTTTAACTGAAATAGAATTTTCTGTGGATGCAAGAAATTTTCCTCTAGTCCGGATGCGATGATTCAGCAGGCTGTATGGAGCCCAGGATTGCATAAATTACACATGTCGTTCATCATGTGATTATATTTTTAAGGGTGCACGATGGTTGACGCATTGTACTTACAAACAGATGTCCGTAGATTCAATTCCCAATCGGTGCCTCTTGAAAGCCTTGCCAATGAACTTATTATTCACTTAAGCCAGTTGTCATCATATTGAGGCTGGTATTCAACCCACAAAATTCCAAGGAATTTAAGTGCAAATTCACGTGATTAATTGCCGACTGCACTTGAAATTTGATACACTACTACCGATAAATAATAGTTTAATAATGTCTGATGCTGCCACTGGTGATGTTGGGATGGGTTGTATGAATGGTGACTGAGTGTGTAATGTGTGCAACCTATAATATAGTTTCCCACGCATTATTATTAATATTATCATCACATATTATGTGCTTTGGAAGAAGATAGTGTATTGGTCTGCAACCTAAGACACTTCGATCGCTGGAGAGTGAGTGTTCCCTGCCATATCATTTACCACCTCTACCCACTCTGTCATCCATTCTTTACCACCTGCCGTTGGGTTAAGGTCTGGCTGTCACTTCATGGGATTCTGTTTGCAGGACTGCCGTTATATATGTTTACATACTTATTTTAATTCAAAATTTTGTGCAGAAGCCTCAAAATGAGCCCATTTTACCAGCCTCTGTGCATTGTCTTTTTACAATGACAAGTAGTTAATTCAGTTAGGATTGAGATAGAATGATGATTTTGGTGTCATTGTTTCTCTTCAAACCGTAGTATATTCTGCTAAAAAATCCGACATGATGTATTCAAAATAGTTAAACAGTATTCACAGTCAGCAATCACATAGGACTATTGCAGAATACAATCTTAAACAGATCTGAGACACTCTTTATACTCTTATTTATAGAAAAAGCTATCCTGTATTTATTTTAAATGTAGCTAGCACAATGTTATTCTGCATGCAAATCATCTAAAATAAATTTTCCTGATTAAACTGTGTAGTGCCAACAAGCCATTCTGTGTTACATGTACAAGGCCTTGAAATTGGATAAAACTTTCAAAGTAAAAGTTTAGCATTGTCATCTCTTGAAAATCTTCTTCCGTATCTTTTTTCCTTGGATGGTCAAATTGATGTTTCCACTTGGAGGTTCACCAACTGCCGGCTGTTTAAAAACGAGTTCGAAACGTCCTGTATCACAGTTCTTGTCGTTCTTGCGATCAAGCACCACTACAAATCAAAAGGTTATCAAGATCATTAAGACCGCTATGGAATCTATTCTAATTTAAGTAGAGCATGAGTATTCATTTTACCAATCAGTTTACCCTTCTGATTGCACGCTTGACACGTTGACCACCAATTATAGGCCAGGCGCGGCACATATAGGCCAAAATAAGAAAAAGTATTGTTTTAAGATTTGCTATTTGATGTGTTTGACGTCCTTTTATTAAAAGATTAAAAAATAATTATGTGATTGTCTGTCTGTCTGCCAAAATTGATGGGTACCTAGAAATCAAGTTTAGTGTGAAACAGTCTGAACAATTGTACTACACACAGTACAGCTCTGAAGGGCAAGAATTTCTGCTTTTCTGTGACATTTGTTGGTTAGCCTATCCATTTTCGCATTCAGCTTTGCACTGCATGGAAAGAAACTGTTCTGCAAATCTTTTTGTCTCAGCGCAGCAAAATAGATAGAGCTATGCCTTATACTGTGGCCTTAGTCACAAAGAAGGCAATGCACCTCGTCAGTAATGAAACATTAGAAAAGGTCCACGGGTAGGCCTAAACTGTCCACAGTCAAATGATCAAACAATAGGCTAGGCCCGGATTTTCTGTGAAAGTAAAACCCACATTTAGATTATAATTTGTATCCACTGCTTCCCCTAACATCTTGTGGTGCTTGAACTGCGGCTGTAGAAGCCAAGTTCACTATAGTAGGACTTGCCTTCAGCAGTGCACACATGACCTGGTAGACTATTGGGTCATATGCCATTGCCTATCATATGCCCATCATCACTTATTTCATAATTACTATCCCTAGCATAGTCACTATCATCAAAAGATTCATTGTCCGATTTGTACAAAATATGCAAAGCTTCTTATAACCTGTTCTTTTTCAAGTAATTCCGATTGATATAATTATAATAATAATTATAATTTATATATCAATTATAATTGATTGAATCTTATAATTATTGTTTTTACTGAAAGATGCTATAGTCACACTGAACTGCGGCCAATACGGTAATACCTAAGGGACGTGTATAGTGTATACCGGTACATGTCCCTAGCGTTTGAGATAGCCCATTTTGGGATGTGTTGACACGTCCCTAGTGACCAACGTGTTAAAGATCGATGCAGCAAAATTGGACTTTTAAGTTTTAACATTAATTTTTGTGTATGGTAACTAAAACTAGTTATAGTTACTTAATCAGTAACTAGTTATTTTTTGCAGTAATTAATTAGCTTTTAAAAAGTAACTAGCTAACACTGATTATCGATATGGGTCCCAGAGTGATTGGTTATTCCAGTCAGTCCATTAATGATGGTCAATAAGTGGTTAGCTAACATGCAATTATTTTTATTATTATAGGAATTAGTAGTTTGTTGCTATGATTTAATCATTTGCTTACGAACTTATGCCACTCAAATCTATATGTATTATTTTTGTTTGTCTCAAGGTACACCTGATTCCTCATATTATTATTATGATTATTATTATTATTATATAAATGTTTAGGAGTTCCATATTGAAGTCAGTGCTGAATCTGTAGAGCTCCTGGCCTGCTGACCTATAGTGACCTATACATTACAAGCTCCTCATCAAAGTGAAACCAATCGTAAAGGAATTCTTAAGTATGCCTGTAGAACCTCGAAGGTGCTTGTGTTTTAACGTTTAAAATTGTTAAAATCAAATCTCGTATGAGAAAACACACACCAACTTTGCATCTGCCCTCTCAGTTATGGCAGAAATTGACAATGACAACCACGTATGAACAAACAGTAACAATTAATCAACAGCTTAAAACTTCATAAACGTAAGCGACGCATGTTGTGTGTTTACAATTCTGTTTGACTCAGTAAATTTAAATTATCTAGGGTCAACCCATGCACACGCGACATTGATGAGATGTCAAAACGGCTTATTAAACTCTGGAATATTATTGCAAATAAGAAGCTCGTCTGAGATCCTCATGAATTTGCAATAGTATTAAACTGTGACAATTGGTTGAGACTCTTGTCAAATTTCATTCCATGGTATTGCATTGCATCACAAAGAAATAAAATATATACAGCAATAAAATAGTATCATTTGTTTGGTCTCAAAATTAAATTTCAGCAGAATCACAGCATTGAAAATAATGAGCAAATTATGTCAATTGTAGAACTTAAAGGAGTTGCTGTATGTGTGTTAGCCACCATATCTGAGGTGACAACCTTGTTAATGTAATTATGTAGGCAAGTAGGCAATTACAAATTAAATGTAGGCCTACCTTATCAATATAGCTTTAAAATCTCCATAATGTAATAAGTCGTTATTGCTAATTAATAATCATTATAATCTGATGTAATTGATTGCTACCTTTAAGTGTATCCTCTAGTACATTGTCAACTAGTTGCATTGTGGCATGTGTGTTGCGAGCCATACTCGGACTGGAGTTAATCTCAATGAGCCAAGGTTGTAGGTCCTCTGTTAGCATAAAATCGGCTCCATATAATTCAAATGCACTCTACAAGCAATACAGCATAGAAAATATTTTACATAAGACGTTCTTGTCCGATAATATCATAGAATGGGTCGGAAAATGATTTTGATGGTTATTCTAATGCCGAAGAGAAACACTCGAGCACAAACTCCACATAAAGATTCGAACATGCACTTATTGAAACACAAGAGTGCAGTGTATCTGTCTGTCTGTCTTTCTGTCTGTCTTTCTGACTACCCATAGCACCATGACATTGTGCCTTCATCCATCATCAATTCCTATACTGTTCCACTCACGGACCCACATCCATCCATCAATATATGATTGATGCATAGCACCATTCATCATGTTATCTAAGCACATCAACCTGTGTTGAATCGGTCAAAGCCTTTCTTACGACTCAAAAGTTAAACATTTTTTCGCACTCCAGTCTCCATAGTCTGACCACTCCCCAGTTGCTTTTCTACAATTCTCATACTGGGTAAGTTCAAGTTGGTAAGTTGTTAAAGGACGTCCATTATAGCAAGGGCTTTCAGAGGTCAGCTGCATAATTTGGCACTACACGAGGCCTAAGTAACGTCGTGGTGCGACCAGAATGCATTTTCCGTACTAGACTATTGGTTGAAAGAAATAGTTGAGCAAGTGTGCCAGTCCCTGACAGTACTAAAGAACTGTAGGTGAATGCGCCCACCACCTATGTATAGGCCTACAGTGATAGGGCCCAAAAAATAATGTTGTGTTTCCGGTAACCTGACCGACCCTCTTTCATTGCCGCGACTCAAATAATTTTGTGAAATTTTTTATTAAAATAAAAAAATTTTTAAAAAAAAATTTTATTAAAAAAAATTCAAAATTAAAAAAAAAAAATAGAATTAGATGTTGTGTTTCCAGTAACCCGACCGACTCACTTTTATTGCCGCGACTCAGAAAATTTTGTGGAAATTTTGTTATTTAGAGTGACATTGCCTTAGCCAGTCTTGAGAAACCTCTAGCCTTATCATTCTCATTTGAGCCACCTCTAATGGTGACTAGGGAAAATAAATCCAGCAACCTCTAGGTGTAACTAGTCACTTGCTCGGCCAGTCTGGAACGTCCCCTAGCAGTGATGTTCTGTTCGCACTCATCTTCCCCTTCCCTTCCCACTTTATCTTACCAGAAAAGATGTCAACAAAATGAAATTAATAGAATTGTTTTCTAGAGCAATTTTAGGTAAAGACAGTCGGGAAATAGGCAGTTTATACTTGCTTAGAACACGTACTTTGTTGCAGCGTGTACCGTTATGCAAAAAGAGTAGCGGGGGGTATAATTTTTCGGATTGTCACTGTATAAAAATATTTTACCAAAATAAAAATATTTTTCGACCTACCTACCCAATTCTTAGAGCTCTGTTTCCGGAAACACCACATTTTTTTGGGCCTAGGCCTACCGTTCATTAGTAGTCCCAGTCTAACCAATGCCAATCCAAGTAACAGCCAGTTAATGTTTCATATTATATATTATAATCATTCTCCCTCTCTAATTTAGGACATCCACATTGCGTCACCAAATTTTTTAGATTCTTCAATTAAAATTTATAAGTAATTCACAGTACAATGCTGATTTTTAAAGCTCAATGTACCCTATGAGCCATTAAATTGAATTAAGTGATATGGATAATATTTAATAGGCTTAAAAGCACTGAAAGTCGAAGAATGCAATACAATTTGGTGATGCAAGACTTATGCGATGGGAGTGTGTATAATATATATATAAAATTATATATATATATATATATATATATATATATATATATATATATTATACACACTCCCAACATATATATTGTGTGTGTGTGTGCGTGCGTGCGTGTGTGTGTGTGTGAAGGCAGAAGCATTGTGAAAAACTATTGTCAATTCGAAACCGTCACGAAATCATCTTACTTTTCTGCATTGAATGTGCTCCTGGGTACAGAGAAGTGCACATAAAATGGCCTGCTTCATGCCGGGAACAATCTGATCAGTCCAAACTCGTCCATATGCATTACGCCTATACAATATGATCACAAAAACAGACTCACATATAATATTATAAACAACAGAAAATCGATCCATAGAAGTAATAATGCAGTGGAAACTCGTATGTATGTATATATAATATATATATATATTCATTCATATATATATATACATGTATATGATTTCATGTGCACGAAAATCTTCCAAAATTTGTCTTACGGTTATGTAAAAGCAAGCACTTAATTAGTTTAAGAATCTGGAACTGACCTCAAGTAGTCCTGGAATTCGTCGCTTGTCCACATGTTGTCTTCTGGAAGTAATTTGGATCGACTGGAAGCTGGAGCAAAATGTTTCTGTACTGAATTGTTGGAAAGATGAACTGATCTAGAAAAGAGAGTGCGCTATACATATATATAATATATATATATAGCGCCTTTTAAATACCGCAAAACACCACAATAAGACCACAGGATTCGTGTAGTACAATGAGAATAGGGTCACTGTGCGGAAGTATCTGCAGAAGTTTGCAGTGGCAGTCTATTATACTACAAGGTCATCCGCATAGAGGCCACAAAGTCATGGTTCGCCAATTGGTGACCCAATATAACTTCGCAAAAGATTTGCTGCAAGCTGAGGCTAAAGCTCAGAGTCATATGATTTTATAACAAAATAGCCATACCATCTCTTGAGGGTGTTTACATAATGTGACCACCTGCATCAATCGACCTAAGTTCATTGATTCAAAATTTCCTTGTCATGTCATGATCTATGAAGTCCATCGATGCAACTTAGTGTTAGTTTTGAAATCGTTGACACTCTTTCACATTTGTCTTTTCTATTGTAGCTTGTTTTCACGTAAAAATTAAGAAATTTAGCCAGAACTTTTAAGCGCATCTGAAAAGTGCTTTACGGAAATCCAGAATAGCGAGTATAGAATAGTTTGCATGAAGCAAATAATTATTCTTGTCTTTAACTTTCCTCGATTCGAGGGTTGGTCGCTTCATAATGATTATAGACTGATTCTGTTAAACTGTTAATCAGTTAATCAGACTTACATGTGCATGTCACTGAGAGAGAATTCCTGAGAGCAGAATCTGAGATAGCAGTCAGAATAGAACCAGCATGTCAGTGGATTCCAGTCGGTAACTAAGAACCACTGTCGAATGTCAAACTTAGTCTTATGAATCAACAGAGGCCTTTCTGAAAATCAAATAGAGATCAACAGATAACCATTTCGATGGTGCTGTATAATACTGCAATGAGCGAACAACTTTTAAGCCTATCTAGTATCTAATGGACTATAAAGCTAGACCTACTGGCTGCATGTGATGTTTTAAGTAGGCTACTTTTAACCCAAAGCTTTTGGGCCTACGCGAGAGAGTGTTGTTCCATCGAGTGTTTTCTTAAATAATGTGATCTAGGCTATTATAGGATGCCGTTACAAGACGACAGAACGAGATAGGAGGGGGGAAATCACATTTCGTCAAAGATGACTGCAAGTGTAAATGCAATAATTGTAATTGTTAACTACAAATTTATAAGTTATTGCTTATTCAAGAGCGCCGAAAACTTCTCCAGAGCCGTTATCGCAACACATAAGGATGGTAAGGGATGAATCGATGGTTAGCTGGTTTCTCTAAAGCAATGCGACTTCTTAAAATCACAGTCCATTTAATAGATAGACTGACAGAGCAGCATAGCCTCAGCTGCATAGGATAGATCCATAAGACATCCGAGTCCACAGACCGCAACAGTTCAACCTTAAACGGAAATGGTGGCGCATTCCAAAGTCAGTGTGGCCAAGAACCACTGCGCCTCCATCTTTGCTGGTCTCCCGCGGGTTCGGATTGAGAGATTGGAGAGGGTCCACCAGGCTGCCGCGCGACTTATTGGAGGTTCACCAAGTCCGACCGTGTATCTCAGTTGGCTTCCTTTCCCGCAGCGCATCTCATTTAGGATTGCATCTTTGGTGTGGCAATACTTATCAGGCTGGGCACCCTCTTATCTGTGTGAGCTTTGCCTCCCTCTTTCCACTTGCATAGGCCGCCGCACACTGCGCTCTGCTGTCCATGGTGACTTAATGGTTCCTTTCACTCGCTCTGCAACAATGCAGAGGCGTTCGTTCTCTGTGGTTGGTCCGACAACCTGGAATGGGTTTCCCTTGACTATGCGACACCTCCCAAGCTGTTCTCTATTTCACAAACTGTTGAAGACTGGGTTTTTTTCCGCTTGATCTCGGCCGGGAATGCCTCTGAGTAGGTACCTTGAAGAGGCGCTATATAAATTATGATTGATTGATTGATTGATTGATTTGATGCACCTCAATAGGAAAAGCATCCAATGAATGAGTGCAGAATTTGAGAGCAAGGGTGAGCAAAGATGAAAGATGGCCATGGTGTAGACTACGAGACAAATTTTATTTAGCCAATTAACAAAGTTCGCCCATTTCAACCTATAGAGATTTAATTAGATGTTTCCATGTAATTCTGCCTAAACCACTCTAGATAACAATTTAGGGCCTACCAATGTATTTTTGTATGACAATAGAACAGTCACTGCTGTCGGATGCAATACGTATGCTTTCGTATTTATCAAGACATTGAATTCCTGCAAACAGGAAATTCAAACGAAAAAGATAAGAACGATGAGACAGAAAATGACTTATAAAAGGGACGTAGCCTACATGTCTACAATCTCTCAAATATTTTAAAAATTATTTTACTACCTCATCAGCTCTCTGATTAGCTACATTATCACCTACCTCATATCTGATTAGCTACATTATCAACTGCCTCATCAGTTACTCAGCTATCCAACAGCTATCTTCATCAATTATCTCACCGGCTACCTTATCCGCTACTTCATCAGCTACCTCGTCAGGTATCTCATCTGCTACCTCACTAGCTACCTTATCAGGGCCACCTTTGTCAGCTACCTCACCATCAGTCACCTCATCAGCTACCTCATCAGCTAGCCTACCTCATTAGGGCTACGCTGTCACATCAACTATTACCGAAATGAATGCTTGAATGAGTTGACTGATCTTGGAATGATTATTATTAGCTATAAATCGCAGTGCTACTCCACTTCAAAGTAGCCTATTGTCAATTCATTCATTCATTCATTCATTCGAGTATTTATATAGCGCCTCTTCAAGGAAACTACTCAGAGGCGCTCCCGACTCCAGTACGGACAAACAGAACAGTTTTTAAGTGCTTATAGAATGTTTGTTTGTTTGTTTGTATGTGCACTTGTTATAGCGCCCCTTCAATCTCTCTTCTACTCAGAGGCGCTCCCGAATGCAGAGCGGACACTGCATCGGAGTTTCACGCCGAACTGGCCGAAGCGCTGAGCAATTGTGAGTGAAGGACTTGCCCAAGGTCCTTACGCGGCGAGGTGGATTCGAACCTCGAACCTTCCGGCTTCAAGGCAACGACGCCACCACTAGACCATCGCACCCCACAATGTGTCAGAGAGTGATCTAGGGAACAGGCGCAGCTCAAGTGGGAGGGCATTCCATACCACTGGGCCAACCACAGAAAAAGGATTCTAGGACGTTTCATCCCCGGACGATTCATCCCCGGACGATTCATCCCGGACGATTCATCCAGTGGACGTTTCATCCCAGGACGTTTCATCCCAGGACGGTTCATCCAGTGGACGGTTCATCCAGTGGACGTTTCATCCCAGGACGATTCATCCCCGGACGATTCATCCCGGACGATTCATTCCGGACGATTCATCCAGTGGACGTTTCATCCCAGGACGATTCATCCAGTGGACGGTTCATCCAATGGACGTTTCATCCCCGGACGGTTCATCCCAGGACGATTCATCCAGTGGACGATTCATCCTCGGACGGTTCATCCAGATAGATAAAATAGGGGAGAACAGGCACCCTTGATCCCGATGCACCCTTGATCCTTTGTCGTTTTCTCTGGAATTACTTACTTACTTGACTGTAGCAGGGCACCAGACTATGTATAATAGTGATCATTTGCATGTGGCTGCGGTTTGGGCTTTCATTATTTCTTTGTTTACCTTCTATAGCTGTCACATGATTTCACAGCCGAAAATTGTAGTTTTTCGTTCATCTAACGAACCTCATAAAATGAAACTTACTTCAAGTCTCATCATCTCCGTTACATTTATTAGGACAGAAAATAGTATTCTTACCATACAGATATTATTTTGGCGATATATTTGAAGCGATGATATAGTTTGAATATTTTTTGTGAAAAGACTACGGTGATGCACCCTTGATCCTAGCATGCGTGTGCACCCATGATCCCAGGTCAATGGTGCGCACGTGACGAATTATGTAAGCAAAGATAACCTAATTAATCTTTTCGCGCACCATAAGCTTCATTTCTCAAAAATAAATCATATCGCATAAATTGCTATAAACAATTTGCAATTTACTGTAGGCAGTGTTCAGGTATATTTACTGGTCAATCTTTCCTAAGCTCTATGGGGGACCCTGATCTACATGATAACCATAGACTCACGGTTGACTGTAAGCAGTAAGTTCAATCTGTCTGCTCATGAGTTTGTTGACTTAATGAAGCAATATTATTTTAATTATAGAAAATTTTAAAATAAAACATTATAAAGAGCCCGGATCATGAAAGATTCTAAACAGCCCCAAATTTTTTGCACCCTACTGGTGATTTTTTCCTGATAGAGCTAAAGAATAGAGACTCATATATCATATTTGACATTATAAGGCCCCTACATGTATTTACGCCATTCTGTTCAAATGCAAAACTGCATAAAGTTTGACACAAAAATTGCTATTTTAGCAAATTAGCCTACATCAGGTTTTTATTCACATTGCCAGGTATGGGCCAATTTTAAGTTTGCTTAATTGAATCAAAAATTGTATGAACTTTCACCCAAAAGCTAGAGTTAATGCAAGATTTGTGTTCTGTTTGTCAATTCTACCCTCACTTTTCTTATTTTCATTAAAATGGCTTGTTTAATAGTGTGTTTCAACATAGAAGATCAAGGGTTCCTACATGGGATCAAGGGTGCCAATATAGGGGATCAAGGGTGCCAACCTGTGGGCACCCTTGATCCCTTTTGGGTACCTCGACTAAATCTGTAATAACTTTTGTAAATGAAATTTGTTTAGAGGATAAAATATCTTGGATGATGCGCAACATAATTCTCTATAAAATGATACCTTAACATATTTACCAAGGCTTATATATTCATTGAAATTCAGAAAAATCTAAAAAGAGGATCAAGGGTGCCTGTTCTCCCCTACATACTAATATGATGTGAAAGGACGGAGTTTATTAGGGGCCAAGCTTAGACCCCCACGAACTGAAAACAAACTCCGCCCATGTCGGCAGGGTAATACAACGTCCAGGCGAAGAGTCACCTATTCTATTGTTCATTAATCACCTATTCAATGGTCTAGGCCTAGGTGTTCCATTCTGATATTTAATTGCATGTTCTATAGGCTTATGTGTTCCTTTATTATATCCAATTGCATGATTTTATATCTATTTGATTGCATGTCTTATATCTAAGTAATTCCATGTTTTATAGGCTTATGTGTTCTGTTCTGATTTTTAATTGCATTTTCTATAGGCTTATGTGTTCAGATATGCTGATTATGAGAATGAGCGTGAAGATGCTGATAATAAGGGTGCGCACAGTTTCAAATCTTATTCTGGGATGAAACGTCCGGGATGAAACGTCCTGGGATGAATCGTCCTGGGATGAAACGTCTTGGGATGAAACGTCCTCGGATGAATCGTCCTGGGATGAAACGTCCACTGGATGAATCGTCCAGGATGAATCGTCCGGGATGAATCGTCCGGGGATGAATCGTCCTGGGATGAAACGT